>CM021106.1:556494061-556951222 GCA_007115665.2 Sequoiadendron giganteum
AATCCAACATTATATGCATTTTATTGTCAACAAAATCCCGAATTGTTTCAAAGGTTTGCATTTCTCCCATAGGAAGTCAAGCGTGTTCTTCAACACCGAGGTTTTGTAGAAAGAGAGTCACATCTAGGTTAAGGTTCAAGATCAAAGTTGTCATTCCCATTCATTCATCCATCAAATCAAAGTCTTATTTCATCATCAAACCTTTTTGAGAACTCTAGAATCAAACATCACACTAAACTTAGAGGGCTAAATCAACATCATCATAGCTTGGCTTAACACACTTAGCCAACATAGTCTCAAATCATTGAACAAATTTTCTTTGAGATAACACAACTTCTTAAAGTCTATTAGTTCTCCAAAACATTGGCATAACACACTTTGTCAATTCATCCATTTTGTGCAAGTTCCCTTAGGATAACACAACTTCCTAGGGAAAACAACTTCACAACCAATCTTGTTTGACTTAACGCATCTAGTCAAATTATCACATTCAAATCAAATCAAAATCCCTTTCAAAGTTTAGCACATACATTCAAAAAAATTTCCAAAGGTTTCATTCACTCATCTCATCCATTTTAACCCATCACCATCATCACCATCTTTGATCTTTTATCTACCCTAGTTCTTCTCTTTTTGGACTTAAAGGATTAGGATCGAACAAATCCCTATTTTTTTATGGTCCAAACAAGATCTCAACACAAGAAGGACATGGAGAATATCAGAGACATATCAACTTCTATGGACATGAGTCATCTAAATATCGAAGTGAACCTAGCAGGATCAAGCAATCCCCCAAACAACTCTCCCGTATCATCACAAAATCTTCAAGAGGAGAGTCATCAAGAGGACAACATAAATGAAGACATAGGGATGACACCAGAGGAAATCATGGAAATGATTCAAAATCCTAAGAACCATAAAATTGTTAGTGCTATGTTCAAATGCATAAATTCAATAGAAAGAGGAGGGGACATGCCCCATCCCAACCTTAACACAAGCACTAGTGCAGTTGCATCCCCGTTGTCAAACATCAATCAAGAAGTACCTTGCATCACCTCAATCATCACACCAACCTCCCCGATTGTGAACAAGGGGAGTGCCATGTTCCAAGAATTGCAAGAACACCGCCCTGTGGCTAATGAAGAAGCAATCATCACCCCTACATTTATTCCGGAAAACTCATTTCACCCTTACATCCCACTCACATTTCATAATCTCGCTGGTTCATCCTCATTTCATGCCACACCAGCTTATCAATTGAACATACCAAATCCCCCACCGCATGAAGAAGTTGGTTTGCTCGGAACGACAGAAGCTATCAATCCCTTCTCTTTCCAAAGTGGTGCGTCATCCCTTCCCCCACTTCCTTTCACATCTGCATCGCCTCCTGGAATAGGTCTTCCACCTTTAACCATCGAAAATTTTGCTAATCCAAGCCATCTGACCACCATTTTGAACCCGCTTCTTTTGGCCATATCCTCACAACAAATCACAACCATTCCTGTCACCACAGTTAATGCATCCATTGGTCCTCAAGTCTCCCAAAGCATGCCTCATCAAGGACCAATTATCTCAAACACCCCGCCCACAACCCAAATCACAGTCACAACCGCAATCCCTCCACCCGCCACGACAGTTGGCATGATTCCTGCTCCACCACCAATCCCACCGCGAAAGCACAACACGACCAATTCATTATCCATCATGTTGCAAAACGCACAACAAGCTGCCCGCCAAAAGGCACTCCAAAAACAACAAGCCGCACAAGCGCAAGCACAAGCACAAGCGCAAGCACAAGCTCAAGCTCAAGCACAAGCCGCACAAGCACGAGCGCAAGCACAAGCTCAAGCACAAGCACAAGCCGCACAAGCACAAGCACAAGCGCAAGCGCAAGCTCAAGCCCAAGCTCAATACCAAGCGCAATTGCAAGCAATCCACCTGCAAGCCTACCACCAAGCCCTGCAAGACTTTCAGGCACAACACCAAGCTAAACAACAAGCTTTATTGGCACAACAACAACTCGACCAACAACAAGCGTTGTTGGCAAAACAGCAGCTAGACCAACAACAAGCGTTACTAGCTCAGCAACAACTTGACCAACAACAGGCCTCATGGGAACAACAACAGATGGACCAACAACAAGCGCTATTGGAACAGCAACAGCAAGATCAACAACAAGCATTGTTGGCACAAATGCAAGCTTACAAACAAGCCCTAAACGCACAACCAAGCTCGCAGCAAACGCCGACCAGTACTCTCCCCACCCATCAAACACCTCCAACACCTCACCACTCATTCATCCCACCCCCCGACCCAAGCAAGGATGTTGCAACACAGATCAAATTGCTTTCGCAGCAGGTGTTGGACTTGCAAGCAGGAAAAACCACAAGGACACCAGGCAACTTGTGCCCTTATCCGTTCGATAGAAGTCTCACCATGATACCGTTTCCAAAGGGATTCAAGATTCCCAAATTTGATAAGTACAATGGAACGGGCAACCCTGAAAACCACGTCAGGGAATTTCAGGTGCACTGCATGGAAGTCGCATATGATGACACGTATCTAATGGAATGGTTTTCTCGCCTACCCACGGGCATTAAAACATTCAAGGAAATTGTGGAAGCTTTCCTTAAAAATTACGCTTTTAATATGGGTGCGGATGTCAGTTTAGAAGAATTATCTGCACTCAAACAAAGAAGAGGAGAGTTATTTGCATCCTTCTTGCAAAGATGGCGATCCAAGGCCAATCAGAGCAAGTGGGCCATGCCAGAGGAACAACAAGTTTGCACCATCATAGCCAACTTAGATGAAAACCTGGCGTTCTACCTAAAAATGCAGTGCATCACATCTTACGATCAACTAATTCCAAAGGCGCTCAACATCGAAAGAGCCCTTACTGCAAGAGGAGGCGCACCTACATTCACTCCACCGCAGGATAACCGCCCGTCCAACAACTACAATGATAAACCTCGAACATGGTCGAGGAACAAAAATATCACGAACGACGGTGTGGTTGATGCTAAGGTAGTCATCAGTGCTCCTAAGCAAAATACCCAAAATCATCATCATCCACAAACTCATAACCACAATAATGTGTAGGCTAATGCGGTAGTAGCACAGTCACAACCACCTTCCACTAGCCAAGTCAACAATGTGAGTAATCAAGGAGGACCATCTCCCCACAACAAGTTTCCCCCCAAGAGGAAGTTCACAGCCCTTGGCGAATCGATTGAGTCTGTCATGAAGAAATTGGTCAAAGAAAACCTAATCAAAATTTCTAACTCCGAACAATACACAGAGCCCATGACCAAACCGCCGTGGTACAACGAGAATCTCCTGTGTGACTTCCACAAAGTTAAAGGACACACCACCGCCAACTGCATGAGACTCAAGAACATCATCCAAGACCTCATTGAGGATAAGGTCATCAACATCGAGCAGCCGGCCGGAAACCAAGACCTAAAAATCTACACGAATTCGATGCCGAATCATAATCAGGGAAATAACCAAGGGAATAATAAGGGTAAACAAAAGTATGCTAGTGCCAATCTAGTACATGAGGAGATAGTCGGATGTGTCGACGAGTTGGTCACTGTCATAAATATCAAAGGAACCAACAATGACTGCGGAGTCACCACACGAGGCGAAAAAGTTACCATTGTCGGGGCACCTGCTAAGACCCCCATTACCAACACAAAGGCCGTCCCCTATGATTACAATGTAATTGACCAACTGAAGAGAACACCCGCACAAATATCCATCATGGAATTACTAAAAATCTCCGCCGCTCATCGACAGATCCTGGATGAAGCACTAGCTGCCTCTACCGTCGCTGCTACCCTTGACATAGAGCAATTTGAGGCTATGGTAGGTAACATCGTTACCCCGAATCTCATCACATTTTCGGACCAAGATTTCCCCCCGTAGCCATCTCATAACCGGGCACTTCACCTCCAAATCCTAGTTCATAAAAAGAAAGTCAAGTGAGTCCTGGTAGATGGTGGTGCAGGTCTTAATATTTGTTCTCTAAAACTTATAAAGAAATTGGGATTCACCGAGGATTCCATCAATAAAAACAAAAGTATCACCATAAGAGCATATGATGACCAAGAAAGAGTGTCTCAAGGCACTATCAAGATCCCCATCCAAGTGGGGCCAGCAACCATGGAAACAACTTGTCAAGTTCTTGACCTTGATTTGCCATACAACATCCTCCTGGGACGCCCATGGATACACAGAATGAAGGCAGTGGCCTCAACCTATCATCAGTGCATTAAGTTCTCATATCAAAACGAGGAGGTTACCATATATGGGGATCTCGAACCCTTCGCCTATTGCAAAAACTTGGAAGCCAAGTTTTACAAGATCCCTCAAGTACCTAAAAATGATGAAGGACCATCCACTTCATACATAGACCCAGCTAGTCTCGCCTCCACTTCTGCGACAGAGACACCTGCCATCCCCGACATATCCGAGATCAAGAACATGATACAGGACAATGGATGTGGTGATTATAGAATGAAGAGAAATGCTTTTGTTGTAGGAGAGTTACCACAATCTCCTAGATCACATGGGCAACCACAATTGACTCAAACACCTGTTCGCACTAGAACAGAACCCTCTGGATTCCACAGTTGGGGGGATCTCAGTCAGGAAAATGTGGACGAGGAGGACATCACAAACACTCTGTACCAAGATGAAAGACCCACTCCCACCCTACCCATGGAGGAAACAAACAGAGGGTTACAAATGATGTTTGGCATGGGCTATAACAGGAATGAAAGCCTAGGAAGAAATAGTGATGGACGGTTGGAGCCCATCATTGTAGAAAGAAGAACGCAGAACCTTGGCCTCGGCTGTACCCCTTCGAGTATAACTGTGCGTGGCAGAAGTGTTCCTAATAGGGCAATCAGGTCCTCTCCTCGGGTCTCGGCAACTAACCTTAGATTACCCGTGTCCACAGGCCTACCTCTCGATAACTTCACATTTGACATAACTGACGTTTGTAGTAGCAGTGACGACGATGACACCATAGGTGGCTTACCTAGGCTCTTTGAAGATTCCACCTTATTGATGATTAGTGTCTCACCCGCTGAGCCAATCCAACAAACCCACCAAATCCACTTAGTATACCCCCAACTCATCGATCACGACCAACGGGGACCGCCGATTCTAGACTCATTCGAAAACGATGAGGCTCTCTCCAAATTCATGGGACTAAGGGATACTGTTCCATGTGGAGATCACAAGGCAGGATTTGATATCACTCTAGACACACAAGCATACTATGGGGAGACGATTGAGTCTTTCAGTCGCAAAAGAAAAAGAATAAGCTCAGAGTTATTGAGTGAAAACCACACTGTGGCACTCTCTAACCATAAAATAGTAAAAATAAAGGACGCATCCAATGGCGAAAACCTCTCTGAGGCACCAGAGGATGAAGGATTCAATCTGCCCCCTACTACTCTACACTAGGAGAAGTCAACAGTATTGGCAGAGCAGTGCAACCCGGTCAACTTAGGTACAGAATCAGAACCACAAATTACCTTCTATGCAGAATCCCTCCTAGAAGAAGAACAAAAACTACTGGCAGCTTTCCTAAAGGAGAGAAAGGTAAATTTTGCGTGGACCTATGCAGACATGCCAGGCCTGGATCCTGAAGTAGTAGTGCATCATTTGGCCGTTCACCCCGGAGCAAAACCAGTCAGACAGAAGCTAAGGAAGATGCACCCACAAATAGCCTTGCTTGTAAAGATTGAGCTACAGAAACTTCTGGATGTTGGCTTCATACGCCCGATTGACTATCCAGAATGGGTATCTAACCTCGTACCAGTCTCAAAACCGAAAGGGGGCATCCGCATCTGCACTGATTTCAGAGACCTAAACAAAGCATGTCCCAAGGATGACTTTCCACTACCCAACATTGACATGATAGTGGATATGACGGCCGGACATGAGATGCTTGTCCCTAATGGATGGTTTCTCGGGGTACAACCAGATATTGATCGCAAAAGAAGACCAACACAAGACAGCATTCACATGTCCTTGGGGCACCTACTGCTGGAATGTAATGCCATTTGGGTTGAAGAATGCAGGAGCTACCTATCAAAGAGCCATGACATTAATCTTCCACGACATGATCCACAAAACAGTCGAAGATTATGTAGATGACATACTTGCTAAATCAAAGAAGAGACAAGACCATATAGCAACTCTAAGTGCTATCTTTGACAGGCTTGAACAATATAAGGTTAGACTCAACCCGAAGAAGTGTGTCTTTGGGGTGCAATCAGGGAAGCTGCTAGGATACATAGTTTCAATGAGAGGGATAGAGGTAGACCCTACAAAGGTAAAAGCAATCCTTGAAATGAAAGCACCAAGAACGCTGAAACAACTAAGAGGATTGCAAGGAAGACTCCATTCCATCCGAAGATTCATAGCACAATTGGCAGATAAACAGATTGCCTATTCACACCTACTTCACAAGGGAGTAGCTTTCAGATGGGATGACAAATGCGAGCAAGCATTCAACAAAATAAAAGAATATCTACTTACACCACCTGTATTGATGCCACCAATTGTGGGGAAATCACTAATCCTATATATCTTTGCAACAACAGCCGCCCTGGGGGCCCTTTTAGCCCAACATGATGAAAAGGGAACCGAGCGGGCTATCTACTACATCAGTAGAACAATGGTGGGACATGAGCTCAATTACACGTTAATAGAGAAAGCTTGCCTAGCATTGGTATTTGTGGCTCAGAAATTCAGACACTACATGCTAGCGCACCAAATCAAGTTGATTGCCAAAATAGACCCTCTAAAGTACCTATTGACAAAAGCAGCACTTACAGGTAGAATGGCTAAGTGGGTAATGATATTATCTGAACATGATATCGAGTATGTAGAACGAAAAGCCTTAAAAGGACAAATCATTGCGGATCAGCTGGCAGAAGCTCCCCTCTACATAGATAATCCACTCATATCAAAATTCCCAGATGAGTCCCTTTTTAACCTTGATGCAACAGACCACTGGAAGCTATACTTTGATGGCTCTCACACACAACATGGGTCAGGAGCTGGTGTGTTTTTCATCACGCCGCAAGGAGACTGCATACCTAGATCATACAAGCTGGCATTCCCTTGTACGAACAATATAGCAAAATATGAGGCTTTGACCATAGGACTCAAGATTGCAGCACAATGGCGAATCATGGCACTAAAAGTCTATGGCGACTCGCAACTTATCATCAACCAAGTCAACGACGAATACCAAACCAAGGATGATAAGCTCACACCATACAAGAAGGTGGTAGAAAGCCTCAAGGAATCTTTCATCGATATTACCTTTGAGCAGATACCAAGGACAAACAATAGAGCAGCTGATGCAATGGCAACAATTGGATCCTTACTCGACATCCCTCGTAACGTCTCGAAACATGAATTCCTCGTAGAGCAGCTTCTCGTACCCACATTCGAGGTACCAGAGTCAGAATACGCATGTGAACTCATTGGTCCCGGTGATCTTTGGTATCATGATATATACACCTACCTAAAGTTAGGAATCCTCCCACTGACATCACCCCAAACCTAAAACGCACTTTCATCAAAAGAACTTCACGATTCGTCATCCTAGGAGAGACCCTCTTCCGTAGGAGTACCGATGGAACCCTGTTACGTTGTTTAAAACCCGAGGAAGCCCTGACTGCTCTAACTGAGGTACACAATGGCACGTGTGGGTCACACTCAAGTGGTATGACCTTGGCTAAAAAGTTGCTAAGAACAGGTTACTATTGGCCGATGATGGAAAAAGAGGCACACAATTTTGTCAGAAAATGCTTGCAATGCCAATAGCATGGAGATCTTATTCATGCACCAGCTCAAGAACTGCATCCTATTGTTACACCTTGGCCCTTTTCACAATGGGGGCTTGATCTCATTGGTAAAATATCACCCACCTCATCCAATAGCCATAAATTCATTATCACCGCCACCGAATACTTCACTAAGTGGGTCGAAGCAATTCCCATGACCTACATCACCGGAAAGCAGATATCCAAGTTTATCCTGAATTACCTCATTTGTCAGTACGGTGTCCCCCAATCCATTATCTCTGATAATGGGACGCCCTTCAAGAATCAGGATGTCCGTGACTTGTGTGAAAAATTCAAAATCAAGCATCGCTTTTCCACTCCATATTATCCACAAGGCAATGGCCAAACAGAAGCTACAAATAAAACCATTTTGAAAATCCTCAAGAAAACAGTCAATGACTCTGGTCGTGACTGGCATCTGCAGTTAAATCCCGCCTTATGGGCCTACCGCACCAGCATCCGCACGCCAACAGGCGCCACCCCATTCTCTCTGGTCTACGGATCAGAGGCCATACTCCCCATTGAGATCGAGCTCCCATCACTAAGGATATCACTGCAAAACCTTATCACAGATGAGGAATACAGGGTCACAAGACTCAATGAGCTAGAATTACTAGATGAAAGGCGCATGGATGCCCTTAATCATCTACAAGTGTACCAGAATCGCCTAAAACGGAGCTACAACAAGAACATCAGACAACGCACTTTCCAAGTTGGTGACCTCGTGCTGAAAGAAAACCAAAAGAACATGCCAAATCCAGATACAAAGGGAAAATTTGAGCCCAACTGGCTGGGACCTTTCGTCATCACTGCAAGTTACACATCAGGGGCATATCAACTAGCAACACCAGAAGGCGAGCCTCTGCAGGAGCCTCTGAATAGCTCTCATCTCAAAAAGTTTTATGCCTAAACATTGCAAGGTATAGAACCAGAAAATACAAAAACAATCAGAAAAAGTCCTGAAAAAAATGGTTATCTCGATGAATACCTGGCAAACAGGCATCTTGGTGACAACAAAAAAAATCAAAAGATCAAAAAATCCAAAAAAAAAAAAAATCAGAAAAGGATTGAAAAATAGTAAAGAGAAAAAATCGTCCTCTAGTGAAAACCACTTCGGTGGCACTTTGGGAAAATACCTTGGTGAAAACCTGGCAAACAGGCGTCAAGTGTAAATAAAGTACCTTCCCCATCTATCAGGATCTACACAACTCATCCACTCCATCACATTCCACTTATCCGTTCGCATCCATACCATAGCCTGCGTTGGTATCTGTACTATATTCCACCATTGGAACTACTTGGCATTTCAAAGGTCAGTCTGTCCTGCCTTTATCGAAGTAGTCTACGCACCACACTGGGGGCACGTTCTCGCAACATCGGATCGGATTCGTGTATATTCTCGTGATCTTTTTCAAAATTCATCAAAAAATTCCAAAAACATTCAGAAAACTCATTCAAAATTCCAAAAACATTCAGAAAAATCATCAAAAATCCAAAAACATGTCGAAATATCAGAAAATCTTCAAAAATTTCATCATTAAGTCTTGTCAGTTTTTTTCTACCTTGTCGAACTACGTCGTCTCTGAGCTTGAACGTAGGCAAGGTTGATCTTTGATCATCCCCCGAGACGGTTGGGTCAGTCCTTTAGGCGTCCGTCACATTGGCAATCCGTTTGCCCATCTAGTCTGCATCTTAAGTCAGTCCTTTAGGCAATAAAATGGCAATCCATTTGTCCATATTATCATCAAGTCAGTCCACCACCAGTCGAACTACGTGGTCTCTGCGTATATAACGTAGGCAAGGCTAATCTATGGATGAGCTCCCGAGACCCCTAGGATAGGTCTTTAAGTTAGTCTGTTCGTTGTAAAATCTTGAAAATACCAAAAACATTGGAAAATCTTGAAAATACCAAAAACATTTGTAAAATTCCAAAAATACCAAAAACAGCCTCAAAACATTTGAAAAAACCAAAATAGTGCATCCATTTCATCTCGCTTTCACTCGTGATTGTCATCACTCATAATAAATCATCGTCGCTTTCACCCTTTGGTGAGTTAGTCAGAAGCAAGTTTAGTAGGTTCTAAAGTGAACGCCTAATCATCAAAGTCTCGAAGGTCTAAGTCAAAAGTCAACAAGTTGGTCAACTCGGAGTATCAATAGCTTATCACCCAATCAGTCCTACCAAAACCCTGATCACTACATGTCCTAGGATGAAGCTTTCCCACGATGGACATAAGCATCAGGTACCCCACAGTAGTTTAGTCTTGGCTAGCGATACGAAGAACATCAGCTTGTTTGTTTACTTTATTTTAGTCTTTTAGACTTATCTTATTTTGCGCTCATTCCAAGGACCTCTCGATGATGCCTAAACAAAATAGGTTTAGAGAGAAAGGAATGGGGCAATGATCATTATCTTTTTTATCTGCTGTGCTTGTTGGATATTCTTGTAAAATAACTTCGTCACGCATACTTTGTTTTGTTTGTAGGAAGGATGTTTTAGGTATCTTGTTGACCACATAAGAAGGCTTGCCTTTTTATGTTTTGGCCCGAGATGTCTAGAATATCTGAACTGCATTCTAAATAAGGTTATGTCTATCAAGTGTGAACAAGAGTACTCCTATCTGATTGTCGAGTCAAAGTCCATCACACTAGGCGCAACGCCATCCTGGTTCTTAATACCTTGATGCATCGCACCTACGTGTGTTATCAAACATAAAGAAAGGTACGCTCTCTCCCATTCCTGGATAAGCAATACATCATCATCTTTCATCATCATCTCTAAAAAAGTTGTCTTGTTGGACTTCTTCATCTTCTCGAATTTAAGGGTTGATCCCTCTCATTCTTCTACCTTCTTTCATGCTAACAATGCATCCATGCTGCATTCATCCTCTCATCTTGCATAATCATGTCATACCATCATATCAGGACAACATCATCCATCTCATCCATCTCACATGCATCGCATAATCATTTAACATGCTTAAAATAATATAGATTTGTTATTCTAAGCATCTTTGAACATCTCATTTTCATCATCATTATCATATAGTCTAACCATACATACATCCATTTTGAACCTCTTTGTCGCGAGATCCACCTCAAATTGTATCTTTTCGCTCGATCTCTCGAGGGGGCAATGTACTAACGTACTTCTTTTCGCTGGGGCATCCGAAAAATCGGAAATTTTTTAATTTCGATATGGCAACATCATTCTTTGAACCAATGCAACAAGTACATTGCTTCAAAGAGGGGCAAAATGTAGACATGCAAAAATAACATTATGCATTCCGCTTTAACTAACATCATGCATTCAATTCTTCTGCTAATCAATTAAGACAATTTATTGATTTAATCCTAAGGTTCATCAAGCTTAATTAAATAAATCAAATTATTTAATTAAGTTCCTAAGGTTCTTCTTATTTGATTTAATGAATCAAACTGATTTAAAATCAAATGTCAAATCCCTAAAATCCCCTAAGTTAATTAATCTAAATTAATTAACTTCTAATCACAATTACCATTCTCTAGCTTTTGACTCAACTAGAGTCAAATCTAAACTCCTAACTAACCCACCCACTTGCATCAATAAATCAATTTAATTGATTTATTAAAAAGCCTATTTTCTCTCAATAACTCTCATCTTTGACTTTTTTTGTACAAAGATAATTCCCCCCAAAACTCTCAACAATATGCATTTATTGATATTTTTCAAATTTGAATGGGCACATTGGCCAAAACTTGCACAAGCTTTGACCAATCCCATCATGCCAAGTGGCTCTATTCTATTGGAGGGGATTTAGTCCCACATTGGCTAAACTTGGCCTCTCTTCTCTCAACTTCTTCTATAAAAGCAATGCATCTTCTCTCATTTCTAGAACACAATTTGAAGGTATCTAAACTATAGGCAACTTGAGCTCATAGCAACTCATTGTCTATCTCATTTGGCTTAGAAAGGGATTGGGAAAGGGCTCTCTCACATCTTCATGGAGGGCACCAATCCATCATAGAATAGAATAGGTTGTATTTCCTTTTCTCCATGCATGTTTGATCTAGGTTTAGCATTTTATTTGGAGAAATGAACCATGTTATTCTATGAGGATGGTTGAATCTACACAAACAATGTGCAAGATTTCACCATCCTGATTTAGTCATTTTTTTCACTGATATATTTAGTCGTTGATTTAGTCATCGATTGTTGTAATCTGGTCACTTATTTAGTCATTTTTATTCATTGATTTTTGTCCATTGGTAGTGTATTTAGTCATTAATTTTAATAATCATTTTGATCAATTTGGTAGTATATTTAGTCATTTTTATTTCACAGGTCATATATTTGGTCATATTTATTTACTATTCACAGTTTTTTGTCAATTGGTAGTACATTTAGTCATTTTTATTTCATAGGTCATATATTTAGTCATATTTATTCATTGTTCACTTATTTTTTTCAATTGGTAGTATATTTAGTCAATTAAATATTTAATTGATGTGAATTAGTATTATATTTAGTCATTTTAGTGACTAATATTTGAGGATTTAAACATAAAACATAGAAATACACATCAATCATCAATTGCACACAATAAGATAGCCATTGAGAAGGAAATATTGGTGAACTTTATTAATAAAAGAAAGATGTTCTAGTTACAACTTAGAAATAGAGTATTACAATTTTTATTTTCAGTCACAAGACTGAAAATCCGAGTTACAATATTTCACAAAAATGACTATAAAAAAGAAAATTCTCCAAAAAAAATTTGCAATGATGAAAATGCATGCTTGGAGCCCTTCAATGCGAGCACATTCTCCTTTCATCCCTAAAACTTCTACAATGTGAGAAATATTTCTAGAGCAACCTATAACATGTAGAATCTAAGAAGGAGAGTGTTGATCATGTCCCATATATGAAGCTCTCTCCTTCAATGTTGTCAATAATAACCCAACTAGAATATGTCCTCCTTTATATGCAACGTTCCGTCTGATATGAGCAACAAGGTTTTCCTTTTTCGCCATGAATGAAGTCATGCCTCAATACAACCAACAAAATTACTATTAGTCTCAATTTAGAAAGAATAAAAGTGTATTGTATATTGCAAGTTTACAAAAGTAAGTCCAAACACAACAAAAAGATAAATCAATTAAAAAATTGTAGGAGACAGATCACATCCACAAACATGGGAGAGCTATTCAAAATTGGAGAAATTGGCTTGGCAAATGAAGGCAGTAGGGTACTTCCAAATTCAAGACTTTTACTTAATGTTGTGGAATAGAAGAAAAAAAACCATTTATCTATCACCATAGTGAAAAGTTAGCAATTGCATTTGGTTTGTTAAACATGGCCCTTGGTACAACTATTAGAGTTGTTAAGAACCTTCGAGTATGTTTTGATTTTCACATTGCATCTAAATTCATCTCCAAGAGTGTTGCAAGAGATTGTTCTGAGAGATGTGAACCATTTCCATCATTTTACAAAAGGAAAATGTTCTTAGTGATGCTAAATGAAACAATTTGAAAAATAGGCTTGCATTATAATAATGTGCACTACATCAGATATCCAGTAATAATGAAGGGACATCCATAAAAGCATAACAACAAAGATTTTTGTGTCATATTTTGTAGTTATAAGTGCCTTGCTAGACATACATGAAAGTGTGGAAGCATAGACAAGGCAAGTGCACTATTTCAAAAAAATTCCTCAAATAAATGTGATATCATGCCACCCGATCTCCTGCAAACACTTGAAGTCATGCCAGCGGTGATGCGGGAAAGCCCGCATCACTGCTGTCATGACTTGAAGTGTTTGCGAGAGAGCAGGTGCTAAATGGTTCACAAGGAAGAACAAATCACATGAATTCAAGAAGATAAGTCAGTCAATCTTTTAGCACACTATAGCAAGTCTTCCTCTCTCTACTCAGCGAACATCCTCCAACCAATTCAAATTTAGAGTCCAAATTTCTCAAAGAAATATCAATCTATGGAGTAGAATTCCAAAAGCCAACGAATGAGATTACCAATGAAGGTTAAGGTCAGAATCATTTCAGTGGTCGTCCTCCCTAATGGTAATTGATCCAACCCTGTAGAAATATTAACGTAAGGAATGTTGAAACCTTTATAATCTGTCACATAAGTGTAAGTATTGAAGCTTAATCAAAACTCCCAAATTGATAAATGGAAGAGTAACCCATAACAAACAAAGCCCTTAGAATGAAAATGAGATTGAATGAGTAGTTTTCTATGACATCTCATGGAAATATAAGCTATTGTCTTTTAAGTAGGAAGAGTGCTCCCTCTAGAAGGATTGTAATCAAGAAAAGATGCCACCCGCTCTCCAACAAACACTTCAAGTGATGCCAGCAGTGATGTGGGAAATCTCGCATCATCGCTGGCATCACTTGAAGTGTTTACCGGAGAGCGGGTGGCATGATATCACATTTCTTTGAGGCATTTTTTGAAACAATTCAGTTGCCTTGTCTATGCTTCCACATTTTCGTGTATGTCTAGTAGGGCACTCCCACATCACATTTCTTTGAGGCATTTTATTGAATAAGATCTTTGACATGGGCAGTGCCCCTTCTCCATCATCCAGCACTGGTAAGTCTTTGTTAGCTATTGTGTGGATATAGGATTAAATTTTAGTTTATATAAAGATGTATTCAGTTTTTGTAGGATCACCCTATTCTAAACCTCCATAGATTTAACAAATCAGTCTTGAAGATTATTTGCGTCGATCTAGAGTAGAAAACTTTGGGTTTGCATTATTCATCTTTTATATGTTCTCTACATGCATCTAATCTACTGTATTTTCATATTTCAGCATAGTTGGATGATTTGTGGATTCAGACAATGAGCAGGGAGTTTTTACTTCCAAAACTAGCTCTATTATAGAACTTACAACCATCTCTTTCTGACGAGCTACAAAAAATACAAATGGATCAAAATTGACAAGAAAACATTGTTTTGATATTCTCAACTACATGTTCTCAACTTATTGAGTGAATTCATGTTCTCATGAAAAATCACATAGAAGAGTTTCATAAAGGATCTTACTGAACCTTTATAAGCAAATCAAAATGAAGATTGGTAAGAAAATTATTCAACAAAAAAAGTAACAAATCCTGATCATGTATTCATTTATTATGTGTATCATAGAAACTATTGAACAAAGCTCAAAGGGCTCTTGCTAGACATTGAAAAGCTGCAAAATGGGAAATTTGAGGATTACCAAAGCTAAGATGTGGTAAAATAGCGAGCAAGAAAAATATCTTTTAGCGAGCAATAACTATTACTTTTTAAAGGAAGTAAATAGTCATGAAAGATGAACATATAAATCATGGATGCATGTCACCAATCATTAGAATGGATGAGAAGAGTACTTGTTAGTTGCTTATTCCTACAAAAACTGCTAGAGTTCCTTGGGTATGCTACCTTATGAGCAGTTGCTTGGTAGACCAAACATGCTACCTTTGATTTGGGACGGGTAAGAGGACAAAGTGACGATTTTCCTAGATATGACTAAAGATATAGAATAACACGTGACACAAATCAAGGAGAGGAATGAATCACAACATTGCAAAAAAGCTATGCTAATCCCTATATTCCCTATAGGAGTATGACATAGGGGAGAATCTCTCTCAAGATTACACCACAAAAGGATTTTGTTAGATTTGGTTGATGTTCTAGGATTGGCACCCATCTTACAGGTCCTTTTTGAGATTCTTGATAGAGCAGGTCTAGTCACTCATCCCCTTACATTGATGTAGAGTTTTGCCTCTTATTTGATGTTACAGTTACAAAATTGAAGTCATATGATTGCAAAAGTAATTGAAAAATTAACTAAGAGAGTAGTATAGTAGAGACTACAAAGAGCAATTAAAACTCTTGATTAGACATTTCAGATAGAACCAAGAGGAAAACATATAATTGAAGAGCTCCTAATTGAAGGAAATGGTATTAAGTTATTGGCCTTTGAGATCCAAAACCAATAAGAAACCACAAAGTTCATGATTCCAAACTATATCTTATTGAAGTATTTATGCCTTTAGGTTGAGGAAGGGTTGTCATGTTGGGCTACAAAGTAGCAAGATTTACTAAGTATTCCCTCATGAGAGGGATTCAAGAACCATTGTCTCCAAATTTTATTTGAGAAGTTTAAAACTTGACTCCAGCAGGTAGAGAAGATGAATCCAACAAGAGTGATATTTACTTAAATTAGTTTCAGATGGTTTGGAGGGAATACAGATTTTCTTAACATGAGATATTCATACTACTTTTCCTGACCTCTGGTCAATGCATTAATTTTGCAAGAAGTTCTACTTTTTCCTAGATCTTCCACCTCAACTCCAAACTTAGATTTCCAGGATTCTTAACTATCAAATCCTTTCCCTCACATCAACATACTTGGGAATGCCCTTCACTATTAACAAGGTTGATGATTCTGTGTGGTCCAACTTACTTTGAACAAAGAGTTAAAATAAAGTTGGCAGCTTGGAAGGGGGCCCTTCTTAGAAACACAACTAAACTTCTTCTTCTAAAGTCCACTCTTTAGAGTTTCACTATGTACCTAATGTCTTGTATTTTATACCCTCTTTGTGGTATGATAAGTTAGAACAGATTCAGAGAAGTTTATTTTGGTCAAGAATGGAAGAAAATAATTGTTATGCCTTGGTGAATTGGGACACTTTGTGTTCTATGAAATTGTATGGTGTCCTAGACTTTAGAAAAACTAGAAATATGAACTTGGCTCTCATAACCAAAGTCATTTGGAAACTTCTAAATAAAGAGGCTAAATGGATTTTCATCATCAAAGATAAGTATTTGAATGGTAGGGAAGGCATCTCCTTCCTTCATAATGTTGAAATCCCCTCACTGTCCATCATTTAGAGTAATATCCTCAAAACTAAGAATTTGATTTCTCAAGGTACTTGTTGGAAGCAATAGACTAGTGCTTCGGTTTGTTTTTGGGATATATGTATTTCAAAGCATGCTCTTGGTGTCCATCTAATTTAGTCTACTGTGAAATCAAACCCATGTTCTAGATTGGGTCATAAGGTCTCAAATTATTTGGACCATTCCTCAAACCCGCTGTGCTGGAAGATTGATCCAAATTGGTATGATCCTCTCTACACCTAGCCACCTTGAAATTCCTTAGAACTGTTGAGAAGTACAAGATTTTTTAACTCCAATCTACCTAATTCTTTGGTTTGGGATGACCCTAAGTATGATAACTACTCAATAAGGTCTAGATACAACATTTTATCTACTCATTGGTTCCCTTAGTTCAATTAGTTGAAGGTTTGGAGGAACAATGCCTTGCCCAAAGTGAAGTTATTTTGGTGGACTGCTTGCCATGAATGTATTTATATGCTGGATAACTTACAAAAGAGAGGTAATAATATTGGAAATAGATGATTATGTGTGAAGATGAACCTAAAACCATTTATCACCTTTTATTCCATTGTTCCTACTATTAGAAATTTTTCCAAAGAATTTAATCTTTATTTAGAGTAAGTTGGGTTTCACATAAGGATAAATAAAGTTTGTTCTTGATCATTGGCTTCACCAGTGTCTCATTATTTTCTCATTGAGATATGGTGGAAGGCTCTTCTTTTCATAACTTAAGCACTCTAGAAAGAGTGTAACAATTGGATCTTCTAATATAAAAAACCCTTGAAAAGTTGTGGCCAATAAGATTATTAATAAGATTGTTAGGAATCTCATTACAACCTCTTGCAAGCCAAAAAGGAATCCCTCTAGCTTAGAGTTGTCTATAGCCTCATCCTACAACCTTTCTCAAGCCCTGAATGCTCTGAGCTCTTGTATCCCTCTTGATAGGAGCAACACTCCCTGGTCACCCAAGCCCAATTTTCTTAAGCTCAATTTTGATGGTTCGACCAAAGGTAACTCAGGTCATGTGGGTGGGGGTAGTATCATCAAAGATTGTCATGGGAAAATTATTTTCGTGTATGTAATGAATCTAGGAGTTCAAACCTCAAATTTTGTGGAGGTGGTGGCAGCCTACCATGGTATTTGTATAGCCACAAATGTGGGTATATCCAAGTTGGTAATTGAAAGATATTTCAGAAATTCCTTAAAGATGTTGAATGGGATGGTGAACCCTTGTTGGTCTCTTTGAGACCCCATCCTTTAGGCATGAAATATTATGATGAACATTAATAATTGCATAACTACTCACATGTTTAGAGCAGGCAATAAAGTGGTGGATTCTCTCACCAAATTGGGAGATTTGACATCTAAAGTTATTGTTTGGGATAATATTTCACTTATCCCTAGATATTTGTGTGACTTACTTTCTAATCACGAAAAAGTACAATCTTGAGCTCGAGCTGGACTCCTTGTTAGATCTTTTATACAATTGGAATGGATTGCATTGATGACAATCCTTCTCTCCTCGATAATATTTTCATAAGCCTTCTCAACTCTCTATTACATATTTTACTGGGTGTTTCTATAAAGTTCTATGGTTTTCTCTACTTTGTGTGAATTACATTATAGGAGGTGATTTTGTTTAGGATGAATTCACCTCCTACGAGGTGTGGACAAATGATAGGGATGTATGGACCATCCTTTGAAGAGGTAAGATAGACTTGTATGTTGAATTTATGATGGGGCATGACCCCAATCTTTTGATTGAATTTGCTAATTCCTGGAATGAGGGCAATGTCACCATTAGTGAGTACACCTTACACATCAACTTGGGGCTCATTTTTGAATTCAAAAGACTTCCCATGGATGGGGTCTGTATTCCTTAGAATTTGAAGGGTTATTATTAGAAGGATATGGATAGATTCTTGAAGGAGGGGAAAAAAGTTAATCGGCTCCAAAATGGGTTTAATAGAGAAGACCTTCCCAAGGTTTAGAGTGAGATGGTTGAGATTTTAATGAGGTATGCTACTTTGGAGGGTCAATTTAGACATTTTCATGCTTACCTCTTCCCTATGTAAAATTATTTTCTCTATAATGTTAAGATGAAATTTTCTTTTTGGATTCTATCTTCTTTGGAGCAATTTATTAAGGTTGTGCATGTTAAAAGTAAACCTTTCCTATTCACTAGGGGTTAATGTTTTTTTTATTCTTCTACCAAGCAACTTTATCCCCTTCCACAACCTATATAAAAAACTATTACCTTGTCATTAGAGACCCTACCACACCCTTGGAGGGTCCTCTTTCCATTCTTGCCTCTATTTTGACTCCATCCTCCTCTTGTAGAATTACAAGGGTGAGAACTAAAACCTCTACCATTGTGGACCCTACTCTTGACCCTAAAAAAGTGTTTCATTTGTTGACCCCACCCATATTTCTACCTTTGATTCTGATAATATAGAGAACTTGGATGAAGAGTCCCAGAAACCCACCCATGTTAACTCCCCCACTGCTTCCCTTATTCGTGATGATGTTTTTTAGGTTTCTAAATCCTTAATAATCCCCCTATTCCTTAGAGATCCCTAAAACTTTGCATATATTTAGATGGCACCTCTAAAGAACCTGACCTAGATAAAGATGTATGTGCACATTGTGTTGCCTTGAAGGTGATTAAGAAGAAGGTGAACTAGCTAGCAAAGGTTGATGATGAAGGGCATTAGGGTCTATTGTCTTTTCTCACCAAGGCATTTGACAAATGGGAAAATAGGGAGAGTGAGGTTGAATATCTCAGAGTGTTGGTGAGTTCAAAGGAAGATAAGGTGAAGCTTTAAGAGGAAATTACCATTATGCATAATTCTTGAGATAAAACCTTGAAGTTCCTCCAAGATATTGTCTACTACAACAAGGAGACTATCAAAAATATTTCGGTCACTATACAAGTTTTTCAACAAGAAATTCACAATAGTCATGGTAAAAGGGCTGGTGAGGACAATCAAGATGTTGGTCACTCCAAGGAAAAAAGGTAAGAGAGGGAAATTTTTCTTCACCCAATAGTGAGGAGATCCATCCCACCCACAAGAGGCATTTTTCCTTTGAGGAGAAACTCCATTTCCTAGTTAAAGAGTGGCAAGCCATTTGTGGCTTTAAGCTACTAGGATACAAGTAGTTGGTCTAGTCAATTTCTGGTTGTGTCATGTGTTGTGTCTATTTTTTGTTGCTAGTCTATTTGTAGCTGCTCCTTTATTTTTTTCTAGGTGTCTCACCTCTCATGAGCCCCCTTGTTGGGCTTTTATGGTTGTTTTGTAATGGGTACAAGACCTCCCCAAATTTAATCTAATCAAAACATTGAGAATTTAAATTTGGATTTTAAATTAGAAGATTAAGAGGACTAAATCTTAATTATTTGATTTATCTCAATTGGAATCACATTAGTCATGAAAGTATTCATAATGTGTGATTATGTGTGGAATGTTGATCCTATCTTGAAAACCCATGATTCTATTGTTTCTAAAGTTTTCAATGCTAAATAAATAGAAATAATCAATAAGCACAAGAAAACACATATTAATATCGAAAACTTGGTAAAATAAAAAAAATGAATTTCATATTTTATTTGTTGGGAAAATGTATTGTTACAATAATCTTCAGACTTCTCCAAGAAACATAACTTCACAAAGTATTTGATATTCAAATTCTATAGTTTCTTTTGAATAAAACTTTCTAAAAATAAAAAGTGTGACTCATGCAACTATATGTTGAGCACAAAATACTATAAATAGTAAGTCCCCCAAAAATCGACTATTTGTAACTATTGGAATAGCATGAAGATTGAATTGATATTCTAATAGTTTCTCACTTGAAGTCTAATTTCTATATTGTGAATAATGGATCATACTAATAGATGAATGTCGATGCTCTCAATCATAATATAATTTGTAAGCCTAATGAAGTTTTGAACTAGATGATATTCTCTCTATTAATGGGCTTCATCATAATATTTATTAGGTTTATATAAGTGTCACTAGTATAGAAACAACAATAAACTACTGAAAAAACTACTAAAACTACTTATAAATGACTGAACTTGGTCATGTGACCATTTGTAGTTTATTTCTAGTCATATATAACGTGGCCAGATTGATGACTAAACCATTTTTAGTCATTTATTAGTTGTTTTAATTGATCGATTTGCTAGTATATTTAGTCATTGATGTAGTCATTGATTGCTGTAATCTGGTTACGTGTTGTAGACATGCAAAAATAACATTATGCATTCCGCTTTAACTAACATCATGCATTCAATTCTTCTAATCAATTAAGACAATTTATTGATTTAATCCTTAGGTTCATCAAGCTTAATTAAATAAATCAAATTATTTAATTAAGTTCCTAAGGTTCTTCTTATTTGATTTAATGAATCAAACTGATTTAAAATCAAATATCAAATCCCTAAAATCCCCTAAGTTAATTAATCTAAATTAATTAACTTCTAATCACAATTACCATTCTCTAGCTTTTGACTCAACTAGAGTCAAATCTAAACTCCTAACTAACCCACCCACTTGCATCAATAAATCAATTTAATTGATTTATTAAAAAGCCTATTTTCTCTCAATAACTCTCATCTTTGACTTTTTTGTACAAAGATAATTCCCCCCAAAACTCTCAACAATATGCATTTATTGATATTTTTCAAATTTGAATGGGCACATTGGCCAAAACTTGCACAAGCTTTGACCAATCCCATCATGCCAAGTGGCTCTATTCTATTGGAGGGGATTTAGTCCCACATTGGCTAAACTTGGCCTCTCTTCTCTCAACTTCTTCTATAAAAGCAATGCATATTCTCTCATTTCTAGAACACAATTTGAAGGTATCTAAACTATAGGCAACTTGAGCTCATAGCAACTCATTGTCTATCTCATTTGGCTTAGAAAGGGATTGGGAAAGGGCTCTCTCACATCTTCATGGAGGGCACCAATCCATAATAGAATAGAATAGGTTGTATTTCCTTTTCTCCATGCATGTTTGATCTAGGTTTAGCATTTTATTTGGAGAAATGAACCATGTTATTCTATGAGGATGGCTGAATCTACATAAACAATGTGCAAGATTTCACCATCCTACAAATGGCGCTAGAAGGAGGGCATCTCTTTTTTTTTTTTTTGTTAAACGATTTGTCTGCAGAGTTTCAACATTTTGCTTGCAAAGTTGTTTGAAAATTACAAGAAATAAGGGTTTCTGCAGATCCACATATTCATATCCATTTTTCTTTACATCTTTTTAATTTTAAATATGATATATTGCACGGATTATATGGTGTGTTCTTGTCTATGTGAGTTTTTGATATGAGTTCATGCCTGCATAAGTTTCTGACTTGTCTCTCAAATATGTGGGCTTAATCATGGTGCCATTTAAATTTGTTAAATAATGAACATGATTCTCTATGATATATTCTCTTGATATCCGGTTTCTAAATAGCTCTGTAAATGTTTTGAATAATCTGTGTCATAAGTCTCTGATATGCAGATTTATCTCTATAGCGGCAAATGATTTCTTTATATGCCTTTGATAGTGGGTCTATCTCTATATGTTGCTGATATGCTTGGGATGAATCTAATATGATCACTGTCATTTACCTTCTATGAATGCTTTCTTATTTACAAGATGCTCCAATAGACGTATTGAATAAGACTTAAGGTGGTTTGACTTCGGTTCGAATGCTTTTTAATTCTTGATAAATAATGTATGAAAACATGATAGCTACGTTTTGATCTGGTTAGAAATGTCATTAACTTATTTTTTTGCAGACTATGCATTCTCAAAATACCCTTCCATAGACAATAGCCAACGTATAAAGCTCTTTTATTTATTGAAATAAATACATGTTAGTCAAAATCGATGTGATTTAGATAGCAAAGAGCAGGAGGGATGAAAAGAGCGCGAGAGAGAGTTGAATGAATCCACCAAATCTGATACTTGTTGGCAAAGAGGAACGCACAAAGAAGCACAGACTGCAGGAGCCACGGTGGTAGGAGGGATTCTCAAGCGAAAATGCCTATCTATCTACAACAAGGTTGACATTGGAGGTTGAAACATCAAGATTGGCATCAAATGAAAACGAAGGCGAAAGGGGTGGAATCGAAGATTTTTTTTCAAAAAACTAAAACTTGAAAAGCATTTTTTAATGCTTGTTTCGACAATCTTGGAGCTTCCACTTACTACCTTTTTTTTCTGTTTTTAGCTAACTCACCTTTCAATTTGGGCTTAAAATCAATCAATGGCTTGATCTTTTCAAAGTTGGTTAAAATTAAATCTTAGACACTTACTAGATTTCAATTTGGGATTAAAATTGAACAAGGCAACTTCACATTTCAATTGGTGCTTTTAAAACGAACTCATCATTGCTTTGAGGAATTTAAAATTGAACATGTGTACTTTGTGTTTTGTAAACTTTTTTGCAAAGTAGTGTCATTTAAAAGGGCGTATGTGCTTCTCTCGCGCTTCACGACGATCTTGAGAATCAAAAGTCTTTTTGATGACCCTAAGTTGCATAAAAGATTGCCACCACACTTCAATTTGGGATCTAAAAATTGAACAAATCATGCGAGTGTGAGCACGATATATTGCGGAGGTTCTCCCCTTTGTTTTTCAAATGAAGGTTGTGTGAACGACAGAATATGTTAGCTCGCTTTTGTTTATCTTAGAGGGCCTGCCTTGTGGGAAAAAGTAATCACCCAAGGGAACGACCCAACCGGGAACACGCTAAAGCCAAGCGACTTCCAACCGGTATATAAGTGTGGATTCTTGAGGAAAGTTCAAGAATCATGAGGATTATTCCGACGAGATGGACAACAATGGACTCTCGCCGATGTTGGATAATCCCCCACGAACGGAATGCCCGAATTAGAACCCCTTGTTTAGAAATTGGCCAAAACCTTGTCTATCTTGTTGGTGCAAAAGGTTATGTCCTTTGAAGCCGCCCCACGTAACATGCGGTCTTGTTGTGGAAATGGAAAGTATGCCATGGGAGATTCATGGGTACTAATGCTTGGCTGACCCGAATAAGTGAGTGCCGTGGAGGGGAGCCAGTGTGGTCAAGCATTTAGCCATTCGCACAAGATATGCGCAGCTGGATTTATCCAAGTGGGAACCCAACAAGGTATTGTCTCATCAACCTAGGAGTGTGAAAGTGCTTGGAAAAAACACATTGCTTGATCTTGAAAACATTTGGAAAACAAACATACACAAAAACCTTGAAATTTCAAACACCTTGTGGGGAACAAATACCTATTGACGAACTTGCCCACTCTTGCTTTCCCTAGGAATCACATTCCTAGAGGTTTCTAAGTGTGCAAATTCTATCATCATTTGTTTCCAATAAGGATAAACATAAGGAACTTTTGCCCTATTTTCCTCGATTTCCACACAAAGGACATTGTGGGATGAGAAAGAGAATGGGACATTAGACATATAGTTTGAAAACCTAAGCAAGCAAGTGTCTTGGATAAAAAGAACCTCATTTAACCAAGATAAAAAGACAAATTGGATTACACATGTGTTTTCTAACATGATTTCCCGCAAGATCAAAATCCCAAAACCAAAGTTCAAGAAGCTTAGTCTAAAAGCTCGTGAGGAGCGTCTTGAGAGACTTTTCGAATTCAGGGAAAGATTGGTTTATAACTTTTATAGAAAAGCCTCAAGGAACAATCCAGCATTATATGCATTTTATTGTCAACAAAATCCCGAATTGTTTCAAAGGTTTGCATTTCTCCCATAGGAAGTCAAGCATGTTCTTCAACACCGAGGTTTTGTAGAAAGAGAGTCACATCTAGGTTAAGGTTCAAGATCAAAGTTGTCATTCCCATTCATTCATCCATCAAATCAAAGTCTCATTTCATCATCAAACCTTTTTGAGAACTCTAGAATCAAACATCACACTAAACTTAGAGGGCTAAATCAACATCATCATATCTTGGCTTAACACACTTAGCCAACATAGTCTCAAATCATTGAACAAATTTTCTTTGAGATAACACAACTTCTTAAAGTCTATTAGTTCTCCAAAACATTGGCATAACACACTTTGTCAATTCATCCATTTTTGTGCAAGTTCCCTTAGGATAACACAACTTCCTAGGGAAAACAACTTCACAACCAATCTTGTTTGACTTAACGCATCTAGTCAAATTATCACATTCAAATCAAATCAAAAGCCCTTTCAAAGTTTAGCACATACATTCAAAAAGTTTTCCAAAGGTTTCATTCACTCATCTCATCCATTTTAACCCATCACCATCATCACCATCTTTGATCTTTTAGCTACCCTAGTTCTTCTCTTTTTGGACTTAAAGGATTAGGATCGAACAAATCCCTATTTTTATGGTCTAAACAAGATCTCAACACAAGAAGGACATGGAGAATATCAGAGACATATCAACTTCTATGGACATGAGTCATCTAAATATCGAAGTGAACCTAGCAGGATCAAGCAATCCCCCAAACAACTCTCCCGTATCATCACAAAATCTTCAAGAGGAGAGTCATCAAGAGGATGACATAAATGAAGACATAGGGATGACACCAGAGGAAATCATGGAAATGATTCAAAATCCTAAGAACCATAAAATTGTTAGTGCTATGTTCAAATGCATAAATTCAATAGAAAGAGGAGGGGACATGCCCCCTCCCAACCTTAACACAAGCACTAGTGCAGTTGCATCCCCGTTGTCAAACATCAATCAAGAAGTACCTTGCATCACCTCAATCATCACACCAACCTCCCCGATTGTGAACAAGGGGAGTGCCATGTTCCAAGAATTGCAAGAACACCACCTTGTGGCTAATGAAGAAGCAATCATCACCCCTACATTTATTCCGGAAAACTCATTTCACCCTTACATCCCACTCACATTTCATAATCCCGCTGGTTCATCCTCATTTCATGCCACACCAGCTTATCAATTGAACATACCAACTCCCCCACCGCATGAGGAAGTTGGTTTGCTTGGAACGACAGAAGCTATCAATCCTTTCTCTTTCCAAAGTGGTGCGTCATCCCTTCCCCCGCTTCCTTTCACATCTGCATCGCCTCTTGGAATAGGTCTTCCACCTTTAACCATCGAAAATTTTGCTAATCCAAGCAATCTGACCACCACTTTGAACCCGCTTCTTTTGCCCATATCCTCACAACAAATCGCAACCATTCCTGTCACCACGGTTAATGCATCTATTGGTCCTCAAGTCTCCCAAAGCATGCCTCATCAAGGACCAATTGTCTCAACCACCCCGCCCACAACCCAAATCACAGTCACAACCACAATCCCTCCACCCGCCACGACAGTTGGCATGATTCCTGCTCCACCACCAATCCCACCGCCAAAGCACAACACGACCAATTCATTCTCCATCATGTTGCAAAATGCACAACAAGCTGCCCACCAAAAGGCACTCCAAAAACAACAAGCCGCACAAGCGCAAGCACAAGCTCAAGCTCAAGCACAAGCCGCACAAGTGCAAGCACAAACTCAAGCTCAAGCACAAGCCGCACAAGCACGAGCACAAGCACAAGCTCAAGCTCAAGCACAAGCCGCACAAGCGCAAGCTCAAGCCCAAGCTCAAGCTCAAGCCCAACAAAAGACACAAGCTCAATACCACGCGCAATTGCAAGCAATCCACCTGCAAGCCTACCACCAAGCCCTGCAAGACTTTTAGGCACAACACCAAGCTAAACAACAAGCTTTATTGGCACAACAGCAGCTCGACCAACAACAAGCATTGTTGGCAAAACAGTAGCTAGACCAACAACAAGCGTTACTAGCTCAGCAACAACTTGACCAACAGCAGGCTTCATGGGAACAACAACAAATGGACCAACAACAAGTGCTATTGGAACAACAACAGCAAGATCAACAACAAGCGTTGTTGGCACAAATGCAAGCTTACCAACAAGCCCTGAACGCACAACCAAGCTCGCAGCAAACGCCGACCAGTACGCTCCCCACCCATCAAACACCTCCAACACCTCACCACTCATTCATCCCGCCCCCCGACCCAAGCAAGGATGTCGCAACACAGATCAAATTGCTTTCGCAGCAGGGGTTGGACTTGCAAGCAGGAAAAACCACAAGGACACCAGGAAACTTGTGCCCTTATCCATTCGATAGAAGTCTCACCATGGTACCGTTTCCAAAGGGATTCGAGATCCCCAAATTTGATAAGTACAATGGAACGGGCAACCCTGAAAACCACGTCAGGGAATTTCAGGTGCACTGCATGGAAGTCGCATATGATGACACGTATCTAATGCGGCTCTTCCCCGAAGCCTGACTGGTCCAGCTATGGAATGGTTTTCTCGCCTACCCACGGGCATTAAAACATTCGAGGAAATTGTGGAGGCTTTCCTTAAAAATTACGCTTTTAATATGGGTGCGGATGTCAGTTTAGAAGAACTATCTGCACTCAAACAAAGAAGAGGAGAGTTATTTGCATCCTTCTTGCAAAGATGGCGATCCAAGGCCAATCAGAGCAAGTGGGCCATGCCAGAGGAACAACAAGTTTGCACCATCATAGCCAACTTAGATGAAAACCTGGTGTTCTACCTAAAAATGCAGTGCATCACATCTTATGATCAACTAATTCCAAAGGCACTCAACATCGAAAGAGCCCTTACTGCGCGAGGAGGCACACCTACATTCACTCCACCGCAGGATAACCGCCCGTCCAACAACTACAATGATAAACCTCGAACATGGTCGAGGAACAAAAATATCACGAACGACGGCGTGGTTGATGCTAAGGTAGTCATCAGTGCTCCTAAGCAAAATACCCAAAATCATCATCATCCACAAACTCATAACCACAACAATGTGCAGGCTAATGCGGTAGTAGCACAGTCACAACCACCTTCCACTAGCCAAGTCAACAATGTGGGTAATCAAGGAGGACCACCTCCCCGCAACAAGTTTCCCCCCAAGAGGAAGTTCACAGCCCTTGGCGAATCGATTGAGTCTGTCATGAAGAAATTGGTCAAAGAAAACCTAATCAAAATTTCTAACTCCGAACAATACACAGAGCCCATGACCAAACCGCCGTGGTACAACGAGAATCTCCTGTGTGACTTCCACAAAGTTAAAGGACACACCACCGCTAACTGCATGAGACTCAAGAATATCATCCAAGACCTCATCGAGGATAAGGTCATCAACATCGAGCAGCCGGCCGGAAACCAAGACCTAAAAATCTACACGAATCCGATGCCGAATCATAATTAGGGAAATAACCAAGGGAATAATAAGGGTAAACAAAAGTATGCTAGTGCCAATCTAGTATACGAGGAGATAGTCGGATGTGTCGACGAGTTGGTCACTATCATAAATATCAAGGGAACCAACAATGACTGTGGAGTCACCACACGAGGCGGAAAAGTTACCATTGCCGGGCACCTGCTAAGACCCCCATTACCAACACAAAGGCCGTCCCCTATGATTACAATGTAATTGACCAACTGAAGAGAACACCCGCACAAATATCCATCATGGAATTACTAAAAATCTCCGCCGCTCATCGACAGATCCTGGATGAAGCACTAGCTACCTCTACCGTCGCTGCTACCCTTGACATAGAGCAATTTCAGGCTATGGTAGGTAACATCGTTACCCTGAATCTCATCACATTTTTGGACCAAGATTTCCCCCCGCAGCCATCTCATAACCGGGCACTTCACCTCCAAATCCTAGTTCATAAAAAGAAAGTCAAGCGAGTCCTGGTAGATGGTGGTGCAGGTCTTAATATTTGTTCTCTAAAACTTATAAAGAAATTGGGATTCACCGAGGATTCCATCAATAAAACAAAAGTATCACCATAAGAGCATATGATGACCAAGAAAGAGTGTCTCAGGGCACTATCAAGATCCCCATCCAAGTGGGGCCAACAACCATGGAAACAACTTGTCAAGTTCTTGACCTTGATTTTCCATACAACATCCTCTTGGGACGCCCATGGATACACGGAATGAAGGCAGTGGCCTCAACCTATCATCAGTGCATTAAGTTCTCATATCAAAATGAGGAGGTTACCATATATGGGGATCTCGAACCCTTCGCCTATTGCAAAAACTTGGAAGCCAAGTTTTACAAGATCCCTCAAGTACCTAAAAATGATGAAGGACCATCCACTTCATACATAGACCCAGCTAATCTCGCCTCCACTTCTGCGACAGAGACACCCGCCATCCCCGACATATCTGAGATCAAGAACATGATACAGGACAATGGATGCGGTGATTATAGAATGAAGAGAAATGCTTTTGTTGTAGGAGAGTTACCACAATCTCCTAGATCACATGGGCAACCACAATTGACTCAAACACCTGTCCACACTAGAACAGAACCCTCTGGATTCCACAGTTGGGGGGATCTCAGTCAGGAAAATGTGGACGAGGAGGACATCACAAACACTCTGTACCAAGATGAAAGACCCACTCCCACCCTACCCATGGAGGAAACAAACAGAGGGTTACAAATGATGTTTGGCATGGGCTATAACAGGAATGAAAGCCTAGGAAGAAACAGTGATGGACGGTTGGAGCCCATCATTGCAGAAAGAAGAACGCAAAACCTTGGCCTCGGCTGTACCCCTCCGAGTATAACTGTGCATGGCAGAAGTGTTCCTAATAGGGCAGTCAGGTCCTCTCCTCGGGTCTCGGCAACTGACCTTAGATTACCTGTATCCACAGGCCTACCTCTCGATAACTTCACATTTGACATAACTGACGTTTGTAGTAGCAGTGATGACGATGACACCATAGGTGGTTTACCTGGGCTCTTTGAAGATTCCACCTTATTGATGATTAGTGTCTCACCCGCTGAGCCAATCCAACAAACCCAGCAAATCCACTTAGTATACCCCCAACTCATCGATCACGACCAACGGGGACCGCCGATTCTAGACTCATTCGAAAACGATGAGGCTCTCTCCGAATTCATGGGACTAAGGGATACTGTTCCATGTGGAGATCACAAGGCAAGATTTGATATCACTCTAGACACACAAGCATACTATGGGGAGACGATTGAGTCCTTCAGTCGCAAAAGAAAAAGATCGAGAATAAGCTCAGAGTTATTGAGTGAAAACCACACTGTGGCACTCTCTAACCATAAAATAGTAAAAATAAAGGACGCATCCAATGGTGAAAACCTCTCTGAGGCACCAGAGGATGAAGGATTCAATCTTCCCCCTACTACTCTACACCAGGAGAAGTCAACAGTATTGGCAGAATAGTGCAACCCAGTCAACTTAGGAATAGAATCAGAACCACAAATTACCTTCTATGCAGAATCCCTCCTAGAAGAAGAACAAAAACTACTGGCAACTTTCCTAAAGGAGAGAAAGGTAAATTTTGCGTGGACCTATGCAGACATGCCAGGCCTGGATCCTGAAAGTAGTAGTGCATCATTTGGCCGTTCACCCCGGAGCAAAACCAGTTAGACAGAAGCTAAGGAAGATGCACCCACAAATAGCCTTGCTTGTAAAGATTGAGCTACAGAAACTTCTGGATGTTGGCTTCATACGCCGATTGACTATCCAGAATGGGTATCTAACCTCGTACCAGTCTCAAAACCAAAAGGGGGCATCCGCATCTGCACTGATTTCAGAGACCTAAACAAAGCATGTCCCAAGGATGACTTTCCACTACCCAACATTGACATGATAGTGGATATGACGGCCGGACATGAGATGCTTTCCCTAATGGATGGTTTCTCGGGGTACAACCAGATATTGATCGCAAAAGAAGACCAACACAAGACAGCATTCACATGTCCATGGGGCACCTACTGCTGGAATGTAATGCCATTTGGGTTGAAGAATGCAGGAGCTACCTACCAAAGAGCCATGACATTAATCTTCCACGACATGATCCACAAAACAGTCGAAGATTATGTAGATGACATACTTGCTAAATCAAAGAAGAGACAAGACCATATAGCAAATCTAAGTGCTATCTTTGATAGGCTCGAACAATATAAGGTTAGACTCAACCCGAAGAAGTGTGTCTTTGGGGTACAATCAGGGAAGCTGCTAGGATACATAGTTTCAATGAGAGGGATAGAGGTAGACCCTGCAAAGGTAAAAGCAATCCTTGAAATGAAAGCACCAAGAACGTTGAAACAACTAAGAGGATTGCAAGGAAGACTCCAGTCCATCCGAAGATTCATAGCACAATTGGCAGATAAACAGATTGCCTATTCACACCTACTTCACAAGGGAGTAGCTTTCAGATGGGATGACAAATGCGAGCAAGCATTCAACAAAATAAAAGAATATCTACTTACACCACCTGTATTGATGCCACCAATTGTGGGGAAATCACTAATCCTATATATCTCTACAACAACAGCCGCCCTGGGGGCCCTTTTAGCCCAACATGATGAAAAGGGAACCGAGCGGGCTATCTACTACATCAGCAGAACAATGGTGGGACATGAGCTCAATTACATGTCAATAGAGAAAGCTTGCCTAGCATTGGTATTTGCGGCTCAGAAATTCAGACACTACATGCTAGCGCACCAAATCAAGTTGATTGCCAAAATAGACCCTCTAAAGTACCTATTGACAAAAGCAGCACTTACAGGTAGAATGGCTAAGTGGGTAATGATATTATCTAAACATGATATCGAGTATGTAGAACAAAAAGCCATAAAAGGACAAGTCATTGCGGATCAGCTGGCAGAAGCTCCCCTCTACACAGATAATCCACTCATATCAGAATTCCCAGATGAGTCCCTTTTTAACCTTGATGCAATAGACCACTGGAAGCTATACTTTGATGGCTCTCACACACAACATGGGTCAGGAGCTGGTGTGTTTTTCATCATGCCGCAAGGAGACTGCATACCTAGATCATACAAGCTGGCATTCCCTTGTATGAACAATATAGCAGAATATGAGGCTTTGACCATAGGACTCAAGATTGCAGCACAATGGCGAATCATGGCACTAAAAGTCTATGGTGACTCGCAACTTATCATCAACCAAGTCAACGGCGAATACCAAACCAAGGATGATAAGCTCACACCATACAAGAAGGTGGTAGAAAGCCTCAAGGAATCTTTCATCGATATTACCTTTGAGCAGATACCAAAGACAAACAACAGAGCAGCTGATGCAATGGTGACAATTGGATCCTTACTCGACATCCCTCGTAACGTCTCGAAACATGAATTCCTCGTAGAGCAGCTTCTCGTACCCACATTCGAGATACCAGAGTCAGAATACGCATGTGAACTCATTGGTCCCAGTGATCTTTGGTATCATGATATATACACCTACCTAAAGTTAGGAATCCTCCCCACTAACATCACCCCAAACCTAAAACGCACTTTCATCAAAAGAACTTCACGATTCGTCATCCTAGGAGAGACCCTCTTACGTAGGAGTACCGATGGAACCCTGTTACATTGTTTAAAACCCGAGGAAGCCCTGACTGCTCTAACTGAGGTACACAATGGCACGTGTGGATCACACTCAAGTGGTATGACCTTGGCTAAAAAGTTGCTAAGAACAGGGTATTACTGGCCGACGATGGAAAAAGAGGCACACAATTTTGTCAAAAAATGCTTGTAATGCCAACAGCATGGAGATCTTATTCATGCACCAGCTCAAGAACTGCATCCTATTGTTACACCTTGGCCCTTTTCACAATGGGGGCTTGATCTCATTGGTAAAATATCACCCACCTCATCCAATGGCCATAAATTCATTATCACCACCACCGAATACTTCACTAAGTGGGTTGAAGCAATTCCCATGACCTACATCACCGGAAAGCAAATATCCAAGTTTATCCTGAATTACCTCATTTGTCGGTACGGTGTCCCCCAATCCATTATCTCTGATAATGGGACGCCCTTCAAGAATCAGGATGTCCGTGACTTGTGTGAAAAATTCAAAATCAAGCATCGCTTTTCCACTCCATATTATCCACAAGGCAATGGCCAAGCAGAAGCTACAAATAAAACCATTTTGAAAATCCTCAAGAAAAAAGTCAATGACTCTGGTCGTGACTGGCATCTGCAGTTAAATCCTGCCTTATGGGCCTACCGCACCAGCATCCACATGCCAACAGGCGCCACCCCATTCTCTCTGGTCTACGGATCAGAGGCCATACTCCCCATTGAGATCGAGCTCCCATCACTAAGGATATCACTGCAAAACCTTATCACAGATGAGGAATACAGGGTCACAAGACTCAATGAGCTAGAATTACTAGATGAAAGGCACATGGATGCCCTTAATCATCTACAAGTGTACCAGAATCGCCTAAAAAGGAGCTACAACAAGAAGATCAGACAACGCACTTTCCAAGTTGGTGACCTCGTGCTGAAAGAAAACCAAAAGAACGTGCCAAATCCAGATACAAAGGGAAAATTTGAGCCCAACTGGCTGGGACCTTTCGTCATCACTGCAAGTTACACATCAGGGGCATATCAACTAGCAACACCAGAAGGCGAGCCTCTACAGGAGCCTCTGAATAGCTCTCATCTCAAAAAGTTTTATGCCTAAACATTGCAAGGTATAGAACCAGAAAATACAAAAACAATCAAAAAAAGTCCTGAAAAAATGGTTACCTCGATGAAAACCTGGCAAACAGGCATCTTGGTGACAACAAAAAAATCAGAAAAGGATTGAAAAATAGTAAAGAGAAAAAATCGTCCTCTAGTGAAAACCACTTCGGTGGCGCTTTGGGCAAATACCTTGGTGAAAACCTAGCAAACAGGCATTAAGTGTAAATAAAGTACCTTCCCCATCTATCAGGATCTGCACAACTCATCTACTCCATCACATTCCACTTATCTGCTCGCATCCATACCATAGCCTGCGTTGGTATCTGTACTATATTCCACCATTCGAACTACTTGGCATTTCAAAGGTCAGTTTGTCCTGCCTTTATCGAAGTAGTCTATCACACCACACTAGGGGCACATTCTCGCAACATCGGATCAGATTCGTGTATATTCTCGTGATCTTTTTCAAAATTCATCAAAAATTCCAAAAACATTCAGAAAACTCATTCAAAAAACCAAAAACATTCAAAAAATCCATCAAAAATTTCAAAAACATCTAGAAAAATCATCAAAAATCCAAAAACATGTCGAAATATCAGAAAATCTTCAAAAATTTCATCATTAAGTCTTGTCAGTTTTTTTCTACCTTGTCGAACTACGTCGTCTCTGAGCTTGAACGTAGGCAAGGTTGATCTTTGATCATCCCCCGAGACGGTTGGGTCAGTCCTTTAGGCGTCCATCGCATTGGCAATCCGTTTGCCCATCTAGTCTGCATCTTAAGTCAGTCCTTTAGGCAATAAAATGGCAATCCATTTGTCCATATTATCATCAAGTCAGTCCACCACCAGTCGAACTACGTGGTCTCTGCGTATATAACGTAGGCAAGGCTAATCTATGGATGAGCTCCCGAGACCCCTAGGATAGGTCTTTAAGTTAGTTTGTTCATTGTAAAATCTTGAAAATACCAAAAACATTGGAAAATCTTGAAAATACCAAAAACATTTGTAAAATTCCAAAAATACCAAAAACAGCCTCAAAACATTTGAAAAAACCAAAATAGTGCATCCATTTCATCTCGCTTTCACTCGTGATTGTCATCACTCATAATAAATCATCGTCGCTTTCACCCTTTGGTGAGTTAGTCAGAAGCAAGTTTAGTAGGTTCTAAAGTGAATGCCTAATCGTCAAAGTCTCGAAGGTCTAAGTCAGTAAGTTAGCAAGTTGGTCAACTTGGAGTATCAATAGCTTATCATGCAATCAGTCTCACCAAAACCTTGATCACTACATGTCCTAGGATGAAGCTTTCCTGCGATGGACATAAGCATCAGGTACCCCACAGTAGTTTAGCCTTGGCAAATGATACGAAGAACATCAACTTGTTTGTTTACTTTATTTTGGTCTTTTTGACTTATCTTATTTTTCACTCATTCCAAGGACCTCTCGATGATGCCTAAATAAAACAGGTTTAGAGAGAAAGGAATGGGGCAACGATCATTATCTTTTTATCTATTGTGCTTGTTGGATATTCTTGTAAAATAACTTCATCATGCATACTTTGTTTTGTTTGTAGGAAGGATGTTTTAGGTATCTTGTTGACCACATAAGAAGGCTTGCCTTTTTATGTTTTGGCCCGAGATGTCTAGAATATCTGAACTGCATTCTGAATAAGGTTATGTTTGTCAAGTGTGAACAAGAGTACTCCTATTTGATTGTCAAGTCAAAGTCCATCACACTAGGCGCAACGCCATCCTGGTTCTTAATACCTTGATGCATCACACCTATGTGTGTTATCAAACATAAAGAAAGTTACGCTCTTTATCTCCCATTCCTGGATAAGCAATACATCATCATCTTTCATCATCATCTCTAATAAAGTTGGCTTGTTGAAATTTTGCATCTTCTTGGATTCAAGGGTTCATCCCTCTCATTCTTCTACCTTCTTTCACGCTAACAATGCATCCATCTTGCATCCGTATTCTCATTTCACATAATCATGTCATACCATCATATCAGGACAACATCATCCATCTCATCCATCTCACATGCATTGCATAATCATTTAAAGTTGTTTACGATAATATAAATCTGTTATCCTAAGCATCTTCCAAACATCTCATTTTCATCATCATTATCATATAGTCTAACCATCCATACATCCATTTTGAACCTCTTTGTCGCGAGATCCACCTCAAATTGTATCTTTTCGCTCGATCTCTCGAGGGGGCAATGTACTAACGTACTTATTTTCCACTGGGGCATCCGAAAAAACCAAAGAATTTTTTAATTTCGATGCTGACAACATCATTCTTTGAACCAATGCAACGAGTACATTGCTTCAAAGAGGGGCAAAATGTAGACATCCAAAAATAACATTATGCATTCCACTGTAACTAACATCATGCATTCGCTTCTTCTACTAATCAATTAAAGCAATTTATTGATTTAATCCTAAGGTTCATCAAGCTTAATTAAATAAATCAAATTATTTAATTAAGTTCCTAAGGTTCTTCTTATTTGATTTAATAAATCAAACTGATTTAAAATCAAATATCAAATCCCTAAAATCCCCTAAGTCAATTAATCTAAATTTAATTAACTTTTAATCACAATTACCATTCTCTAGCTTTTGACTCAACTAGAGTCAAACCTAAACTCCTAACTAACCCACCCACTTGCATCAATAAATAAATTTATTGATTTATTAAAAAGAGTTATTTTCCCTCAATAACTCTCATCTTTGACTTTTTGAACAAAGATTATTCCCCCCAAAACCCTCAACAACATGCATTTATTGACATTTTTCAAATTTGAATGGGCACATTGGCCAAAACTTGCACAAGCTTTGACCAATCCCATCATGCCAAGTGGCTCTATTCTATTGGAGGGGATTTAGTCCCACATTGGCTAAACTTGGCCTCTCTTCTCTCAACTTCTTCTATAAAAGCAATGCATCTTCTCTCATTTCTAGAACACACTTTGAAGGTATCTAAACTATAGGCAACTTGAGCTCATAGCAACTCATTGTCTATCTCATTTAGCTTGGAAAAGGGTTGGGAAAGGGCTCTCTCACATCTTCATGGAGGGAACCAATCCATCATAGAATAGAATAGGTTGTATTTCCTTTTCTCCATGCATGTTTGATCTAGGTTTAGCATTTTATTTGGAGAAATGAACCATGTTATTCTATGAGGATGGCTGAATCTAGACAAACAATGTGCAAGATTTCACCATCCTACAATATCATAAAAAAAAATTTTGATTCTCAAGATCGCCGTGAGGCGCGAGAGAAGTGCATACGTCTTTTCGATGATATTACTTTGTGAAAAAGATTACAAAGCATGACAAATAGTTGTTCATTTTAAGTCCAAAAAGTAGTGATGAATTCGTTTTAAGCACCAAAATCCAAGTGTGAAGGTTGTCTTGTTCAATTTTAATCCCAAATTGAAATCTAGTAAGTGTTTCTAAGGTTTAAATTTTAACCAATTTCAAGATGAGCAAGTTAAACTTAAACCCAAAAAGAAATTTGAGTTGTCCTAAAACAAAAAATGAAAGCAGGAAATGAATGCTCTAAGCATTAAAAAATGCTTTGTTGCTCTTCAATTTTAATGCACAATTTTTTTCAAATCAATTTTGCTTGTGGCTCCCCGATTCTAATGTCGTTGATTCTTTATTCAAACCCTCCCATTTCCTTTTGAATGTCACACCCTATCAAATCAGAAACAAACAATGATGTGTTAAGTGTATTTGCTCTATGAGTATTGATATGGACATATAACAAATAATAAAAAATAATAAGTCATTAAAGGATATTGACAGTAATAATAGACTGTGAGCATTAAATATTACATCATCCTTGCCTACGGTACCAAGTCATTTAAAGAAATATGATAATCAACAATGATGGCCTTGCTCGCACAATATTTCCTAATCTTTTGCACAGATGAAAGCTAAAGATTTGAACAAAGAAAACAAATCCATAGTATGTCACCAGCTATGGGGTAGCTATGGAGTTGATTGAGATTTGACCAATTCTAAATCTCTGGGAATAGCATTAAAGACCATGAATCCAAATCAAAAGCTTCCAACCATATGCGAATACCAAAGCAAGATTCACAACTGCAATATTAAAGATTTCGAATCTGTCAATATAGTACAGCGACCAACGTGGCTTTCCTTGTGTGGCCTCAAAGGCTTTAAACCAATCCTTGCTCATGATAAAGCTTAGTATGAAATTAGACAAGAATTCGGTTTTAATGACATTGTTGCATTTGATATGACAGTAGCAAGACTTACAACATACTTCTATCTACTGCATCAGAAAGCAACTAATACTCCTATCAAAAGAAAATAAAATTCATTTGATTAGACCCAAGCATATGGATTGATCAGATATTGTTCAAAAGGTAGCAATCAGCATTAAAAGAAAAGCAAAGATTATCGTGCCTCTAGGAGAAATGATATCCTTTAAATATTTTGTCAAAAGCAATAATAATGTTTCAAATCAGTAGAAAAAACCTCCCTAGAATTTATCAATTTTGGAGCATCATTCACGCCTCGCATAGAGTTGTTGACCTTTCACTTCAGTTTTCTTTTTGTTGTTGACCAAATCCATTCTTGGAGGGAAATCTTCACATTTCAAACAAGTATCGAATCCTCTCCACCTACAAAGAGTTGAACAGAAACAAGCGTTCCCCTATTCTAGCAGCATGGTTGTATGCAGCTCACGCGAAGACAGCTCTTTGAAGCCTCCACTTGCCTATTTTGGAGGATTATCTTGTTCTTCCAGATGATTCACACAAGTACGTGGATAATTTTTAGAATGCCTTGCATGGTCGGGGATAAGGCTACACTAGATTAGCACCCTCACTTGCCCGCAGGATTTCAATGTTTCACCTGGGATTGAATATGTGAAAAAGAAGTACGCACATCCATGCTCTGGCTGAATTTGTGTTTGAGTTCATTTTGTTTTGTTCTCTTGATGATATAAAAACTATCCACTCATGCTTAAATTCTATATCAAACTAGAGCTGGCTGGGACACAGATTTATGTTTCTTCCTGCAGGATTGAGAGATGTCCCACAGCATAGAAACTTTAAAAGGCTGGCAGATCTGGGAGATGTCCTTTGTAAGGCTGATGACATTTGCTTTGTTGGTATCTTGAAATAGGTGGCTCAAAGGCTCAATGAATAGAAGGTAGCGTGGTGGTGGTGTAGACTGCATTCTCTAGGCACACTGTCAAAACAATTTACATGACTTTCCCATGCATCCACATTTGCACGCATATCTACTAGAGCATTAATGTATAGAGAAATTTTGTCAGAGGTTCTAGCTGTAGGTACGTGAACTGTGAAAGACTTTCTCAAAGAAATGTCACCTCATGGGATACCTTGATTTGTAAGACACGCATCAATGGATTTTTGGAAAAGGTGTTAGAAATCTTCAAGAAAACGTGATTGGCAGGTATAGATCTAAATTTCATGGCAAACATCCTATTGGTGGGTAGAAATTTTACTTACTAATGCTATTGGTAGTGGAAATCCAGCATCAAAATGAAAGAATGGAGAGGGCGCGACATCAGACATAGGCTATATATGTCAAAATATGTATTTTGGGAAGTTTTTCAAAAAAGTTACGGTGACAATGGTTGTCGCATATATGGTTTTATATGAATTCACACACCAGGCAATACAACAAGTCTATTTAAATATCTCAACACCTTAATTTGGCCGATTTGTAAGAATGGCATACAAGATTCATAATACTTCAGTTTATATCATTGGCAGATGCAAAGCTACACCCCAACAACATAATCCTTTGACTAGCATCTACCTAGCACAAGGAATACCTGCGCAGACTTGGGATTTGGAAAATTTGCATTTAGCTTCCCACAGGATTTGCCTAAAAGATATTTATTGAAAGAGGCTTTAGAAACTTTCAAGCAAATGCATTTGTTAGGTCAAAAAGTCACGCCTACAAGAAATAAGCACTGGGTAATGTCATACTTAACAAAGGCAAGCATTCCTCTTTGTCATCCCCGATTACTTCAAAAAATTTAAACTCAGCTCAAGAATCGATTAGCATTGAAATATCAACTTTCAGCAGATTACAAAGCTAAATCAATGTTCATTGTTCTACCAGATTAGTGAGTGGTACAACTTAGGGAAGAGACTGAGATTTCAACCAAACCCGGAGCTAAAACATGAGCGACTATTAAGCTGATTTTCAAAGGAAAATATAATATCTAGAGCTTGCGCACTTGCCTATAGAGGCATCAATCCTAACCATTCTCAAAAGAAGAATACAAAGTCATGCCTATCCTCTAGCATAGTTGAATACTTTTAACTCTATTTGAAAACCATTCGTTAAAGACAACAAGATATTACTTCAGTGAATAGTGTGAAGCATTTTTCTTCCCTCTCTTTAATATCCTAAATATGAATAATGACTTCAAGCTTGAAAATCAACAATTATAAATCTACCTCTCAAACTTAAAATGTGAACACAAATTTATGATCATAAACCAATATAGACTGCCCTCCTTCTAGCGCCATTTTGTGGACATGAAAATCTGCAAGTTGGTTAGTAACCTTGACAAAACAACATAACAGAAATGCATATCCTTATGAGATAATAAACCATGATTCACAATGCAAACAAATGACTCAAACAACATATGAAACATGAAATATATCTATCCCATATTGGATTGGTGCTCCTTGTGATGTAGAAAGGATGCCCTTTCCCAATCCATGATAAGCAAAATGATGTGATGATAGATGATGAAGAGCAAGATTGACTCTCAAATGAAGAGAGCAACCTTGCCTCAAGATGAAGTTGCTAAGAAAATGATGTTGTGATGAGCAAGATTAGTTCTCTCATGAAGAGAGTAACCTTGCAAGTGAGAATGTGTTGTGTGTTGTTCATTTGTGTTGAAATGCTTTGCATTTTATAGATTCAAGAGTAGGAGATTGAGTGATTTTAGATGAATGTGGGATAATTCACAAGCCAATGACAAGGTGCCACTTGTCAAGTTGTGAGAGGGTGAGGAATGTGCAAGTCTTGGCCAATGTGCCACTTTCAAATTCAAATTTGAAAGACTTGACATGTTTTGGGGGGATGAAAGGTGTAATAAATGCTATGTTGACCTATGCAAATAGCATTTAAAACCTTGTTGGAAGGGACAAGTCCCTTTTGGGGGGAAGATTCAAAATGGAAGAATATTCCATTTTGATGCCATTTTGAATGTAATTAGAGGAATTATAAATCAAATAAATGATTTATTGGTGCAAGTGGGTGGGTTAGTTAGGAGTTTGGATTTGACTCTGGTTGAGTCAAAAGCTAGAGAATAGTAATCATGATTAGAAGTTAATTAATGTAGATTAATTAACTTAGGGGATTATTAAGAATTTGATATTTGATTTTAAATCAGTTTGATTTATTAAATCAAATAAGAAGAACCTTAGGAACTTAATTAAATAATTTGATTTATTTAATTAAGCGTGATGAACCTTAGGATTAAATCAATAAATTGCTTTAATTGATTAGTAGAAGAAACGAATGCATGATGTTAGTTACAGTGGAATGCATAATGTTATTTTTGGATGTCTACAGTGATATTAAGTTGTCAAAAGTATTACGTCCATACTTCATTTTTGGGTTTAAAATTGAACAAAACGTCTTGCGAGTGTGAGTAGACCTATTACATGTGTTCTCCCTTTGTTTCTAAATGAATTTTGATCGAACTATGAATATGTTTACTCACATTTGTTTATTTTAGCGGGCCTTCCTTGTGGGAAAATGTACTCACCCAAGGGAATGACCCAAACGGTAACACACTAAAGCCAAGTGTATTTCCAGCTGGGATATTAAAGTGGGTACTGGAACAAAAGCCAGTATCACGCGGTTGGCTCCGACGAGAAGAGCAGTAATGGTCTCTCACCACATGGGTCATCCTCCATGAACGGAAAGACTGAATTAAAACCCTTGTTTAGAAAGGCCAAATCCTTGTCTATTTTGTTGGTGCAAAAGGTTATGTCCTTTGAAGCTGCCCCACATTATACATGCGGTTTTGTTGTAGAGATGAAAAGTATGTCATGGGAGATTAATGGGTATTGATGCTTGGCTGACTCGAGAAGTGTGTGCCATGGAGAGGACCCAGTGTGGTCAAGCATCTAGTCATTCACACAAAATATGTGCAACTGGATTTGTCCAAGTGGGAACCCAAAAAAATATTGTCTCATCATCCTAGGGTTGTACATGTGCTTGGAAATGAAAAATACATTGCTTGGTCCTCAAAACAATTGAAAGAAAAACATTCACAAAGAGCTTCAAATTTCAAACCCCTTGGAGAAAACAAATATCCTTGACGAATTTAAGAAATCTTGCTTTCCCTAGGGATCATATCCTTAGAGGTTTCTAAGTGCTTGAATTTTATCATCATTTGTTTTCACTAAGGTGAACCTAGGAAAATTTTTCCCTAATTTCCTTGATTTCCACATAATGGACCTTGTGGGATGAAAAAGAAAGTGGGACATTAGACATGCAGTTTGAAACATAATCAAGCAAGTGCTTTTGGTAAAAAGAATTCACTAAGGCAAGATAAAAAGACAAATTGGACCTCACATGTGTTGCCTCAAATGATTTCTTGAAAGGTTAGAATCCCAAAGCCAAAGTTCAAAAGGATTAGTCTCAAAGCTTGCGAACAATGCCTTGAAATGCTCCTTGAAGTTAGAGAAAGACTAGTGTACAATTTTTATAAGAAGGCTTCAAGAAATAACCCAACTTTGTATGCATTCTATTACCTTTAGAATATTGAGCTTTTTGAAAGGTTTGCTTTCCTCACATAGGAAGTGTAACATGTTCTTCAACACCGAGGTTTTGTAAAAAAGAGTCGTGTCTAGGTCAAAGTCTAAGATCAAAATATTCATTCTCATTTGTCTTTCCATCAATCAAATAGCATCCCATCAACAAAATTTTGAGAAATTTAGAAAAATCATTCATGCTAAACTTAAAGGCTAAATCAACATCACCATATCTAAATAGTCAAAATCTCTTGGAAAAATTTTCCCCTAGGATAACACAACTTCCTTGGGGTTTACTAGTTCATGATCACCTTGGTTGGCTTGACACACTTAGCCTATCCATTCCCTTGTGCGAGTCTTTCCTAGGATAACACAACTTCTTAGGATTTACAAACTCACCACAATCTTGTTTGACTTAATACACTTAGTCAAATGGTCACAATCAATCCAAGCCCTAAAGTTTAGCATAACCCCTAAAAATCTCTTCAAAGGTTCATTCACTTCATCCATTTATCTCATCATGATCACCACCCCCTTTTGATCGTTTGCTTTCCCTAGTTCTTCTCTGTTGGGCGTAAAGATTAAGATCAAATGATCCCTATTTTTATGGTCCAAACAAGATCACAATACAAGAGGAACATGGAAAACATCAACGAAATATCAACTTCCAGTGACTTGGGTTAGGTAACCACTGAAACAAACCTTGTGGGATTAAGAAATCCCCCAAGTAGTTCTCCTCTACCATCAAAAAATCCTCAAGAGGAAAACTATGAAAAGGACATCACAAACGAGGACATGGGGATTACACAATAAAAAATGTCAAAAATGGTCCAAAATCCAGAGAATCATAAAATTGTCAATGCCATGTTTAAATACTTACGCACGTTAACGGAAGGTGGGATCTCGATTCCTTCTAACCTTGACGTAGGTGCTAGTATGGATATGCCCCTTACAAACACATCCCCAATGTCGACTCTGAATATCATTCAAGAAATGCCTCAAACCATATCAACAATCACACCAACCTCCCCAATTGTGAATAAGGGAAGTGCTATGTTTCAAGAGTTACAATAGCATCGCCTTGTAAACAAAAAAGAGGTAGCTGTCAGCACCACACCAGATAACTCTGTCCCGATGAATCCATCACACCCATATGTCCCACTCACCTTCAATAATCCCACCGATTCATCCTCATTTCATGCTACACCGACCTATCATTCAAGCATACTCTGAGAGGAAAATTTGCAATTCCTAATAATAGATGGATTAGCTATTGTCAGTAAACTAAAATAAACCTCTCCCTATCAAATTATTGATCAAACATAGAAGAGAAAAACATTAAGTAAAGCATGTACAACTTAAAATATGAAAATATAATCTAAGTTAGCCAACCATCATCCCATAGGGGGATTGGTGCCCCTTTGATGTGAGAAGAGAGCCCTTTCCCAATCCCTGATAAGAAAATGATGTGATAATGGACAAAATTTGTTCTCAAATTAAGAGAATAACTTTGCATGAGCTTCTGTGTTGTTTGTTTGAAGGATAGGAGCCTTGAATTTATAGTTGAGCTTGAAGAGAGGAGAGTCCAAATTTATGAATGTGGGACTAATCCCCATCAAATAGGAGAGAGCCACTTGTCATAATGGGATTGGCCCATGATTGTGCAAGTGTTGGCTAATGTGCCCATTTCAAATTTGAAAATGGCATTGAATGCATATGGTTGAGGGATTTGGGGGGAATTTTGTTTGAACAAAAGGTCAAACAAGGGGAGTTAATGAGGGCATATTCCTTGGGAATATGCCTTGTGATGAAAATAAGTGTATTAATAAATCAATTTAAATGATTTATTGTGCAAGTGGATGGGACATGGGTTAGTCTTAGCATTAATTAGAGATTTTGACTAATTAAGCTAGTGATTAGATGGTGTCACATTTGATTTGCATTTTTGTATTTTTTAAAAATCAAATGAGAGGAAAATGAATGTTAATCATTTAATTAAATACATGTGATTTAATTAAATCAAGAGACCTTAGGAGATAAAAAGTGATTTATATAATTAAACCTAATTTGTTTAATTGATGGATGAAATATGATTAATCAATGATGTTAATCATTAGTGTTAATTTTGCATGTCTACATTTTTCCCCTCTTTGAAGCAATGTACTTGTTGCATTGGTTCAAAGAATGATGCCGTCAACATCAAAATTAATTTTTTTAAATTTTTTCGGATGCCCCAGCGAAAAGAAGTATGTTAGTACATTGCCCCTTCGAGAGATCGAGAGAAAAGATTGAGGTCGATCTCATGACAAAGAGGTTCAAAATAGATGTATGGATGGATATGATAGTGATGATGTAAATGAGATGTTTGAAAGATTCTTAGAATAACAAATTTATATTATCCCAAACAACTTAAATGATTATGAAAATGGGATGTTTGGAAGATGCTTAGAATAACATATTTATATTATCCCAAACAACTTAAATGATTATGCGATGCATGTGAGATGAATGATGTTTTCCTATGATGATATGAAGTGATAATGCAAAATGAGAGTGCGGATGTAGGATAGATGTATTGTTAGCATGAAAGAAGATAGAAGAATGAGAGGGATCAACCCTTAAATTCAAGAAGATGCAGAAATCCAACAAATCCACCAATTGTCGAGACTTTATTGGATATGATAATGAATGATGATGATGTATTGCTTACCCAAGGATGGGAGAGATAAAGAGCATATCCTTCTTTATGTTTGATAACACACATAGGTGCGATGCATCAAGCTATTAAGAACCAGGATGGCATGGCGCCTAGTGTGATGGACTTTGACTCGACAATTAGATAAGAGTACTCTTGTTCACACTTGACAAACAAAACCTTATTCCGAATGTCATTTAGATATTCTAAACATCTTTGGCCAAAAAATAAAAAGGCAAGCCTTCTTATGTGGTCAACAAGATACCTAAAACATCCTTTCGACAAAACAAACAAAGTACGCATGACGAAGTTATTTTACAAGAATATCCGACAAGCACACAAAATAAAAAGATGATGATCATTGCCCCATTCCTTTCTCTCTAAACCTATTTTGTTTAGGAATCATCGAGAGATCCTTGGAATGAGCATAAAATAAGATAAGTCTACAAAGACCAAGATAAAGTAAACAAACAAGCAAATGTTCTTCGTACCACTAGCCAAGGCTAAACTATGGGATTACCTGATGCTAATGTCCATCGCAGGAAGGTCGCCTTCCTAGGACATGTTGTGATTAGGGTTTTGATGAGACTGATTGGATGATAAGCTATTGATACTCTGAGTTGATCAACTTGCTTGCTTACTGATCTAGACTTTCAAGACTCTGACGATTAGAGTGCTCACTTTTGAACCTACTAAACTTGCTTCTAATTGGCTCACCAAAGAGTGAAGGCGATGATTGATTTTATTCAAATGGATTTCCAAATGTGACGGATGCCTAAGGACTGACCTAAACTATCTTGGGGGATGATCGAAGTTCAACCTTTCCTACATTCAAGCTCAGAGACGATGTTGTTCGAACAAGGTGAAAGATTGAAAAGACTCAATGATAAATTTGTGAAGATTTTCTAAGATTTTGACTTGCTTTTGGGTTTTTATGAATTTGGGAAGAGCACAAAAGATATAAACAAATCCGATCCACTGCCAGTTTCAAGGACATGCCCCCAGCATTTTAGCAATAGACTACTTCGATAAAGGCAGGACAAGCTGACCTTAGGAAAATGTCAAGTAGTACTATGGTGGAATATGATATTGGCACCAACTCAAGCTATGGTATGGATGTGAGCGGATGGGTGGATGGATGATTAATGAAAATGCATTGGAATGGATGATTGTTGTTCTCCTAGCTATTTCCTTGATTGTGGTTTGGCATCAGATTTGCGTATATTTTCAAATTTTGATTATTGGCTAGTTGCTTGATATTGATGATCTTGTCCTTGATGAGGTCTTGGATGATATTCTTTAGCCTCATGCAATTTCTAGTGGTATGTCCCCTAATCTTGTGAAAGTCACAAAGGATATTTTCTTTGTACCATGGTGGTTTGGTCATGGGTTTCGCGTATTGCTCAGAGTTAGAGACCTTGATTAGGTTTTCCTTGACCAACTTCTTCATTATGGATTCGATGGATTCTCCAAGAGTCATGAACTTCCACTTGGGAGGATATTTGCCTCGGGGAGGTGGTCCTCGATTATTCAAATTTTTGATTTTATTGCTAGGAAGCGATTGCGATTGTGCTACTATATTAGTTTGCACATTATTGTGATTATGATTTTGCAGTTGCTGATGAATCTGGATGCTCTGCTTAGGAGTACTGATGACCACTTTAGCATCAACCACGCCGTCATTTGTAATATTTTTGTTCCTCGACCATGTTCAAGGTTTATCGTTACAATTGTTGGATGGGCGGTTATCCTGAAGTGGAGTGAATGTTGATGCACCTCCTCGCGTAGTAAGAGCTCTTTCGATGTTGAGCGCCTTTGGGATTAATTGATCGTATGATGTGATGCATTGCATTTTTAAGTAGAATGCCAAGTTTTCATCTAGATTTGATATGATTGTGCAAACTTGTTGTTCTTCTGGCATGGTCCACTTGCTCTGATTGGCCTTGGATCGCCATCTTTGCAAGAAGGATGAGAATAGCTCTCCTTTTCTTTGTTTGAGCGTTGATAGTTCTTCCAAACTAACATTTGCGCCCATGTTGAAAGCATAATTTTTAAGGAATGCTTCCACAATTTCCTCAAATGTTTTAATGCCCGTAGGTAGGCGAGAAAACCATTCCGTAGCTGAACCAGTTAGACTTCGGGGGAAGAGTCACATTAGATATGTGTCATCGTATGCAACCTCCATGCAATGTACCTGAAATTCCCTGATGTGGTTTTCAGCATTACCTATTCCATTATACTTATCGAATTTGGGGATCTTGAATCCCTTTGGGAACGGTACCATCGTGAGACTTTTCTCAAATGGATAAGGGCACAAGTTTCCTGGTGTTCGGGTTGTTTTTCCCACTTGGAGGTCCAACATCTGCTACGAGAGTAGTTTGATTTGTGTTGCAACATCATTGTGGGGATCGAGAGGTGGAATTAATGTGTTGTGAGGTGTTGGGGGTGTTTTATTGGTGGGAGGGGTACTGGTGGGAGTTTGCTGCAAAGTCTGATGTGCGTTCAAGGCCTGTTGATATGCCTACATTTGCATCAACAATGCTTGTTGTTAATCTTGCTGCTATTGTGCCAACGAGGCTTGTTGGGTCGAGCTGCTATAGCGCCAACGAGGCTTGTTATTGGTCACGCTGGTATTGCGCCAACGAGGCTTGTTATTGGTTGAGTTGCTACTACACCAATGAGGTTTTTTATTGGTCGAGTTGCTACGATGCCAACAAGGCTTGTTATTGGTCAAGCTATTGTTGAGCCAACGAAGTCTGTTGTCTAGCGTGCTGCTATGCCTGAAAATCTTCTAGGGCCTGTTGGTATGCTTGCCGATGGATTGCTTGTAGTTGCACTTGGTATTGTGCTTGCTGGGCTACTTGAGCTTGTGCTTGCTGGGTTGCTTGAGCTTGTGCAACTTGTGTAGCTTGTGTGACTTCTTGGGCTTGTTGGTTTTGCTTTAGTACCCTTTGATGATTGGCTTTTTGGATGGTTTGGATCAAGGTGGTGAATGAATTCATCATCTTGGCTTTTTGGTGGGAATGGGAATGATGCCATCTATGGTGATAGGCGAAATGGTTGTGGTGGTGGTTAGGATTTGCATTGTTGGAGGTGTGGTTGAAATGCTCGGTCCTTGAGAAGGTATGCTTTGAGAGATTTGGGGACCGGTTGATGTGTTGACCATGGTGGCTTGAGTGGTTGCCACTTGTTGTTTTGATGCTGCTGGCAAAAGGAGAGAATTCAATGTGATGCTCGAATTTCCCTGATTTGAGAAACTGGTGAGGGGTAGGGGGGGAAGACCCAACCTTAGAGGTGATACGGATGTGAATGGTAATGGGGGGAGTGATGATATGCTCCCTTGGAAGGAGAATGGGTCAGTGACTCCTATTGTTCAAAACAAACCACCTTCTCTTTGTGATAGAGAGGTTTGTCTAATGGATAGGAAGGTGTTGCACGAAATGAGGATGATTCTCCATGATTATGGAAGGTGAGTGGGATGTAAGGGTACAATGGATTTACTAGGATGGATTGATCCAATGTTGTGCTTGCATCCAACCCTTGCTTGTTCACAAGATGATGTTTTTGAAGCTCGTGAAACATGGTACTTCCCTTGTTAACAACTGGCGGGGTTGAAGTGATATATGATATGATTTGGGGGATGTCTTGAGTGATATTTTGAAGTGGAAGCATGGATGCGGGTGAAGGCATAATGCCAAGAGACCTCTCCACAAGGGTGCTTAAGTCAAAGTCAGAAGGGAGTTTAGCCCCTTCTTTTGCTAATTCTAACATGTATTGGGATGGATACAACTTCAGCATGGTATTGAAAATTCGGCGACTCTTGAGATTTTGCACTATTTCTAGAATTTCTGCTTGTGTCATTCCATTTTCAGTTTTGTCCTCAATATGATCCTCCTCTTGAGAACTTTGAAGCATTTGAGGCAGATTGATTGAGATTTCAATTGTTATCATCAGATTGAATGTTGTTTCGGTTTGGCTTAAATCACTTGAAATTGATGTTTCTTTGTTCTGCTCCATGTTCTTCTTGTATTGAGAGTGAGTTTGAACCATAAAATGAAGATCAATTTGCAAGAATGTAAGAGATGAACCTCTAATCCTTTAGATCAGTCTAAACCTTAGGTTCAAAGAATTGAAGAACTAGGAAGTTTGAAGGATCAAAGTGATAACGAGGATGAGATAAACTGAAGATGAGTGATATGGATGAATGGAACTCTTAAAGAACTTTTGAAAAAAATTCTAAACTTTTAGGACTTGATTTGATTGATTCATGATTGGATTGATGGTTTGACTAGATGTGTTAAGTCAATCAAGAGTGATGAATGTAATCGTAAACCTCTAGGAAGTTGTGTTATCCATAGAGTGAACTCCTACAAGGTGGTAGTTTGACTAAGTGCATCCAGTCAAATGAGGTGATGATTTGATAATTTGGCTAGGTGTGTTAAGCCAAACAAGATGAACTCGTAAACCCTAGGAAGTTGTATTATCTAAGAGAGAACTCGTGTATAGGATGATGGTTTGACTAGATGTGTTAAGTCAAACAAAGTGATTTGATTTCACCTAGAATTTTAGCATAAAAGATGTTTACAAAGTTTCCAAGAGTTGTTGGTGAGGTGACTTTTGACTGATTTTGATGGTTGAGAGATGGATGAAAGTGATTGAATTTGATCCTAGACTTGACCTAGATAGCATTTCTTCTTACAAGACCTCGGTGTTGAAGAACATGCTATATTTCCTATGGGAGGAAAGCAAACCTTTCAAGAAGTTTGAGACTTTGTTGATAGTAGAACACATACAACTCAGGTTTGCTTCTTGAAGCTTCTTCTTCTTTTTTTTTTGTAAAACTTGTAAACCAATCTTTCTTTGAATTTGAAAAGTCACTCAAGACGCTCCTTATGAGCTTTCAGACTAGGCTTCTTGAACTTTTTTTTTGAGATTTTTGATTTTACGAGAAATCATGTTAGAAAACACATGTGTAATCCAATTTGTCTTTTATTTTTCTTTAGTGTATTCTTGTTACCAAAAGCACTTGCTTTATTATCTTAGAAACCAAGGAAAATAGGGCAAAAGTCTCCTATGTTTAACCTTATTGAAAACAAATGATGATAGAATCCAAGCACTTAGAAACCTCTAAGGATATGATCCCTAGGGAAAACAAGAGTGCTTAAATTCGTCAAAGGTATTTGTTTCCTAAAAGAGGTTTGAAATTTGAAGGTCCTTTGAATGTTTGTTTTCAAATTTTTTTAGGACCAAGCAATGTATTCTTCACTTCTAAGCACTTTTTACAACCCTAGGATGATGAGACAATATTTTGTTGGGTTCCCACTTGGACGAATCCAATTGCGCATATTTTGTGTGGATAGCTAAATGCTTGACCACACTGGCTCCCCTCCATGACACACACTTCTCGAGTCAGCCAAACATTAGTACCCATGAATCTCCCATGGCATACTTTCCATCTCTACAAAAAAACCGCATGTATAACGTGGGGCGGCTTCAAAGGACATGACCTCTTGCACCAACAAAATAGATAAGGTTTTGGCCATTTCTAAACAAAGGGTTGTAATGCAAGCATTCCATTCATGGGGGATTATCCAAAATCAGCGAGAGTCCATTTCTGTCCATCTCGTCAGAATAATCCTCGTGATTCTTGAACTTTCCTCAAGAATCCACACTTATATACCGGTTGGAAGTCACTTTGCTTTAGCGTGTTCCTAGTTGGGTTATTCCCTTGGGTGAGTACTTTTTCTCAGAAGGCAGGCCCTCTAAGATAAACAAAAGCGAGTAAACATATTCGTAGTTCGATCAACCTTCGTTTAGAAACAAAGGGAGAACACTCACAATAAGTTTACTCACACTCGCAATATGTTTTGTTCAATTTTTAAGTTCCCAGATCGAAATGTGAAGGCAATATTTTTGACACCTTAATATCACCAAAATGATTTTGATTCTCAAGATCACTATGAAGCGCAAGAGAAGCGCATACACATTTTAAATGATGTTAATTTGTAAAAAAGATTGCAAAACATGACAAACACTTGTTCATTTTAGGTCCATAAAGCAGTAATAAGTTTGTTTTAAAAGCACCAAATGAGATGTGAAGTTTGCCTTGTTCAATTTTAAGTCCAAATCGAAATCTAGTAAATGTCTAAGGTTCTTTTAAACCAAATTTGAAAAGATCAAATTATTGCTTGATTTTAAGCCCAAATGGGAAAGTGAGTTAGTTTAAAATAGAAAACAAGAGTAGAAAATGGAAACTCTAAGATTGTTAAAACAAGCATTAAAAAATGTTTTTTCCAAATCTCAATTTCAAAAAAGAAATCTCCAACTTCACTCCATTCGCCTTTTGTCAACTTCCAATGTCAACCTCCAATTTCAATCTTGATGTCAACCTATAATCAATGCAAGGTTGTTATGAATAAAATGACCCACTAAATCTCTCATAATCAATTATGTTGAACATAAGATGAAAGTTAATAGTATACAAGCTTTAACAAGCAAATAATAAAGGAAATCAACCCACCATGTTTGTCTTTCGAATGCCATTCTTGGGAAATCACAGACAATTTAGGCTTTTTGAAAATAAATAAATGAAAAATAAATAAAATTAAAAAATGATCATTCATAAAGTACATTGGTTATCTCTACATGATATGATGATTATATCTTCAATAAACAAATATATATATAAAGGCATATGGATCCTTTTAGGTTTAAACGAGGATATGATAAATGAGTGTATAGGTAGAAGACTTGTGATCATGACATATACGAATTCCAATATCATCCCTTTTTAAATGCCGTCTTGAATACTCTATATTCCCTCATTAATAAGGTTGAGAGGCTTAGTCCATTGAAAATCAAGTAAAACACAACTTTTCCTTAACTTGCAAGAGGGGATGTACAATAAACAACTAGTAAAATGAAATCAAATATTTTCCTCAACTTGATATCCTACTACAAAATAAAATGACACAAATTTTCATGTCTACAGAAGAAAAGACTTCTATCAAGTTATTATGACTATCCTACAGAGCAAGCTAGTTTGGCACCCAATATTTATGACTACAAATTACTACGAAAGATAATTGATGACAAATGATTTTAAATCTTTGTGAATAGATCAATATATTGTTAGCTTTCGAATCATATTAAGTAAGTTTGAAGACAAAAAATGCATCGAACTATGCTATCTATGATATGAGTAATAAAAATTTCCTCATGCATGTCATGTTGTCATTGAAATAAATAGAATAGAACATTATGATGCGTTATACCATGCTATTGTCAACTTTATGATTTCATCGACCACTATTGCTATAGTGTACTAATAGTGGGAAAATGGCCTGCCTACCTGTTTATCTATCTACCGTAGCTCATGCATTTAACTAGTTGACTTTAATCTTATGGGGGTCTAACAATATTTAAGAGAGGCATTTATCAATCGGCCATAACTCATGCATTTTACACAAATAGGACAACATTTATCAAAGCCTGTGCCTCTGAGAAGTAAATTTTTCTACCATGAACTTAAATACAGATTGAAATACAGTTGAATGTTTAGGTGGTTATCATGACTAGGGGTGGCAATTGAATGAAGCCGTGTGGACTTTAAGTTGGCATGAAGTCATGCATTGCGCTACTACTACACAAAACTTTCTTTTTCTTCTGTCCAAAGACTCGTTTGGTGAGTTTAGAATGGTTGGTGTGGTGAACCAGAAAAATTAGCAGGTGTGAAGTCATTTCAAAAGCTTTCAAAAGTAAATGCGAATGATAGGTGCAAAGCCAAATTTTCAACCTTTGCCAACATCCTTACTGTCCGCGTCCATATTCTTTACCCTTGTAGAACTCATAGAATTGATGAGGATGCAGCTATGAATTGAATTCCATATGTATTTGAGGATTACAATAATTCCACATAAATGGATACGCTGTCATGGGCACCATCGCAGACACCTTATTTTGATTTCAATAGTTTTCCCATAAGCTATCATAAGCGGAAGTGCTGAGGGCCGAGTGTAATCTATTGAGAATGGAAAAGGAGGTGGCCGTTAGGAGATGGGAGCAGGGCTGTGCTGAGATGCACCATGCTCTCAACATGGCTCATTCACTTCATTTCATTGTCCAAACTATTGTTATAGGAAGGAAGAATATTGTGGATGAGAAGAATGCCCAAGTTGTGCTGCAAACGACCCTGCAGAACCAGATAGAAGCCTTGCAAGGTGAGCTAGAAAAGCTCCAGAAGAACTCAAAATTTAGGGAAATCGAGATGAAAAAAATAAAAATGCAGCAACTTTGATTGACAGGCTATGTTTTTGCAGAGGAGATTGGATAAATTGTGCAAAAGGTCAAAGGAGTGGTCATATAGCGAAGATACTACCAAAGCTCTGCAACAACGATTGGAGATGCTTGTCCGAGTTGTTTGCTCCACTACACCATGGGAGAGTGATGAGGAGAATACTAAGGCATACTATGTAGAAGTTGCTCTTGAAGAAGAAGATGAACATGAAGTCCTTATAGAGTCAAGACTGAGAATCCAGAGACCTTCTAACATGAATACTTTGATTGGATGCTTTATCAATTCAATCTTTTGGCTTTTTTCAATGGACAAAAAAAATTGAGGGCATAATAAGTGCCTAATCTCCCTATAAATTTGGCATTTTGTTCCAATGGCTTGATAAGCTATGTAGGAGTGCCATAGTCAGAAATGTTTGAGCACAATCCATGCGAAACAACAATGGGACACCTAATAAGCAAGCTAAAGGGATGACACTTTCAAATTTTGATCCCTCCCAATACAGATCATACAACGTGTTCATGAAAAAAAAAGGTGTCAATGGCGTCAACAGGTTTATTAAATGATGGATAACAACATGACACAGAAAGTCAAACCCATACAAAATCATAGAGATTTGCTGCCTTAATGATTTCAAAAATTCATAACAACTTTCTTTACCCTCACAGATTAATAAACATCAATATAGTAGAATACATTAAGCTTTTTAGATATAGACAACAACTGGTAATCATTAAGTTTTTTTTTTTTTGAGCATAAGCAGCCATATGATTTGCAACATTAAGCATTGAGAATGAATAGCAACTGGTAAAAAAAATAAAAAAATTAATCAGTGGCACAAAGCAGTAGTTTAGATAAATAAATGCTTTGATTTCACTTACAGATGCATATTTTTCAACTACATATGTTAAGGTTCATTCTCTTTCCTCTAGAAAGTGAACATGTCATTTCTATAGGAGCTACACTAAAATGGGTTAGGTAGAATCACATTCAAAATGTGGAAGCATAGAAAAGTCACGTTATTCATTTGAAATATTTTTTTCAAAGAAAATTAATCTAGAATATATTTATAATATATTTATTGAAGAAGCTATAGAAACTTTCATAGATGTTGTGCTAATAAATAGTTAGAACTTATAAGTAAGTCAATGCATGAAAAATATAAAGAAAAATTATAACTATCCTCCCTCTAGCATCAGAATGTGAGAGGCAAATTTGCAATTCCTAACAATAGATGGATTAGCTATTGTCAGTAAACTGAAATAAACCTCTCCCTATGCAATTATTGATCAAACATAGAAGAGAAAAACATTAAGTAAATCATGTGCAACTTAAAATATGAAAATCTAATCTAAGTTAGCCAACCACCATCCCATAGGGGGATTGGTGCCCCTTTGATGTGAGAAGAGAGCCCTTTCCTAATCCTTGATAAGAAAATGATGTGATAATGGACAAAATTTATTCTCAAATTAAGAGAATAACTTTGCATGAGGTTCTGTGTCATCCATTTGAAGGATAAGAGCCTTGAATTTATAGTTGAGCTTGAAGAGAGGAGAGTCAAAATTTATGAATGTGGGACTAATCCGCATCAAATAGGAGAGAGCCACTTGTCATAATGGGATTGGCCCATGATTGTGCAAGTGTTGGCTAATGTGCCCATTTCAAATTTGAAAATGGCATTGAATGCATATGGTTGAGGGATTTGGGGGGAATTTTGTTTGAACAAAAAGTCAAACAAGGGGAGTTAATGAGGGCATATTCCTTGGGAATATGACTTGTGAGGAAAATAAGTGTTTTAATAAATCAATTTAAATGATTTATTGTGCAAGTGGATGGGACATGGGTTAGTCTTAGCATTAATTAGAGATTTTGACTAATTAAGCTAGTGATTAGGTGGTGTGACATTTGATTTACATTTTTGTATTTGTTTTAAATCAAATGAGAGGAAAATGAATGTTAATCATTTAATTAAATACATGTGATTTAATTAAATCAAGAGACCCTAGGAGATAAAAAGTGATTTATTTAATTAAACCTGATTTGTTTAATTGATGGATGAAATATGATTAATCAATGATGTTAATCAATAGTGTTAATTTTCCATGTCTACACATACAAACTTCTCTACCGAAAGGAGAAGGTGGTTTGTTTGGGACAATAGGAGTCAGCGACCCATTTTCCTTCCAAGGTAGCATACCATCTCTTCCTCCATTTCCATTTGCATCCACATCACCTCTTGGATTGGGTCTTCCCCCCCTACCCATTGATAGTTTCTCAAAACTGGGCAATCCAAACATCACATCGAATCCTCTCTTTTTCCTGGCAACATTGCAACAACAAGTGGTAACCATTCAAACCACCAGAACCAATACATCGGCTGGTCCTCAAATCTCTCAAAACATACCTTCTCAAGGCCCAAGCATCTCAACCACACCTCCAAAAACCAACACAACCATCTCACCGGTCACAACGGTTGCCATCATTCCCAATCCACCACCAATCCCACCAAGAGCTAATGTGATAAATTCATTCAGCACCCTGATCCAAACCATCCAAAAAGCCAATCATCGGAGGGTGCTAAAGCAAAACCAGCAAGCTATGCAAGCCGCTGAAGCTGCAGAAGCCACACAAGATGCACAAGCTACTCAAACAACCCAACAAGCGCAGGCCCAAGCTCAAGCCCATCAAGAAGCACAAGCACAATACCGAGCACAACTGCAAGTGATCCATCAACAAGCATACCAACAAGCCCTGGAAGAATTTTAGGCACAACAACAAGCCAAACAATGAGCTTTGTTGGCACACTAGTAGCTTGATCAACAACAAGCTTTGTTGGAACAACAAAAGCTAGACCAACAACAAGATTTGTTAGCCCAGCAACAACTAGACCAACAACAAGCTTTATGGGAGCAACAACATATGGACCAACAACAAGCTTTCTTGGAAGAATAGCAGCAAGATCAACAACAGGTGTTGTTGACATAAATGCAAGCATACCAGCAAGCCTTAAATGTACAACAGATCTTGTAGAAAACTCCCACCAGTACTCCTCCCACCAATCAAACACCCCAAACACCTCAAAACACATTCATTCCACCTCCTGATCCAAGCAACGATGTTGCAACAAAAATTAAACTGCTCTCGTAGCAAGTGTTGGACCTTCAAGTGGGAAAAACAACCAAAACACCTGGCAACTTGTGCCCTTATCCATTTGACAAAAGTCTCACAATGGTATCATTCCCAAAGGGATTCGAGATCCCTAAATTCGACAAGTATAATGGAACAGGTAACCCTAAAAACCACCTCAGGGAATTTCAAGTGCATTGCATGAAGGTTGCATATGAGGACACATATATAATGCGACTCTTCCCCCAAAGTCTGATTGGTCCAGCCATGGAATGGTTTTCTTGCCTACCCACGAGCATTAAAACATTTGAGGAAATTGTGGAAGCATTCCTTTAAAATTATGCTTTCAACATGGGTGCAGACATTAGTTTGGAAGAACTATCAATGCTCAAACAAAGAAAAGGAGAACTATTCGCATCCTTCTTGAAAAGATGGTGATCCAAGGCCAATCAGAGCAAGTGGACCATGCTAGAAGAACAACGAGTTTGCATGATCATATCTAATCTAGATGAAAAAATGGAATTCTACTTAAAAATGTAATGTATCACATCATACAATCAGTTAATCCCAAAGAAGCTCAATATCAAAAGAGCCCTTACTATGCGAGGAGGCGCCTCAACATTTACTCCACCCTAGGATAACCACCTGTCCAATAATTATAATGATAAACCTCAAATGTAGTCGAGAAACAAAAACATCACAAATGACGGCATGGTTGATGCTAAAGTGGTCATAAGTGCTCCCAAACCAAACATCCAAACTCATCACCAACCAAAAAATTACAATCATAATAATGTGAAAACTAATGCAGTAGTAGCATAACAACAACCACTTCGCACAAACCAAATCAACAACTTGGGAAATCAAGGTGGACCACGTCCCCAAAACAAGTATCTTCCCAAGTGGAAGTTCACAGCTTTGGGAGAATCCATCGAGTCCATAATGAGGAAGTTGGTCAAGGAAAATCTGATCAAAGTCTCCAACTTTGAGCAATACATGGAACCCATGACCAAACCACCATGGTATAATGAAAACCTCCTTTGTGACTTTCACAAGATCAAGGGGCATACCACCGTGAATTGCATGAGACTGAAGAATATTATCAAAGACAAGATCATCAATGTCGAACAACCAACCGGTAATCAAGATTTGAAAATATAAACAAATCCGATGCCAAATCATAATCAAGGAAATAATCAGGGGAACAATAAAGGAAAGAAAAAATATGCTAGTGCTAATCTAGTATATGAAGAGATAGTCACATGTGTTGATGAAATGGTCACGATCATTAATGTCAAGGGTGCCAACACTAATTGTGGAGTCACCACACGTGGCGACAAGGTCACCATTGCAGGGGCACTATCTAAGACCCCCACTTTAAATACAAAAGTCATTCCCTATAACTACAATGTCATCGACCAACTAAAGAGAACCCCCACACAGATCTCCATCATGGAGCTATTAAAATTTTTTGTTACCCATAGACAAATTCTTGACGAAGCTTTAGCAGCATCCACCATCTCCGCCACCCTTGACACATAGCAGTTTTAGGCTATGGTTGGTAATATCACTACCTCAAACCTCCTTAAATTCTCTGACAAAGACTTCCCCCCGCAACCATCTCATAACCGTGCACTTCACCTACAAGTTCTAGTCCATAAAAAGAAAGTTAAAAGGGTCCTAGTGGATGGAGGTGTAGGCCTTAATATTTTCTTTCTCAAACTTATAAAGAAATTTGGATTCGCCGAGGATTCCATTAACAATAACAAGAGCATCATAATAAGTGCATATGATGATCAAGAAAGAGTGTCTTAGGGCACTATTAGAATTCCTATCCAAGTGGGACCATCAACCATGGAGACTACCTGTCAGGTCCTTGACCTCAACTTACCATATAACATCATCCTAGGATGTCCATGGATCCACAGAATGAAAGCAGTGCCCTCAACATATCACCAATGCATAAAATTCCTGTACCAGAATGAGGAGGTCACTATACATGGGGATCCTGAACCATTCGCCTACCTGCACAAAATTTGAAGCCAAGTTTTATAAAATACCTCAAGTACCTAAAAATGATGAAGGCCCATCCATTGCATACATCGATCTAGCTAACCTTGCCTCCACTTCTATGACAAAGACACCCGCCATCCCTGACATATCTGAGGTCAAAAAAATGATCTAGGACAATAGATGTGGTGACTACATAATGAAAAGGAATGCATTTTTTTTAGGAGAGTTATGACAATCTCCTAGGTCGCATGGGAAACCTTGATCAACCGAAACACCCGTCCACACCCTTACGAAAGACCCCTCCGAATTCCACCATTGGGGAGACCTAAGCTGGGAAAATGTTTATGAGGAAGATATTTCAAGCTCAATATACCATGATGCAGAACCCACACCCACCTTACCTATGGATGAAGCCAACAAAGGGCTACAATAAAAACCAAAGCCTTCGAAGGAACAGTGATGGATGGCTGGAGACCATCATTACAGAAAGAAGAATGCAAAAGCTTGGACTTGGATGTACTCCCTCAAGTATAACCATATATGGTAGAGGTACTCCCAGTAGGGTAGTCAGGTCCTCTCCTCAAGTATCTGCAACCACCCATAGACCATCCATATGCACAAGCATCTCGCTTGACAACTTCACCTTTGACATCACTGATGTTTGCACCAATGGTGACGATGATGATACCATAACATGCCTACCCATGATTTTTGAGGATTCCTCCTTACTAATGATTAGTGCCTTACCCACTGAGTCAAACCAACAAACCCACCAAATCACCTTAGTATACCCTCAACTCATTGATCATGACCAACGAGGACCACCAATTCTAAACTCATTCCAAAATGATGAGGGTCTCTCAAAATTCATGGGACTAAGGGATACGATTCCATGTGGTGATCACAAGGCCAGTTTTGACATCACTTTAGACACTGAGGCATATTACGGGGAGATGATTGAGTCCTTTAGTCGCAAAAGAAAAATATCAAGAATAAGCTTGGAGTTATTGAGTGAAAACCACACTATGGCACTCTCTAACCATAAAACAGTAAAAATAATGGACGCATCTAATCGTGAAAACCTCTTTGAGGCATCGAAGGATTCAATCTCCCCCTACTGCTCTACATCAAGAAAAATTAGCAGTCTTGCCAAAGTAGTGTAATCCTATTAACTTGGGAATGGAGGCAGAACCACAAATCACTTTCTATGCTGAGTCTCTCCTAACAGAGGAACAAGAATTGCTAGCAGCATTTCTGAAAGAAAGGAAGGTAAACTTTGCATGGACCTATGCTGGCATGCCAGGTCTGGATCCTGAAGTGGTGGTTCATCATTTGGCTGTTTACCTTGGAGTGAAGCCGGTTAAACAAAAGTTAAGAAAAATGCATCCCTAGATAACCTTGCTAGTCAAGGTAGAGTTATAAATACTCCTAGATGTTGGCTTCATATGCCTGATTGACTATCCAAAATGGGTATCCAACCTTGTACCAGTCTCAAAACCGAATTGGGGCATCCACATCTGCACAAAATTCAGAGACCTTAATAAAGCATGTCCTAAGGATGATTTTCCACTACCCAACATTGATATGATAGTGGACATGACGACCTAACATGAGATGCTATCACTGATGGATGGCTTCTCGAGATATAACCAAATAATGATTGCAAAATAAGACCAACATAAGACAACATTCACATGTCCTTGGGGCACGTATTGCTGGAATGTGATGCCATTTGGGTTAAAGAATGCAGGTGCTACATAACAAAGAGCCATGACACTAATCTTCCATGACATGATACACAAATGGTCGAAGATTATGTGGATGACATATTGGCTAAATCAAAGAAGAGGTAGAATCACATAGCGACCCTAAGTGACATCTTTGACAAATTGGAAAAATACAAGGTCAGGTTCAACCCAAAGAAATGTGCCTTTGGGGTACAATCTGGTTTACTACTGGGATACATAGTGTCAATGAGAGGGATACAAGTGGATCTTACAAAGGTAAAAGCAATCCTCGATATGGGAGTGCCAAGAACATTGAAACAACTTAGAGGATTACAAGGCAAACTCTAGTCCATCTAGAGGTTCATAGCATAGTTGGTGGACAAACAAATTGCCTATTCACATCTACTTCACAAGGGAGTAGCATACAAGTGGGATGAAAAATGCAATTAGGCATTTAGAAAAATCAAAGAATATCTGCTCACACCACCTGTGTTGATGCCACCCATTGCAGGAAAACCATTGATCCTATACATCTCAGCAACAACAGTAGCTTTGGGTACTCTTTTAGCTGAACACGATGAAAATGGAATAGAGAGGGTTGTCTATTACATTAGCAACTTAATGGTTGGCCATGAGTTAAATTACACATTCATTGAGAAAGCTTGCCTAGCAGTAGTGTTCACTTCATAGAGATTCTGACACTACATGCTGGCACATAAAATCAAGCTCATCACCAAAATAGATCCCTTAAAATATCTACTATCAAAAGCTATGCTCACAGGAAGAATGGCTAAATAGGTCATGATACTATCAGAGTATGACATCGAGTATGTAGAGCAAAAGGAAATCAAGGGACAAGTTATTGCTGACCAGTTGGTAGAAGCTCCCATCTATGTAGAGAACCTGCTCATATTATAATCTCTAGATGAGTCCATCTTTAATCTCAGCATAGCTGAACACTGGAAACTATACTTCGATGGTTCCCACACATAACATGGATCGGGAGCCAGTGTCTTCTTTATCACCCCACAAGGGGATTGCATACCAAGGTCTTACAAGTTGGCATTCCCCTATAAAAAAAACATTGCAGAGTATGAGGGTTTAACCATAGGTCTCAAAATTTTGGCACAGTGATAAATCATGGCATTAAAGGTCTATGGAGATTCACAACTTTTCATTAACCAAGTAAATGGTGAATACCAAACTAAGGATGATAAGCTCACACCATACAAGAAGGTGGTAGAAAGCCTCAAAGAATCATTTATTGATATTAGCTTTGAGCAGATATCGAGGGAAAACAATAAAGCGACTAATGCAATGGCAATGATTGGATCCTTGCTAGATATCCCTCATAATGTCTCGAAACATGAATTCCTGGTAGAGCAGCCTCTCGTACCAACTTTTGAGGTACCATAGTTGGAAGATGCATGTTAACTCATTGGTCCTGGTGATATTTGGTATCATGACATTTACACCTATCTAAGACTAGGAGTTCTCTCAGCCGATATCACCCTGAACCTCAAGCAAACCTTTGTCAAAAGTTCCTTATGATTTTTCATCCTAGGATAAACCCTCTTCCATAGAAGCAGCGATGGAACCCTATTACATTGCTTAAAACCTGAGGAAGCCTTGACTGCCCTGAATGAGGTACACAATGGCACTTGCAGTTCACAGTCAAGTGGTATGACCATGGCCAAAAAGTTACTAAGAACTAGGTACTATTCGCCAACAATGGAAGGAGAGGCACATGACTTTGTCAGAAGGTGTCTAAAGTCCCAGCAGCATGGGGACCTCATTCATGCACTAGCTCAATAATTACATCTCATTGTTACACCTTGGCCCTTTTCACAATGGGGGCTTGATCTCATAGGTAAAATCTCTTCCACCTCATCCAAGGACCACATGTTCATCATCACCACCATAGAGTATTTCACAAAGTGGTTCAAAGAAATCCCCATGACCTACATCATTGGAAAGCAGATATCCAAGTTCATCTTGAACTACCTTATTTTCCGATATGGCATCTCTCAATCCATTATCTCTGATAATGGGACATCCTTCAAGAATCAGGATGTCTATGACTTGTGTGAAAAATTCAAAATCCAACACCGCTTTTCCACACCATATTACCCTTAAAGCAATGGCCAAGCAGAAGCTACCAACAAAACAATTCTGAAAATCCTTAAGAAAATAGTCAATGACTCTAGTCGTGACTAGTACCTATAGGTAAATCCCGCCTTATGGGCCTATCACACTAGCATTCACATGCCAATAGGTGCCACCCCATTTTGACTAGTCTATGGATTAGAAGCCATACTTCCTATCAAGATCGAGCTCTTGCCAGTAAGGATATCATTGCAGAACCTCATCACAGATGAGGAATGCAAGGCTACAAGAATAAATGAGTTGGAGTTACTAGATGAAAGAAACATGGACGTCCGAAATCATCTACTGGTCTACCAGAATCATCTAAAATGAAGGTACAACAAGCAAATCAGGCAACACACCTTCCAAGTCGATGAACTTGTGATGAAAGAGAACCAAAAGAATGTGCCAAATCGAGATAGCAAGGGTAAATTTGAGCCCAACTAGCTGGGACCTTTCATCATCATAGCCAGCTATAAATTGGGAGCATATCAGTTAGCAACACCAGAAGGCGAGCCTTTGCAGGAGCCTTTGAATAGCTCTCACCTCAAAAAGTTTTATGCCTAAGAACTTGCAAGGTATAAAACCAAAAAAAACAAAAAAAAAATTTAGAAAAATGTCTTGAAAAAATGCTTACCTTGATGAAAACCTGGCAAACAGGCATCTTGGCAACAACAAAAAAAAACAAAAAATGCAAAAACAAAAAGAAAAGGAAAAAGGATTGGAAAAAGTAAAGAAAAAAATCGTCCTCTAGTGAAAACCTCTTCGGTGGCGCTTTGGACAAGTACCTTGGTGAAAACCTGGCAAACAGGCACCAAGTGTAAATAAAGCACTCCCCATCTACTAAGATCTACATGACTCACTCATCCATTCCATCACATTTCACTAATCCTCCATCCACCCATCTGTTCACATCCATACCATAGCTTGAGCTAATGACCAAATCATATTCCATCATAGTACTACTCAGCATATTCCTAAGGTTAGTTTGTCCTTCCTTTATCAAAGTACTCTACTGCTTAACACTGGGGGCATGTTCCTGAACTTGCATCGGATCGGATTTTTGTATATCTTTGTGATTGTCCTAATTCATCAAAAAATCCAAGAACATTCAAAAAATAAAAAATAAATAAAAAATGTCCAAACCATTCATTTAAAAATCCAAAACATGTCGAAAATCTCAAAAAATCATCAAAACTTTCATCATCAAGTCTTGTCAGTCTTTCACCTTGTCTGAACTACATCTTCTCTAAGCTTGAACGTAGGCAAGGCTGATCTGTGATCATCCCTCGAGATATCTTAGGTCAGTCCTTAGGCATCCGTCGCATGGGCAATCCGTTTGTCCATCTTTTTTCACATCGTAGGATAGTCCTTAGGCATCTGTCCCATGGGAAATCCATTTTCCCATTCATTTTACATTTTGTAGTTCAGTCCTTTAGGCTGTCGTCGCATTGGCAATCCATTTGCCCATCTATCTTTTCATCGAGTCAGGTTCGTCGTTAGTCGAACTACATGGTTTCTACGTATATAACATAGGCAAGGCCAATGTATGGTTCAGCTCTCGAGACCCCTAGGATAGGTCTTTAGGTTAGTCTCTTCACTGTAAATCTCAAAAATACCAAAAACATTTGTAAAACATCTTGAAAGTACCAAAAATAGCCTCAAAATATCTGAAAATCCAAAATGGTGCATCCATCTCATTTCGGTTTCATCCGCAATAGTCATCATTCCTAATAAAATCAATCATCGCTTTCACCCTTTGGTGAGTCAGTCAGAAGCAAGTCTAGCACGTTCAAAAGTGAACACCCTAATTGTTAGAGTCTCAAAAGTCTAAGTCAGCAAGCAAGCAAGTTGATCAACTTGGGGTATCAGTAGCTTATCATCCAATTAGTTCCACCAAAAACCCTGATCACTACATGTCCTAGGATGAATCCTTCCCACGATGGACATAAGCATCAGGTACCTCACAGTAGTTTAGCCATGGCTAGCGGTATGAAGAAAATTAGCTTGTCTGTTTGCTTTATTTGGTCTTTTATTGGCTTATCTTATTTTGTGCTCATTCCAAGGACATCTCGGTGATGCTTAAACAAAAAAAGTTTAGAGAGAAAGGAATGGGGCAAAGATCATTGTCTCTTTTATCTACTATGCTTGTGGGACACAAGTTTATAAAATAACTTAGTCACATATGCTTTGTTTGGCTTGTGGAGAGAACGTTTTGGATATCTTGTTGACCACATAAGAAAGCTTGCTTTCCTATGTTTTGGCCCGAGGTGTTTAGAATGTTTGAATCACATCCTGAATGAATTGTGCATGCTAAGTATTGACAATAATACTCCTATCTGATTTTCAAGTCAGATTCCATCATACTAGGTACCATGCCATCCTGGTCCTTTATACCTTGATGCATCGTACCTACATCTGTTATCAAACATAAAGTAATTGGCCCTTTTAAAATCCCAACTCCTGGTAAGCAAATCATTATCATCATCTTGTGTGGATCCTCCTTCCATTCTTCTATCTTTACTAACATTTCTATCTAAAATTGATGTGTCACATCAATATATACATGAGACTACCCATGGTCGATGACTATCTATACATCATCAAATTTTTCTACATCAAAGAATTATCTTTCATCCTTTAATCAATAAGACCACTCCTCTCGCATTTTATTGTGATATCAATCGACAAATTAGCATTTCCGCCCGATCTCTCGAGGGGGCAACATACCAGCTTAATCTTTCTCGATGGGGCAATAGTGGTACATCTAAAAAATCAAGAAATTTTGAACTTTGATCATAGCAGTTTATTCTTTGAATCAATGCAACAAGTAAATTGCTTCAAAGAGGGGCAAAATGTAGACATGGAAAATTAACAAGTTCGGTTTGACACACTTGATCCTAATTACTCATGACATTTCCTCCTAAACCATACTCTCATCTTTTCATCATATTTTGTCTCTTAATTTAATAAATCATTATTTATCTGATTAAGTCTTTCTCCGCCAGTGATTAAATTAATCAGTTTAATTTAATTAACCTTATATTTCTGTTTGATTAAATACATCATTTTATTTAACTAAAGTCTCTAAAGTCATCATATTAAATTAAATAAATTAAACCTCATTTGATTTAATCTAACATTATCCCACTTAGTTAAATAAATCAAAATCATTTATTTAATTAAGCATTCATCTCAATTCTAATTTAAATCAATTCATCAATTTAAGTCAAAATTTTCAAATCATCTAACCCCTCATTAAATTAACCAAAATATTGATTAAGTTAATCCCTATCACTAAAATCTTCTAGAGAATGCAAGTTGCACATGAAAATAGATTTAATTCATTTATTAAATCTCTATTATCCCTCACAAGCATCAAAAGGGAATATTCCCTCAAATTTGAATTCAAAAAGTCCAAGTGGACTTGTACATCCAACAAGGAATTCTCTCCTCTTACATGTCCTTGTGCATTGAGCCAAGTGACATTTATTTCATTCTTTTTTCCCTCTCACAGGTCATTTCTCAAATTTGAAATTCCACCTAATTGCATTTATTGGCACTTTGGCCAAAATGTGCACAATCATCAACCATTCACATCTTGACAAGTGGCACTTGGACATTGGATGTTGAATGATCCCACATTGCTCTATTTCACTATCTCTTCCATTTTAGAAATCTATAAATTGGAGGCTTCTCTCCTCATTTTATCATCCACAATTCAAGCAAGTATACCATACTTCATTTCATCCACAAATTTCACATACTTCATACAAGGTTACTCTCTTGAATTGAGAGCTAATCTTGCTCATTCCATTCAAGCCAACTGATATCACCATCCCAATCATCAAGCTTACAAAGAAGAATAGAGAAAGGGCTGATTTTGACATACCAATCAACACAAATTCCACCATGGGATTGATAGTTGTTCATTAAAATAAGATTTTCTTACTTCCATTTATATTGTTCTTCACTTGCTTTCCTATGTTAATGTTTCAATCTAATTTCATGGGGAACCTTGATTCTCTCTTGCATTTGATCTAACATTATGCTTGTTTGCTGTGTTTGTGTAGGTTATGAATTCTCAGTTCACACCTCATAATAACTTTGATAAGGCATCGCACAATAATGAACTTCAAGCTTCATGAGGAAAGCAAAGCTCCGTGATGAGGCTTAGTAAAAACCTCATAATCATTAAGTTTTTTCCTTTTTCATACTTTATAGTTTGGCTTTAAGACTCATAATATTTTCCTTTATGTATATATTTATAGACTTAATGAAGTATTAAGACTTAGCTTAGGGATGCTCAATATTAAATGCTTTTTTTTGTTTAATGCATGATTAGTATGGTGGTTAATGCATGTTCTTGGTTGAGAGATTCAGGTAGATACTTCACACTTTTGTAACTCATAATTTTTGGCAGATGTAATACAGATCCTCATTTTTTCTCAATAGAATTCATTTTTCCTTCACATTTTCTCTTTGTTGTTTTAGTATTGGTTGTGATTTGCATGATAAAATCCTGTGTAATCCTCTATTTTATCACATTCCTTCCATGTTGAATGCAAAAAGTCTTATGTCATAGTTCATGTCTATGTTAGTGATCTCTTTTTACACTTTTATATTTGTGAAAACATTATTGTTTTCCTTGTGTTTAAACATTAAAATAGTCAAAGCCTTACATAGAATCATTTTACCAGACATCTTTTTCTGTGTTGTGAGATTGTTTATTTATGTTGATGTTTTTGTGAGTTTCAGCAGCTTTTGGGTCAAAATTCTTACCTTTGGTGTACCACCTGTTAGTGATAGATTTTTAGTTTCAAGTATATTTTTCTACCTTTTTCCTTCTCATATCTTCGTTTTTACCAGAAAATTCGAAGGGAACCAACCCATAATATGGAGGTCCACTTCATTCCCTGGTCACCCACAACCTCAAAGTGTTCCAAAGTGTCAATATTAATTTCTTAGCTCAATGATAACCATTTTTATTTTGAAAGTGATGAATGGCTAATTTTTTTTGACTCATCTCCGAATGAGTTATTATCTGCTGATCTCCTTCTTGAATTATCATACTGAATAAAGACTATACCAACTACAACCCAAGTTCCAGCCAAGCACGATGAGTTTGGGAATCTGAAAATCAATGCAACTAAATGCAGTTATAAGGATAGATTCACCAAATATGTTCCTACACACCAGGATGTCTTTTAGAATAAGATTATATTAAGTTTCCTTCTTATCTTCTATTTTTAAAATAAAGATGGATATTTATATCTAGTCCCAACATAGTTGGATGTTAGATCATATCAAGATTTTTGATCTTTCTCATGTAATTTTATTTATGTTCTAAGTTAGAATTACTTTTCTTTGTATTTCATCCCTCTCTAGGAAAATTCTTTGGAAATAATAAAAAAAGGGAAGAATTGATCTCAAAAGCTACATTGGATTCTTTTTTTCAAAACATTTTCCGAATGAGGTGATTCTATTAGTATTTCAATTCATTAGATATTGCTACGTTTTAAAATTCAGCATTCTTAAAATTAGAATCAGTATATTGATTAAGTATTAGAATAGATCTTAGACTAAAAGCTTATTTCATTGTCTATGCTTTCTTCTAAATATTCTTAGTCAAGGAATTAGTTACAGATCTAAAATATTTTGAAGTTTCATTTTAATGGATTTTGTGCAAATAGGACTAGTTACTTTTGAATTAGTGAAGTGTGGAATGAAATAGTTCACTTTCTAGAAAGCAATTAGTTCAATTTTATTTAAAGATCTTGGAATTTCAGTAAAGTAGATAAGATTAATCTTCCATTCGCTCCTAATCTAAATTGATCGATAATAAGCCCTCTTTATTCCATTTCCATAACAAAGGATATTCAAAATAATTCAAGAAATAAGAGAATAGAGTAGATCTTTTTTTTAAATAGGTGTAGCATAGAAATGCTCCCGATTGAGCTAAAATCACTCCAAATCGCTCCTAATTGAGCCAAAACCAACAAAAGCCCCCAAGAACCGATCCAACCCTTACCAAAAATAGCTTAAGACACCCCTGGGCTGACATTAAATAAGATTAAATGAGTGGTAATTGTGACAACAATGACTTCAAACTATCATTTTTGGCACTGTTGCCGGGGAGAATTTGGCTCCAAAATAAAATCTAGAGCCTTAAGTGTCGGTAAGAACTTATCTGTTAGTTCATGAATAGGTACAAAGACTAGTTTGGAAGACTTGTAGGAGAAGAGTTAGAATTATATTTTGAAGGATCCCATTCTAGTAGTACTACAAGTTCACCTAGGACATGATCTACCCAATCAGATAATATGGCAGATAGAGATCAGGAGGAGGAGGAGGTTCCGAACAGAACTTTTTCCTTTCCCATTGCCATAAATCACAAAGCAAATGAACCACCATGAAAAATATCTCACCCTCTATTTTTCCTACATTTCATGGGAAAACATTGGAAGATCTTGATCATTTTTTATTTTAGTTTAAGGTATTGTGTCAAACTTATGACTATACTTATAACAATAAAAAATTGAAATTATTCGCATCCACTCTTAAAGAATCAACCTTACGATGGTTTATGGAATTAAATGAAAACTCAATAAAAACTTGGGATGAAATGGAGACAATATGTTTAGAAAAATATTAGGATTATTGTAGAGTTCGTGGTAGAAAAGAAGAACTGTTTAAAATAAGGGAGTTGGAAGATGAAATCTTAGAAGACTATGTAGACAGGTATCAATTTGTTCTACGGAGGTGTGGAAATAGTTTAGATCGAGAAATTAGTAAATCTATCTTTCTAAAAGGAATTGATGATGATTGCAAAGAAGCTTTAAATTTGATAGGGAAAGGAGACATTATAAACAGACCTTTGAGGAAATCATTGAAATTTGTAGGAATTACTCCGGAACAAGACCTGGTTATAGAAAAAGAAACAAAGGTTCCTCTGGTGATGTCTCCAAAGTTATCGAAGAGATTGAAAATCTAAAAACATACATCCTACTTCATCTTAGATCCCAACCAAATAGAAGAAGAGTTGAACCTTTATCTATTTTGTATCCTAAATGCAAGGATAATAATCCATTGTGAGAATGTCCTCTTAATCAGGTAGATCTATGTGAGATATGTGAAAAGAAACATTCTACTGGGAAATGTAGTCTCCTTCCATAAATTAGGAACCAGTTGAAAAAACCAGCACCAGTAGAAGAAGAGTTGAACTTTGTAGGACAAAGACTATTTAACCATACCTTTGGTCAACCTAGAAACAATGCTAATTAGGGTTCAAATTAGTGGAATACTCAATGAAATTCTCCTAGTCAATGGAATCCCCAATCGCACTAGAATAATCAACAAATGCAAAATCCGCCTCTACCTATGACAAATCCTTGGGTACCACCATGGGGGCAACCTGAATATCCATAGTGGAACCAACCTCAATGGCATCTGAAATAGAACCAATGGCAGCCTAACTAGTGGTAGCCTAATCAAGGAAATAATCAATGGTAAAATCAAGGGAAAAAGAAACCCTGGAATCAAAATCAAACAACTGGAAAAAAATAGTCTTCAAGCTCTGAACTAATCAATTACGCTCAGATACCTACTCAGCCAGTTCCTAATCCTAAGAATGTTAAACCTCAATAACCTACCTATAATGTTGATTCAAAGACAACTAACCTGAGTAACATTGAAATAAAGGATATTCATTTAAGGAATAGAGTTATACCATAAAAAATGGATTAAACTAAGGAAGATCAACAAAACAATTTGGTGAAAGAAATTGAAAAATAAATCAAGAAATATGATGCTCAACAAGCACCATTTCCTTCACGATTTCATCAAGAACCAGTAGCTAAACAAAATGATAAAATTGATGATTTGGTTGATCCTTAGATCATTAATGAGCTTAAAAAAGTAAAAATTGAAATTCCCCTCTTAAGAGCTATCCATGACATACCAGAAATCAATCAGGTAGTTAGAAATCTACGTATTAAGACACCAGGAAGGAAAAATAAATTACCCCCTACAATTCAAATAGGAGAAAAGTTATCTGATGTCTTATCAGGGAAGTTAATTCCATAGAAATATGGTGATCCAGGAATTCCTATAGTTACTCTTTGTATCAATGGTGTTGAAATTCAGAATGTCCTTATTGACTTAGGAGATGTCATTAATGTTATCACTATTGAAATAACAGAAAATATAGGAATTAAAATGTCAAACCAACAACTATGGTTCTACAATTAGCTGATCAATCAAATGCAAAACCTGAAGGGATTCTTGAGGATGCCATTATCACTATTGATACATGGGATTATCTGGTTGACCTCCATGTTTTACAAACTAAGCAAAGAAAGTCAGGTTATCCTATGATCTTAGGGAGGCCTTGGTTAGTAACAACTCTTGCACTAATTGATTGTAGATTTGGTAGTATGACTATTTATAATGGTATTAGACAAAAGGAATTAACTTTGTATCCTCTAGCAAAACCTGCTTTAACATCTGGTAATCAAATTTCGATTGATGATCCTAATTTTGATGATGAAGAAATAAGGGGCCTTGCAATGATGACACTGGTAGAGTATGTTGAAGAATACCAAGAATCAATGCATATAATAGGAGAAGACCTAGAAGGTTGTTGTGATTTAGAAGCTTTACCAAGTTGTCCTTTTTACATAAACATAAAATGTGATGAGAGTCGATTACTTCATCAAATGTTACCACATACTTGTCCCTTGAACACTTTAATTGGTGATCCCTAGAATCTTTAGGAAAAGACAAAACAAATTTTAATTTAGATTGATAAACCTCTACTAATCAATAGTGCTTTAACAGCAAAATAATAGGAAGGTTTAAAAGGAATTTTAGAGAAAAATGTAGAAGCATTCGCTTGGGATTATAAATATATGAGAGGAATCAATCTAGAGATATGTGCACACCACATATATATGGAGGATGTCAAACCCATAAGACAACCTTAGAGAGTAATCAACCCTGCACTCAGAGATTTTATGAAATTAGAGATAGAGAAATTACTCCATGTAGGATTCATTTATCCTAATTCTGATAGTAAATGGGTTTCTCCATTAGTCATTGTACCTAATAAAAATGGGAAATGGAGGGTGTGTGTGGACTATAGAGAGCTAAATAAAGCTACAAAAAAGGATTATTTTCCATTGTCTTTCATGGATCAGGTATTGGACAATTTGTCTAGAAGTAGTTATTTTTATTTTCTTGATGGGTTTAGTGGCTGCAACCAGATTTAGGTGGCTCTAAAGGATCAAGATAAAATGACATTTACATGTCCATGGGGTACCTTTTCTTATAGGGTTCTACCTTTTGGATTATGTAATGCCCCTACAACCTTTCAATGAGTTTTTTTTTCCATTTTTGTAGACTTAACAACAACATGTGTGGAAGTTTACATGGATGATTTAATAGTCCATGAAAAAACCTGTGAAGAACCTTTGAATAGTTTGAACAAAGTCCTAAATAGATATAAATAACATATGATGTCCTTAAATCATGAGAAGAGTTTTCTAATGATGACATAAGGAATTGTCTTAGCTCATCATGTGTCAAAAGAAGGAATTAAAGTAGACCGAAAGAAAGTCAAAATAATTTTATAAACACCTGTACCATAAAATCAAATAGATGTAAGGAGTTTTTTAGGGAACTCTGGCTATTACATAAGGTTTATTGAAGGATTCAGTAAAATTGCAGGTCCATTCTTTACTCTATTGAAGAAAGACTATGAATTATCTTGGACTTCATCATGTCAAGAGTCATTTGAACAAATCAAACAATCCTTAACAACCTTGCTTGTTATTGCTGGTTCAGTTTGGGGTGAACCATTTCATATCAATATAGATGCCTCTAACTTTGCAATTGGAGCAGTTCTGGGACATAAGGATGAATCTGGAGCAATGCATGCTATATATTATATAAGCAAAAATCTTAATCCAAAAAAATAAACTACACTACTACTGAGAGTGAATTATTAATAGTTATGTTTGCCATAAACAAATTCTGACATTATATCACTGGATATAAACCATTTGTACATATAGACCATGCAATTTTTTTAAATCTTATTAGCAAAGCTATTATGGGAGGACATACAATTAGATGGTTATTATTACTACAAGAGTTTGATATAACCATCATTGATAAACCAGGTAGAGATAATGTTATTGTAGACATGCAAAAATAACAATCATGCATCATAAAAATTAACATTCATTTCTTCTATTAATCAATTAAAATATTTATTGATTAATTTCCTAAGCTTAATTAAATAAATCAAATTATTTAATTAAGTTCCTAAGGTTCTTCTTATTTGATTTAATAAATCAAACTGATTTAAAATCAAATATCAAATCCCTAAAATCCCCTAAGTTAATTAATCTAAATTAATTGACTTCTAAGCATGATTATCATTCTCTAGCTTTTGACTCAACCAGAGTCAAATCCAAACTCCTAACTAACCCACCCACTTGCACCAATAAATCATTTATTTGATTTATTATTTCCTCTAATTACATTTCAAAATGGAATATTCTTCCAATTTGAATCTTCCCCCCAAAAGGGACTTGTCCCTTCCAACAAGGTTTTAAATGCTATTTGCACAAGTCAACATAGCATTTATTACACCTTTCATCCCCCCAAAACATGTCAATTCATGCAAAATTCAAATTCAAATTGGCACATTGGCCAAGACTTGCACATTCCTCACCCTCTCACAACTTGACAAGTGGCACCTTGTCATTGGCTTGTGAATTATCCCACATTCATCCAAAATCTATCACTCTTCCTAATCTTGAATCTATAAAATGCAAAGCATTTCAACACAAATCATCTACAACCCACAACAAAACAACACATTCTCACTTGCAAGGGTACTCTCTTCATGAGAGAACTAATCTTGTTCATCACCACACCATTTGCTTAGCAATTACATCTTGAGGCAAGGTTGCTCTCTTCATTTGAGAGTCAATCTTGCTCTTCACCATCTATCATTTGGCATCTTGCTTATCATGGATTGGGAAAGGGCATCCTTTCTACATCACAAGGAGCACCAATCCAATATGGGATAGATATATTTCATGTTTTATATGCTTTTAAGTCATTTGTTTGCATTGTGAATCATGGATTATTATCTCATAAGGATATGCATTTCTGTTATGTTGTTTTGTCAAGGTTACTAACATTTGCAGATTTTCATGTCCTATAAATGGCGCCAGAAGGAGGGCTTGTTGATAACTAATATGAAATTTTAAACATTGGATTTCATTGGATAAAAAGTTTCTAAAAGCTAACATGTTTTGTCTATGTTTTTGCATTTTGAATACATTTCTATTTAGGCGATGGTCACTACAACTATTTGCTGATAAGAAAATTAAAATGCATACACATAAATAAACATGATGCAATCTTTTATCTATACATTTTGTCATTCTATTTTTTTCTCTCCATATCTATTTGCATTTGTACGAAGATCTCCCTTCACAATAACTCTGGCTTTGATAGTCCACCGACCCTGGTAAGGATTCAAAGCAGAAATAGGAATAATTCTTGGAGGTGCTTCGTTTCTTGCTATGGGTTCTCTGATTAGAATACATAGAAGGCAGATGATAGGAAGGGGTACTACCTTGCCATCAATACATATTTGATTGAGCAGTCATTCCTCTACCAGCTGCCACACCAAGTTCATTGTTTGAAGGGTTTTAGATTGGACTTGTGAGTGACTGACTAGGCTTGTCATATGACCCAGTAGCAGACATATGCGGTGGACCTACTGTCCCCATGCCAGACTCGCTCTTTTAATAAACCCCATTCATTCTTACTGATACTGGATTTAGATTTGACCCTCCCCTTGACCTTGCATTGTAAGAGCCGGCATATGGCCGTGCAGGTTGAGCCTGTGGGGAAGCTTGGGCTTGAGGTGATTGTTGAATTAGCATGGAAACTCTCTTCTGCTACTGAGAATTTACACCTGTCATCGGCTTTGGTTCACCAATTATATCACACTTGACCTCTACAACTTCCATACCCAAAACTATAATAATACTGCGATTCTGCATAGTGTTGCATATATACTCTGTCAACTGAACTACAAACCCCTTCTGAATCCTTTCTGATTTGACATATTCTTTAAGCTATCTAGCAAGCATTGCTTGCTGCATATGTGTCCCATCTGATAGAGTCATTCTATACCATTCCTATGAGGTCTGTGACCCAATTTGCTTAATATTCAAAACTTGTACCACTTGCCTACGTTTCACGCCTCCATGACAGAAATGGCATTTTCTATCAAATTTGATGGCATGGCTTCAACTGCAGATTTACATTTCACAGCGAGAATATGAAGTACATTTCTTTGAGTTTAAGACCATCGCATGCTTATGTTTTCCTTTGTTAAGATACAGTTTATTTCTCTCTGAAAGCAGTTCATTCACTTCATAAATGAGTACATTTACTTCGCTATCATTAAACTCGGCCTGCATTTTTCTGCCAACCTCGCCCATTTTTTTTTTACGCCAATGCTCATAGCTTGTGCAGCGAACCAAGCAATATTATTACAGCTATCAGGTGTGGGCTAGTCTATTGTTAATTTGAAATTGCATGTTATAGGCGGAAAAAATCTTGGTATAGACAGTGAGTTAACTACACTTCAATCTTTGTCTTGGATTTTGATATGCATGACAATATGCTAAACCCACTGGAGAATGTCTGGCCTCTGACAATAGTGGTTTTACAGTAGAAGCAAACTAATGACCTTTTCTAACACAATGTTTGTATGGCTTATCCAAGATTATTGGCGCTGTCCATTGATTTTGATCATATTATTGTGAAACAGATCATAACATCTAATCCACGCAAGCTCATTGATTACCTTATGCATGGCATCCCAAGTCCTATTTTCAAAAAAAAAAAAAGTCTCTGCATGGGAAAGGAGGTGTCTCATTAGAAATTAAATGATTTTAGAATACCTCTAGCTTGATTTATTTTGTGGGAACAGATTTGCAGTTTTATTTTCATCATGCCATGTACCGCCAGTTCTTAAAGACAACACATTTTTTTCAACGGTACCATCTATTAAAGTTGTCACTTGCTGCTACAAGTCTGCGCATTGTTTCCTAGGAAAATCTCATACCAGATCAAGCCGCATTGACTAGAATAGAATCAATTAAGGCATATCTAATTATCTGCTTGTGTTGGATACCAATTGTAGGTAAGATTTTCCATTATTTGGTCAGAATTAGTAAGGCATCGAATCTACCTATATTGATTTGCTGTGAATCAATTAATGCATTTAATATAGACATATCTTTGGGATGATTGTCACGTAGTGTTTTTGACCAATATGTTTGATCATGATTGTGAATGCAGTTGGGTAAATCCAATAATGAAAACATTAAATCATTCTATTTTCCTCTAAGTCATATTGGAATAAATTTTTATTACCATACGAAGCTACTTGCAATTAATGTTACTACATTACAGTAGACTGCTGCTGCATTAGATTAGTCATTAAATCTCAGGTCAACTTCTAACATTTAGATTGCAGAGGTAGTGTGGTCTGGAATGAATAAGTTATTGCCATAGGGTGTATGATCTTCTCAATCCGGGAGGGTAGATCTCTATCAATTTCTTCTTGTGTATTATTTTCTTTGCTGGCTAAATAAAGGAATAAAAGCTCCTCCTTGAATGATGAACAAATTTAAAATTCTGAATTTGATTCTCCGCACTTAAGATTTTTATATGGATTCTACTGCAATAGGTGATATCAGAAAATAGGAAAGTGTCTTTGAGTATGGAAATAAATTTTGTGATGATATCATTGTCCAAAGATTGTGAAGTTTCATTTTTGTATCACTAATCTTATGTTTTTGGTACAGTGGATGCAAGAAAATAACGAAAAGGTTGACATTAGGAACAAGCAAAAACTGAAGACGAACAAAGGGGAGTTGGAGAACCTTTTTTTAACACTTGGAGAAAAGCATTTTTTAATGCTTGTTGTAATCTAGAGCGTTCATTTACTACCCTTTTTTTCTATTTTTAGCTAACTCACCTTTCAATTTGGGCTTAAAATCAATCAATGACTTGATCTTTTCAAAGTTGGTTAAATTGAACCTTAGAAACTTACTAGATTTCAATTTGGGATTAAAATTGAACAAGGCAACTTCACATTTCAATCGGTGCTTTTAAAACGAACTCATAATTGCTTTGAGGAATTTAAAATTGAACATGTGTACTTTGTGTTTTGCAAACTTTTTTGCAAAGTAGTGTCATTTAAAAAGGCGTATGCGCTTCTCTCGCGCTTCACGGTGATCTTGAGAATCAAAAGTCTTTTTGGTGACCCTAAGTTGCATAAAAGATTACCTCCACACTTCAATTTGGGCATTTAAAATTGAACAAAACATGCGAGTGTGAGCACAATATATTGCGGAGGTTCTCCCCTTTGTTTTTCAACGAGGGTTGTGTGAACGACGGGATATGTTAGCTCGCTATTGTTTATCTTAGAGGGCCTTCCTTGTGGGAAAAATTAATCACCCAAGGGAATGACCCAACCGGGAACACGCTAAATACAAGCGACTTCCAACCGGTATATAAGTGTGGATATTGGAACAAAGGCCAATATCACGAGGATTATTCCGATGAGATGGACAGCAATGGACTCTCACCGACGTTGGATAATCCCCCACGAACGGAATGCCCGAATTAGAACCCTTGTTTAGAAATTTGCCAAAACCTTATCTATCTTGTTGGTGCAAAAGGTCATGTCCTTTGAAGCCGCCCCACATAACATGCGGTCTTGTTGTGGAAATGGAAAGTATGCCATGGGAGATTCATGGGTACTAATGCTTGGCTGACCCGAATAAGTGAGTGTCGTGGAGGGGAGCTAGTGTGGTCAAGCATTTAGCCATTCACACAAGATATGCGCAGCTGGATTTATCCAAGTGGGAACCCAACAAGATATTGCCTCATCATCCTAGGGTTGTAAAAGTGCTTGGAATCAAAAACACTTTGCTTGGATTCAAAACATTGAAAAACGAACATTCACATGAGCCTCAAATTTCAAACACCTTGGAGGAAAAAAATATCCTTGACGAATTTAAGCACTCTTGCTTTCCCTAGGGATCATATCCTTAGAGGTTTCTAAGTGTTTGAATTCTATCGTCATTTGTTTTCACTAAGGATAAACATCGGAGACTTTTGCCCTACTTTTCTTGATTTCCACATAATGGACCTTGTGGGATGAAAATGGAAGAGGTACATTAGACATTTAGTTTGAAAACATAATCAAGCAAGTGATTTTGGTTAAAAGGATTCAGTAAGACAAGGTAAAAGACAAATTTTATTACACATGTGTTTTCTAACATGATGAAAATCCCAAAACCGAAGTTTAAAAAGCTTATTTCGAAAGCTAGTGAGGAGCGTCTTGAGATCCTGAATTGTTTGAAAGGTTTACTTTCCTCTCATAGGAAATATAGCGTGTCCTTCAACATCAAGGTCTTGTAAGAAGAAGTGTTATTCTAGGTCAGGTCTAGGATCAAATTCAATCACTTTCATCCATCTCTTCACCCATTTCAAACATCAATCAAATTTCCATCTCACCAACAACTCTTGGAAACTTTGTAAACATGTTTTATGCTAAACTTTTAGGCGAAATCAAAACATCTTTGTTTGACTTAACACATCTAGTCAAACCATCATCCTATACACAAGTTCTCTCTTGGATAAAACAACTTCCTAGGGTTTACGAGTTCATCTTGTTTGACATAACACATCTAGTCAAACCATCAATCCAATCACAATTAATCAAAGTCCTAAAAGTTTAGCATTTCCTTCAAAGTTTCTTTAAGAGTTTCATTCATCCGTATCATTCATCTTTCATTTATCTCGTCCTCATTATTGTTTTGATCCTTCAATTATCCTAGTTTTTCACTTCTTTGAACCTAAGGTTTAGACCGATCTAAAGGATTAGAGGTTCATCTCTTACATTCTTGAAAATTGATCTTCATTTTATGGTTCAAACTCGATCTCAACACAAGAGGGACATGGAATATAAACTTGATCTAGCCATCATGAGCAATTCGATTCAACCAAACTATCCAAGCCTTGCAATACCATTTGATTATCAAAGCTTGTACAATGCATACATGGGAGCATTATCTCATACAAACATCAATGGTACAACAAATATGAGCATACCCAATTTGAAGTTTGGAACACCTTTCCCAATGATAGATTTAAATCCAAGTCCAAATCTGAAAATCTATCAACCAAACACTTAATGCATGAGTTTTCCAAACAACATCATCCCACCAAATCCATACATACCAAGTGCAACTTTACCAAACATGACCATTTCAAATCCACACTTGGTAAACTTTGGGGTCGAAATGTTTGCAAATCCCCCTAATATTGTTCAAAATCTGAGCAATATATTGGCAACTCCATATGTGGATTCAAGTCAAGGTAACAACATGCAAAATCAAAGTTACCTAAATCCAAGCAATATGATTCCCAACCACAACAATATTCAATTTCAATCTATCATGCCGAATCAAAACATCATACCAAATCATCCCATTTTGCCATCGATATCCCAATAGCAGATGGAAACCATCCAAGCAATCCCAACAATCAACACCATTCCCATTCCACCACCACCACCACCACCGCCAAAACACAACACGACCAATTCATTCTCCATCATGTTGCAAGCCGCTCAAGAAGCTTCCCGCAAAAAGGCACTCCAAGCCCAACAAGCTGCACAAACTCAAGCACAAGCGACTCAAGTAGCCCAACAAGCGCAAGCGCAAGCAGAATTCTATGCACTATTGCAATCAATCCAAGAAGAAGTAGCACAACAAAGAGCCCAAAAAAAAGCTTTGTTGGCACAAAAACAACATGACGAACAACAAGCATTGTTGGCTTAGCAGCAAACGCAGGCCTTACCCGCCCAACAAAGCTTGCAACAGATTCCCACCACAATTGTTGAAAACAATGATCAAGATCTATCCATCAATGAAAAAATTGAAGATGTTCCCATCTCATTCAATGATCAAATAATCATACACCAAGAGTCACTTTTCAATCACGATCAAAACTCACTGACGATACCCAACAATGATCCAATCCAAGAAACATTAACATCATTTGATCCTATGTTTGAGAACATTGACAATCCCTCCAGCAAAATTATTGAAAACAATGATCAAAATCAATCCATCAATGAGCACATTGAAGATATGTCTACCCCATCCATTGATCAAACCATCATTCATCAAGAGCCACTTTTTAGCGATCTATTTCAAGATGTGTTAACATTATTTGATCCCATTGACATAAACCAAGATCCATCCACCAATAATCATGTTGACAATGTCTCTACATCACCTAATGAGTCAGAGGACATATTTCAAGAACTTATTACAAAGTATGATCAAAATCTTCCATCAAGGTCTAGCAATGGCCCTTCCAACAACATATTGACATCCTTTGACCCCATGGTTAAAGATATTGAAGGAATCCCTATCTCAACATTTGATTCAAATCCTCTCAAAGTTCAAGAGAATATTGAGCCACTTCCTAATGAATATATCCAAGAAAGAAGTCCATCCTTTGAAATCGACCCATGTCAAGAACTTGATCAAAAGCATGGCGAAAGCAATTCCAGAATTAGTCAAAATCAAGAATTTGTATCTCTAAGATACTACAATGATCTAATGGGCACTCTTTTATCTATACAAGATGCCGCAAATGATGACCACATCCACATAGGACATACTCCTCCATCTACCCATGAGATGCTTTCTTTGGATGGACCTGTAGATGATCTTCATTCAAAACAAGAGTCTCATACTCTTACTGAGGAACAAGAGTCTCCTACTCTTAAAATTTGTACACATGATCAAGATGTAGAGAAATGCAGAGACATATCAAAAATGGATCATGAAGAAGGCTTGTACATAAGTCATGAATCAGAAACATCCCATGAAGTGAGTCAAGAGGAAGACTTGTATCTAGACAGTAAATCACCAACACCTCTTAAAGAAGCATTAAAATCTGATATTTCACAAGATCAAGCCAAAGATATCAATCAGGAGTTTATCCCACATGTGGAGGATCCTATCACTTATGAAGTTGGATCACTTACCTTTCTTAGAGAAAGCTATCTCATCAATAAAGAAGCTGACACTTTTGAAGGTCCACGACAAAGCAGAGAAGGAGAAACACCTTGTTTCCAAGGGAAATCATATCCTTTTGCAAATAAAATGTTTCAACAAATGAATTATCAAGGCAGAGGATTAGGCCTACAGGAATAGGGTATCCTAAAACCAGTGCAGATTTTTGGCAATCCTAAGCATCAAGGCCTTGGTTACTCAACAATCAAGGGATCTCAACATATCAGTAATACTATCACCATACTGGGGGCAACTTCATCTCGAGCAAACATCAACATGGGGAGCACGAAGAATCCTTATGATGAAATTGATGCCAATACTACAACCCGCCATGTCACGAATCTTCATCCACCCATCACCCCATCCACGAATTGGGACCAACATGAAAAGAAAGACTTGAATCGAAGCATGAAGAACGTTATCAAAGAAAAAGAAGCTAAGAAGCATATTGGACAAATCAAGTACATGTGGATATCAAAGAATACAAAGAATAATTATCCCTATCAAACTCCATTAGTCAAAGAAACTATGGAGCAAAATCAAAAGGGGAAAAGTATCCATCAAAGATGTCGCCAAAAGCGAAAACATGTTTCTCAAGCAACATACAAAGTGTATCAAGCAGTTGATCCTAATTCCATGTACACTTCTGTATCCACCCATTATTGCTCATCTTCCCAAGTTTGGAGAGTCAAAGGTTCCAAACTATCAACCAATCCATCTTTTATACCTAAACACACTCCATCCATGCCTCCACGTAGGATATCCAATTCTCACATTAACCATGTATTGGTAGCGACCCTTCATCATAAGGATTCAGAAGGCACTCTATCACGATGTGCGCACAAAGACAGAGTTAACTCCGATATCAGCAAAGCAAATCAAGAATCTCAAAAGTTGCATTCAAGTGCACGTATCTTGGCAAAGCAACTTCTTCAAATAGGATACCGATGGCACGTTATGACAGAAGCATCGACATCAGCACCACCAGGTGGTTCAGCATCAGCTTAAAATCTCTCAAAAAATACAAAAAAAATAGAAAAATGTCCTGAAAAAATGGTCACCTTGATGAAAACTTGGCAAACAGGCATCTTGGTGACAACAAAAAAAATAAAAAAAATCATAAAAGTACAAAAATCCAAAAAAATAAAAAAAAAATAATAAAAAAAAAAGGATTGAAAACAGTAAAGAAAAAAATCGTCCTCTAGCGAAAACCATTTCGGTGGCGCTTTGGGCAGGTACCATGATGAAAACCTGGCAAATAGGCATCATGTGTAGAATCAAGTATCTACATGTGCCAATTCAAGAGAAAGCATCTTATCACATCCATAATAAATCTGACATTCCATCCATATCATCCGTTTATCCATGAACCATTTATCCAATCCATTTTCCATCTGCATCCATACTCCAAGTTATCTTGATCTTGGAAAATTTTGGTGCATGCTTTACACTTGTTTATGGTAAACATCTTGACATGGGTCATTTTCATTGATCCCATCCTATCCAACATTATCTAAGCCTTGAAGCATTATCTGAGTGAGCATTCCTCTTTTCAAACACCCTTATCTTATCGCAAGATAATCCATATCCATTCGTATCCAAGAATCCACCCATGGCCGTTCAAACATTGCTAGACACTGGGGGTGGATATTTACATCTCACTTCAGGAATCAATCTTGATGTATATCATCCAACTTATGAAGTGATCCGAACATTGGAAAATGTGAAATCAACTTGGTCAAAGCATTTGTGAGCCAACGATCCAAATCACTAGCCCATGGCATATTTTGACAAGAAGACATTCCTTATCTTTCATTGAACATCAATCTGAAGAATTCATATCAGTTGCATCTAATGCGCATGTTAGAGTAACATCAAATCATCAAAACAATTTTGTTCCAAATCAAGTTTCATTGATCTTGATCAATCGAATCCAATCAATCATCACGTTGTTTGACTGAACACACTTAGTCAAACTATCATCTTGTGCACGAGTTTACTCTAGGATAGCACAACTTCCTTGGGTTTACAAGTTCATTATCATCACTCTGTTTGGCTTAACACACTTAGCCAAATTGTCAAATCCATAATTACCTTGTTTGGCTTAACACACCTAGCCAAATTATCCTTTTTGTACGAGTTTACTCTGGGATAACACAACTTCCTAGAACTTACGAGTGCATTATCACTTTTGTTTGACTTAACACACTTAGTCAAACTATCAATCCATCAATCCAATTGATCAACATTAAAGCTTGGTTTTCAACAAAATCCCAAAACAAAGCATTGATATCATATCATGTCCATATCCAAATTGTCAAAATCATGCGAAAAATCCAAAAACATTCAAAACTCATCAAAAATTTGAAAAACATCCAAATCATCAAAAAAACCAAAAACATCAAAAAATTCATCAAGGAAAAAACCAAAAGCATCCAAACCATCCAAAAATCCAAAACCATGTCGAAATATCAGAAAATCTTGAAAAAAAAATAAAAATTCATCATTTAGTCTTATCAGTCTTTCACCTTGTCGAACTACGTCATCTCTGAGCTTGAACGTAGGCAAGGTTGTTCTTTGATCATCCCCCGAGACGGTTAGGTCAGTCCTTTAGGCGTCCGTCGCATTGGCAATCCGTTTGCCCATCTAGTCTGCATCTTAAGTCAGTCCTTTAGGCAATAAAATGGCAATCCATTTGTCCATATTATCATCGAGTCAGTCCACCACCAGTCGAACTACGTGGTCTCTGCGTATATAACGTAGGAAAGGCTAATCTATGGATGAGCTCCCGAGACCCCTATGATAGGTCCTTAAGATAGTCTGTTTGTTATAAAATCTTGAAAATACCAAAAACATTGAAAAATGTGAAAATTCCAAAAACAGCCTCAAAACATTTGAAAAAACCAAAATGGTGCATCCATTTCATCTCGCTTTCACCCATGATTGTCATCACTCATAATAAATCATCGTCATTTTCACCCTTTGATGAGTTAGTCAGAAGCAAGTTCAGCAAGTTCTAAAGTGAACGCCTTACCGTCAAAGTCTCAAGTCTAGATCAGCAAGCAAGCAAGTTGGTCAATTCAGAGTAGCAATAGCTTATCAACCAATCAGTCTCACCAAAACCCTGATCACTACATGTCCTAGGATGAAGCTTTCCCACGATGGACATAAGCAACAGGTACCCCACAATAGTTTAGCCTTGGCTAGCGATACGAAGAACATTAGCTTGTTTGTTTACTTTATTGTGGTCTTTTAGACTTATCTTATTTTGTGCTCATTCCAAGGACCTCTCGATGATGCCTAAACAAAACAGGTTTAGAGAGAAAGGAATGGGGCAATGATCATTATCTTTTTATCTGCTATGCTTGTTGGATATTCTTGTAAAATAACTTTGTCACGCATACTTTGTTTTGTTTGTAGGAAGGATGTTTTAGGTATCTTGTTGACCACATAAGAAGGCTTTCCTTTTTATGTTTTGGCCCGAGATGTCTAGAATATCTGAACTGCATTCTGAATAAGGTTATGTTTGCCAAGTATGAACAAGAGTACTCCTATCTGATTGTCGAGTCAAAGTCCATCACACTAGGCGCAACGCCATCCTGGTTCTTAATACCTTGATGCATCGTACCTACGTGTGTTATCAAACATAAAGAAAGTTATGCTCTTTTCCCATCCCTAGATAAGCAACACATCATCATCATTCATCGTCATATCCAATAAAGTCTTGATGAATAGGAGACTTGTTGGACTTCTTCATCTTCTTGAATTTAAGGGTTCATCCCTCTCATTCTTCTATCTTCTTTCACGCTAACAATGCATCCATCTTGCATCCGTATTCTCATTCTACATAATCATGTCATACCATCATATCAGGACAACATCATCCATCTCATCCATCTCACATGCATTGCATAATCATTTAACATGCTGAAAATAATATATATTTGTTATTCTAAGCATCTTCCAAACATCTCATTTACATCACCATTATCATATAGTCTCGTCATCCATACATCCGTTTTTGAACCTCTTTATCATGAGATCCACCTCAAATCGAATCTTTTCGCTCGATCTCTCGAGCAGACAATGTACTAGCGTATTTCTTTTCGCTGGGGCATCCGAAAAATCAGAAATTTTTTAATTTCGATATCGGCAACAACATTCTTTGAACCAATGCAACAAGTACATTGCTTCAAAGAGGGGCAAAATGTAGACATGAAAAAATAACAATCATGCATCATACAAATTAACATTCATTTCTTCTATTAATCAATTAAAATATTTATTGATTAATTTCCTAAGCTTAATTAAATAAATCAAATTATTTAATTAAGTTCCTAAGGTTCTTCTTATTTGATTTAATAAATCAAACTGATTTAAAATCAAATATCAAATCCCTAAAATCCCCTAAGTTAATTAATCTAAATTAATTGACTTCTAAGCATGATTATCATTCTCTAGCTTTTGACTCAACCAGAGTCAAATCCAAACTCCTAACTAACCCACCCACTTGCACCAATAAATCGTTTATTTGATTTATTATTTCCTCTAATTACATTCAAAATGGAATATTCTTCCAATTTGAATCTTCCCCCCAAAAGGGACTTGTCCCTTCCAACAAGGTTTTAAATGCTATTTGCACAAGTCAACATAGCATTTATTACACCTTTCATCCCCCCAAAACATGTCAAGTCATGCAAAATTCAAATTCAAATTGGCACATTGGCCAAGACTTGCACATTCCTCACCCTCTCACAACTTGACAAGTGGCACCTTGTCATTGGCTTGTGAATTATCCCACATTCATCCAAAATCTATCACTCTTCCTAATCTTGAATCTATAAAATGCAAAGCATTTCAACACAAATCATCTACAACCCGCAACAAAACAACACATTCTCACTTGCAAGGTTACTCTCTTCATGAGAGAACTAATCTTGTTCATCACCACACCATTTGCTTAGCAATTACATCTTGAGGCAAGGTTGCTCTCTTCATTTGAGAGTCAATCTTGCTCTTCACCATCTATCATTTGGCATCTTGCTTATCATGGATTGGGAAAGGGCATCCTTTCTACATCACAAGGAGCACCAATCCAATATGGGATAGGTATATTTCATGTTTTATATGGTTTTAAGTCATTTGTTTGCATTGTGAATCATGAATTATTATCTCATAAGGATATGCATTTCTGTTATGTTGTTTTGTCAAGGTTACTAACATTTGCAGATTTTCATGTCCTATAGTTATAGATGATTTTTTATCAAGAATAGTTTTGCAAGGTAATAATGAACCTGTAGAAGATACATTTCTTGGTGAACATTTATTTGTAATCTCTATTTAGTCACCATGGTTTTATGATATTGAAAATTACTTAGTAACTGGGAAATGTCCTCCTTATTTTTCAGCAAGACAAAAAAAAAAAAAATTGATTAGGGAAAGCTCCAGGTTTGAATGGATTAATGGTTTTTTGTTTAAAATGTGCCTAGATCATGTGATGCGAATATGTGTGTACAGAATTAAGGTATATGATATATTAAGAGCATTCCATGATGAACCAGGAGAAGGAAATTACTCCACAATCAAAATAGTCCATAAAATCTTTGGAATAGGTTATTTTTGGCCCACTATGACTAAAGATACATCTCATTACATTAGACACTATGATTAATGCCAAAGAATGGGTAGGCGTACAAGATCAACATAAATGCCACACTAGGAATAGGTGTCACTTGAGCCATTTGAAAAGTGGGGTATTTACTTTTTTGGCCCAATAGATCCACCATCAAAGGGAAATCATTACATACTTGTATGTATTGATTATGTTACAAGAAGGGCAAAAATCAAAGCATTGTCAACTGCCAAGGAAGAGAAAGTTTCAAATTTCATATACAAGAACATTTTACAAAGGTATGGAGAACCTAAAATACTTGTGTTAGATGAAGGGACACAATTCATGTCTTTGATGATTCAAGCATTTCTAGCTAGATATCAAGTTCAACACAAAAAATCATCACCCTACCACCCACAAGAAAATGGATAGGTAGAAGTGACCAACAAAGAGCTAGAAAATATTATCACAAAACTAGTCTCATCTAGGAAGAATGATTGGTCTGATAGGTTAATTGAAGCTATATGGGCATATAATACAACATGGAAGACAACTACTAGATTCTCACCATATGAGTTGGTTTATGGAAAAACTCCTAGCTTTCCTATTGAGTTTGAGTTAGAAACATTTAGAACAACTGTAAATGTAGGTATAGATCTTACTGAAGCACCAAAGAATAGGATAATGCAACTGAACCAATTGGATGAGATGAGAAATGAAGCTTTACACCGAACTAAAATCATTCAAAGTTAGAGGAAACAATGGCATGATAAAAATATTCGTAGTAAATAGTTTGATGTAGGAGATTGGGCTTCATTGTTTGATTCAAGGTTTTAGGAATTTCAAGGAAAATTACATACAAGATGGCTTGGGCCATATGGGATTGCACAAGTGTTTGAAAATGGAGTTGTTCAGTTAATACCCATAGATGGAGAGAGAAAAACAATGTTGGTAAATTTGCATAGGGTCAAGCTTTATCACAAACCAATATCGAAGGAAGAATTTATTATAGAGCTTCAAGCAAGAATTGAAAATTTTACTAAGGAATATTTTTATTCTCTTGGTGAGATGATCAATCCTTAGATATAGATTTTGATGGCTACTAGTAAACAAAGTAAATTGAAAACCAAAAATGGCGGTTTACACTAAAAAAAAAGGAGAAAAGAAAAAGATCAAAAAATCCACCAATAAATATGAATTCCGATAGAGCCTAATTTGGCATGATCACTCATAATGACTCTTGATCATGCTTTATTAGAATGGAAACAAAAAACTTTGTTTTTGATAGTTCATAAATAGCTCCCGATCATTCATGATCGGGAGGGAATTGAAATTATTAAAGGGAACACAAAACGGTCCTTAACAAGATTGATCAAAATAAAATTCGAGCAATTAAAAGCTTATAAAAGTTGCTGATCATACTTGATTCAAATAATTGGTAAGAGACTCCTGATTGCTTTTGATCTTTTCTGGATGGTTGTTAGCAAAAGGAGGAATTTTCAAATAAATATGATAATAATTCATGACAAAAAAAGTGCGGAGAAATGATCGCATTCTGACAAAAGTTTTTAAACCTCATTTATTACTAATTTGTTTCTGTAAATGTGCAAGTACAAGATTAAAAGAGAAATTTTGGATCAAGTGATCTAACATGTGGGAATAAATTGGCTCCCATAAGGGGTGAGCTCAACATTTCATGCATTGATTAAAATGTTGATTTTTTTGAAGATCAAATCTTGTTGTAGGTTGTACAGCTTAAGCGAGCACGCATTATCATTGCTTGCCATCAGTTGAACTACTCATCATTGATAGGTAAGCATTTATATCGCTAGTCATTCTTCAAAATCTAAAGTACATTAATTATGGTTTGTAAAGATTCTTAAAGGTTTAAATTATGATTGTTGACAAGCCAAATATAATTTATTTTAAAATGTACAAATAGACACATCATTACTTAAATAAGTAATAAACATGATAGGATGATTTTCAAGGCAGAGTTATGGGTAGTGAGTTGATACGTACATGACATGCTGTTGTCAGTACCTTGACGAGACATAATAGGCATGTAAAGGATAGTTAGTTAATACTGCATTTATTGATTATGTCTCATCATTCTTTTGAAGGGGATTAACAGCACCATATTGAAATAGAAGGAGATATCCATTTTCAAAAAAATTTCATTAGAGTAGTTGAGAAATTCTTGAGCTTTTGAAATTTTAGAGTTTCTTGAAAATTTTAGGGTCTGATGGATGTTCAAAATCTTGAAAATGGGGTACAAAAGAATGGCCGAGCCAAAAGGAATAACCTTAGATGTTGAATCTAGAAAGTATTTATAACAAGCGGGGTGGTTAGATTTCTTGCTTAAGTATGATGAATATGAATGGGATATTGTGTTAGAAATCAACAAAAACTTCCACATCAAATTCACTATCATTAGGGGAGAACCCATTGAGGTATCTGTAGCTATGATTAGTGATTTATCTGGGATAGTAGCTAAAGGTGACATTATTCAACCTAGGATTTCCAATTTACAAGAGTTACTTGAAATATTTCATGTGCCACCTAAGCCTCTACCCATCTTTCATATTCATAAAGGGAAGAATAAGGGTATTGAGTGTGGAAGTTTGTAGGAACCCTGGTCATCCATTGCACTCTACATCATGAAGTTCTTCACTTGTGAAGGTTAGTTTTCTACCATCCTAGGGTGACCACTAAATTTTTTGAATCATGTTAGACACATTGCAACTAAACCTGAAGTAAGGGTTAATTTACCTACTTTTCTCTTTTCTCAAATTACTAAAATGGTTGTTAAATGTAAAGAAAAAGAAAATAGAGTAACCCATCATGGTTTAATGCATTTAATAGTTAAGCACCATTTCATGCAAAAGCCTAATTGGGAAGAGGAATGGAGGAAATTTGTACTAAATACTGAGAGGGAAGAAGGAAAACCTAAAATCTCTGAAAGTAGAACTCTTAAAATGGAAAAAACTGAGGTTTTATCCAAAAACCTACTTAAACCTATTGGAAGACCTAGGAAGAAAAATCCAGAGAGTTATACTCCTTCAAAGAAAATAAAATAAAAAGTTTTGACATAAAACCTAGATAGAACTAAAAGACAAAATTCAAGGAGTTATGTTTCTATAAAAAATAGGAAAAGTAATGAAAAGAAAGCCCTAGAGAGTTCTGGAACTAAGGGAAAGAGCTCCAAAAAGAAGAAAATTGTAAAAATTGAGAGACCTAAAAGAAAACTAGGTCAAAGACATAGAGGATGGAAAAAGAAAAGTTAGAGACTGAGAAGACTTCTTCCACCATCAATATTGATGAATCTGGGGGAGAGGAAATTGAAAAGGATAATTCTGAGAGAGACGAATGTGAAAAAGAGCCAGAAACAAAGCTTGAAGAAGAAGGGTTAGAGAAAGAAGAAGGATTAGAAAAAGAAGAAAAAGGGTCATAATTTTCCCAATACAGAGTCTAGAATGTACTCCTCTAGATGAGCACCTATCAGCTCGTAATGCTCCTTCTCAAGATGAGCATCTTTTAGCTCATCATTCCCCTTCTCAAGATGAGTATATATCAGCTCATAATACTCCTCAAGATGAGCATCTTTCAGATCATCATTCCCCTTCTCAAGATGATCATCTTTTAACTCATAATTCCCCTTTTTAGGATGAGTATTTGTCAGTTCATGATTCCCCTTCTTAGAATGTTAATGTGTCAAATATGGAAACTGAATGTAAATTTGAAATCTCAAATGTAGAAATCTTTCAAGAAGCTGAATGGATAAATGTAGAAATTTAGAAAGAAGAAGAGGTTCAATATAACATGAGGAAGTATTGATTCATAGGGAAGGAAAGCAACCAATAGAGGAAGAAGAAATAATTTCTAATAATGAAGATTTGGAGGAAAAAGAAGAACAAATTCAAAATTCTCTTAGAATGTCTAGATTAGAAAAAGAATTAGAAGAATTTAAAATGTAGAATTTTTTATTAGAGAAGAAATTAATACAAAGAGATGAAGAGACATCAAGGTATCAAATAGAAACAAATGAATTGAAGAAACAATTTGAGATTAAAGTCAGTCAATTTTTTATGCAGTTAAAAGAAACAAAGGAAAATCTGACTCAAACAACCATTGAATATGAACAAAAAGATAGAGAAATCTAGAGATTGAAAACAAAATTGGAAACAAGGGCTAATGTAGAGGATAAGGTACAATCATATCTTCATAATGGGTTACCTTTTCCACCACCTAGAGAACAACATAATGAGAAAACAATAGAACCTAGACACCTTTCCTTAACAACCATAAAATATAATCAGTTAGACAAGGAACTCCAACAAAAATTGGATACAATCATAAAGGAAAAGGAAGAAGTTGAGGAAAGGGTAATCCAAACTGTAGATATTTCATTTGCCTTATGTTGCACAAGAAAGCCTTTTGGAGTATATGGGTTGTTTCTTAGAGAGCTATATTTAAAAAGAAAGTTAAAATCATATTGTGTTAAAAAGGCCTATTGACTTCTAGGTAGACTGTGAATTCATGGATTGTTATTTTAACAGTTGTCTAGATATTCAAAAACAAATGTGTGAATTCTTTCAACACAATTTCCTCATGGGTATCAATAATGACTCATTACTTAATATATTTGTTGGGGAACTTCAAATTAAATCCTTTTTCTCCGTATTGAAAAATCAGGTTGAATGGTCAGAAAGAATGGAAGAATACAAATGGATACAACAGACATATGGATTGCCAATGAGACATGAGTATCCAAAATCCATCACTTACATTAACAAATTCAGGGCCATTTCTAGATTAAATGAGATTGCCCCTCTTTATGTTAGTAATTTGTTAAAAATAATTGTATCTTTTTAGAGTATTGATGAAACTCTTCCCCCTATAGCAATCTAGGTGTGTGAAGGAAGACTCAGATCACTTCCAGATCAAATAAAAAGAGAGAGCCAATATCACCAAATAATATCAGATGGAGTTTAACACATGTAAGATAGGTAATCATTCTGATTCAGGAGTAGTGAGAATTCTAGATTGGTATGAGGTTCAAAATTCCTATCATTATCATTCTTGCACCTAAAATTAATGCACCTTCACAGATCCTAGTAGAAGTCCACAAAGCATGGTATGAAAAACTAGAAAAGAATAATGGATTTTATGTAGACACAAGAACTATAACAGGATACAGAGGAGTGTTTGACTATGCTCTTTGGATTGAATCACTTAATAGGGGAATTTATATTCCACCCAGATAAACCATGAGGGCATGGTTAAATGCAAGAAGAGAGTGATGAGGCTTAGTAAAGACCTCATAATCATTAAGCTTTTACCTTTTTAATACTTTATAATTTGGATTTAAGACTCATAATATTTTCATTTATGTATATATTTATAGACATAAAGAAGTATTAAGACTTAGATTATGGATGGTCAATATTAAATGATTATTTCTATTTAATGCATGATTAGTATGGTGACTAATCCATGAATTCTTTATTATATGTGCACCTTTATTATGTAATTGGAGTTGATATTAATTTCTTGGCTCAATGATAACCATTTTTGTTTTGAAAGTGATGAATGGATGATTATTTGTGACTCATCTCCAAATTAGTTATTATCCATTGATTTTGACTTATCATCCAACTACAACCCAAGTTTCAGCCAAGCATGATTAGTTTGGGAATCTAAAAATCAATGTAACTAAAGGCAGTTGTAAGGATCTTTGCCAAATATGTTCCTACGCACTAGGATATCTTTTAGAATAGGATTAGATTAAGTTTCTCCCTTATCTTCTATTTTTAAAATAAAGATGGATATTTATATCCAGTCACAACATAGTTGGATGTTAGATCGTATCAAGCCTTTTGATCTTTCTCATGTAATTTAATTTTTGTTCTAAGTTAGAATTACTTTTTGTTGTATTTAATCCCTCTCTAGGAAAATTCTCTAGAAATAATAAAAAATGGGAAGAATTGATCTCAAAAGCTTCATTGGATTCTTTTTTTTAGCACATTTACTAAGTGAGGTGATTCTTTTAGTAGTTCAATTCATTAGATATTGCTATGTTTTGAAATTCAACATTCTTAAAGTTAGAATCAATATATTGATTAAGTATTAGAATAGATCTTAAACTAAAAGCTTATTTCATTGTCTATGCTTTCTTCTGAATTTTCTTAGTTAAGGAATTAGTTATAGATCTAAAATATTCTAAAGTGTCATTTTAATGGATTCTTTGCAAACAGGTATAGTTACTTTTCAATTAGTGAAGTGTGGAACAAAATAGTTTATTTTCTAGAAAGCAATTAGTTCAATTTTATTTAGATCTTAGAATTTTAGTAAAGTAGATAAGATTAATCTTCCATTCACTCCTAATATAAATTGACGGGTAATAAGCCCTCTGTGTTCCATTTCCATAAGAAAGGATATTCAAAATAATTCAAGAAATAAGAGAATAGAGTATAACTTCTTTTTAAATAGGTGTAACATAGAAACACTCCCGATTGAGTGAAAATCACTATGAACCACTCTGAATCGAGCTAAAACCAAAAAAACCCCCCAAGACCGATCCATCTCTTACCATACATAGCTTCAGACACCCTTGGGTTCACATTAAATAGGATTAAGTGAGTGGAAATTGTGACAACAAGAACTTCCCACCATCACTTCATATACTTGTAGCTCATGAACAAACAAGATGGCCCCATAGGCATGCAAAGTATGTTGTTCCAGGTGGCCATATAACTAAAATTTCAAATGAAAAAATAATGTAAATATTGTTCAAAGGAGTCTTGCTTAGTTTTTGTGAGGTCTTAAACTTAGAGAACATTGCACCTAATGTCTCCAAAAGAGGACCAATCGAAGAATAAAAATTTGCACATTAGGGGATATAGTGTATCACATGAAGCCACTAAGAGGAATGCAATATGCTTAGAGAGACCATGCTCTTGAAGGACCTCACACCCAATGTAATCCACAAAGCAAAAGATACATAACATGAAGCAAGAAGAATGCACCATGAAACATGTAAAAGAAAAATACAAAAGAATAATGCCAATGGATGCCCCCACTTTAAAGAAATTGCTAAACACCATGCTATGAGCAATTACTTTAAAGTAGAAAATGTTAAATATTAAAAATAAGGATGATATGAGAGATTATCTAGAAAGCCCTATGCCAAGTCATATGTTTCCAAATAAAACCATGTCATGAAAAATAAAAAGAGAGAAGTCACCCTCAAAACATACATAAGAGATCTATGGATTCAGGTTTAATATGTTCTTGCTAAAATATTTTTAAAAAGATAAAGATTGTAATCATTCCCCAAATACTCATAGAACTAGAAGAATGAAACAAGGAGAGTGAAATCAAAGAATAACCTTTTGGGTCAACATGGAAGAGACATGAATGTCTCGACACCTTGTGTCATCCTAAAAAGAAAAAAAACAAAACAAATAAAAAAGATAAAGGAAATTATTTTGGGTCAACATGGAAGAGACATGAATGTCTCAACACCTTGAATCATATGCAAAAGGAAAGCACAAGATACATGAAAAAGATAAAGGAAAAGATCAAATATTTATGGCACAAAGAAGAATGAACATAAAAATAGAGGAATGCCACAAAGAGAGAGAGATACACCAAAGAAAATAGTATGGGGGATCACATTACACACATTCAATCACACAAAAGAAAAATAAATAATGTAAAAGACTAGTAAGGTACATGTAAGTAAACCTTAAGCAAGTCATCCGCATCCAAATCGTGTTCATTATATACTAAAGTCAGACAACTAGCCAAAGGGACAACGAAAAGTGTGTTACTAGGACAAGGCTATCTAATTCTTGCCCCCACTATGTGCAAGACAAGAATGACCCGAGGTATGTGATGAGAAAGAGTTCCTCGCATCATGTAATAGTGAGAATGCTATTATCTTCAACTATTACATGGAAAGGAGTAGAAGGATCTCACTTAAAGGGACTATTTCTATGATGTCAAATTGTTGAAAGATCCTTATTAAAGTATGTCACTCATTGGTAAGATGCCAAAGAGTTCGATGGTATGCACAATACTTCATGTTACCTTTAGGAATTTTTATTATAATAGGGGGTGGTAGTTTAAGCCAAATTGTGTCTATAAGGTGTTCCATCTGTTGTTCAATTTATGTTTGAGTATGTAAGAATGGTAATCGTTTGATCTTGCAAGGTCTTTTTTTTTTACTAGATTCACAAACATCTCTAGTTGAATGTTAAGGAAAAGAGACTAAGATGATCCTATCATCCTTATCATCATTATGAGGCATTTATTTTTCTTTAGGAAGAAGGACATTCATATCACGTGGAGGATCTTGATATCGTAACCCTTTAGTATTGTTAATTGGTTTTTGCTCTAAGAGTAGATAAATTTCATGTCCGCTTGTTGTATCATATCCTTGTTTACTCAAGATCATGAATCCTTTTCCATATGTCTCTTCTAGACTGATAGGGGTGTTGGTCACTTTCTTAACATATAATGGTTGAATTTTTTCTTCCTTAGAGGAACTAGGTTCACCCATTGTAGGGAACTTAGGTTCAAGTCATGTCTCAGTTTCAATATGTAAGTAACCAAACATCTCAGGTGGCAGTATTATAGAGGTTGTTTGTTTCATTAATGGATAAAAGGATGCATTGTTTTCAAGGTTATTAAGGAAATCATTTAGGAATTTATTCATGATGTCATCATCTTCTTCAATGATGTCAACATCATGAGGAGGAGATACATTAGGAGTTGAGTGAACATGAGTAATCTCAAATTCATTAGGGTAATTGACAAAAGAACAACTTGACACATCCACTAATAATTTAAAAGACATCCAAAGCTTACCAAAGCACATATCCATGATGAAATAGAATGCAAATTTTAGATTCTAAACAAGGCAATTTCACTATGCAACAATTTGAAATGAAATGTTCTAGATGCAATTAAACAATGATCAATATGGACCAATTTAAACTAGCTGCAATGAAGTGAATGAAATAGAAAGTCTATAAACTAGAACAAATAGTTAATAATAGCAAACAAAATATCATAAATATAGTTTTGAATTTTAGAAAATGAATATAAAATCTGCACTAGGACTAAATCGCCCAGAGGGGCATATGAGTCCCAATGAGGGTTTTTTTCATAAATTTTAGAAAATTTTAAATATTTTTTATAATTTTTTGTTTGGATGGTCTGTATAATTAATATAAATGCAGATTTTAGATGATATTCAATGATGTAAGATGTAAAAATACAAGCAATATTCGCTTTCACTAATGGAAGATTTAGAAACCCTAGAATGCTAATTAACTAATGTAAACCATAATGAAATGTTAATGAAAGCAAGATCTAGGATGATGATGAACTCCAAATAAGAATTATGATGTTCTAAATGCAGGTTCACCAAAATGAAATGATTAAAAATAGTTTTTTTATGGTTTAGTGCATAGAACAACATATTTCACACCATTCATTCTAGGAAAACCTTAGAGATCTCAATCTAAAGTATGCAAAGGAGAAATAGATCTTGCAATAGGGTTTCCCTAGGGTCTAATTATAAACTAAAGAGGAGTTCACCACTAAGATAGAGCTTGGAAAGACTAATGAAATGCAAGACTCAATGTTTAAACCTAATGCAATGTAAGATTTCACTAAATGACCTAGAAAAGCATGCAAATCAAAATAGAAAGCTAAGAGATAAAAGGTGTGCACCTAGAAACCTGAAGAAAATTCAAAGAGGACTTGAAATGTTGAAAACACTAAATTTATTGTTGACTAGGACTCCTACACTAGACTGGACGATTTAGTCCCGCATTAGGGTTTCTGGCCAAGAACAAAAATTTGGAAAAGATATGACTAAAACTCCTAAAATCTAAATTTTTTCCTATACTGGGACTCATATGCTAGAAGTGGCATATTAGTCGAGTTAGGGTTTTCTAGAAATTCAAATATTGATTTTTCTCTTCAATATCTGCTATGTCCTTTCCACCTGATTTTTGGGCCCGAATATCTGATTTGTATCTTGTAGATATATTTCAATGATCTCCAATGCAAGGTGACAACTTTGACAAGTTAAAAATAAACACTTGACAACACTCTCTAAACTTCCTCTTCAATGTGTCTTCAATCTAGATCTATTAATCACACACTAAAGAGAGGAAAAACTATTGTTTTGTTAGTGAAAGGGGTTTTTCTTGGTCAAAGCCCATTTTGGTAATCAAACATTGAAATGATATGAAATAGGAAAGGGTAATGATGAATGAACAAAATGTAATGTTGTAACTCACAAAATCCTAGCAATAAAGTGTTGCAAACATGTATAAAGTAGTGTAGTGTAGGAAAATTCATACCATTGCATTTTAAAATTTGTTTGGGCTCGCCTTTCTTTGTTTATCTTTATTTATGTCTTAATTGGTCCTATTTTGCATCCACAAGCCTAATAATTTATATCTTTTTTGGGCTAATCCTGACAACCATCAAAGGATAAATGATAATTTAATAATTATGGCTACGTGTCCCAAAGTTTTGGGTCAAGACTAAGATGCCAACTAGGGCGTCTTTATCCACCAAAGGTCTTGTGACCCTCTTTTCAAAGGCACCTTAAATGGGCCCCTTTTTGGAGTCTATGCGTTGGGTTTCAAGCCTTGAGACTAGGGCATCACCTAGGGAATCATAGTCCCCATCAAGTTATTTTTGGTATTTAATTTCAAATCTTGGGAGGATTTAGCCTCCTTTAATTAATGATTTCATATGTTGGTTTTTTTTGGTTTAATTTCGGGATATTAAGCATGAATAAGTATAAATACAATGTTCTTTCATTCATTTTCATCCTAGCAACTTGAGCATTCATTCATAATAGAAAATTTGAGTTCAAAAGAGAATTGAAGAGCAATTCATCAAGCATTTGTATCCACCATGAAGATTCAAGCATCATGTCAAAGATATTCTTACATCATGTGTGATTTTGAGCTAACATTTGTGATATAGGGTTTTGATTCAAGCAAGCAATTCAAGTTAAGATCCATCAAGCATTCACTTGATTCAAGATCTACATTGAAGCTAGCCACTTCACATAAGTTTGCAGATTTAATAACAAGGGTTTGGTGAGTTGCAACATATCACTTTGTTCATTCATCATTTCCCTCCATTATTTCATTTTATTCAAAGGTTTAATTACCAACAAGGGTTTTGACCAAGGAAAACCCCCATTTACTAACACTCAACAAGCTTTCCCCTCTTCTGTGTTTATGTTTATAAATTTAGGTTGAAGATAATTTAAAGTGAAAAGTTGTAAAGTTGCAAAATTGCCATATTCATGGAAAGTCACCTATAGGATAGACTTGGAGGTTTCGGGACCTAAGATCTAGGAAGGAAGTGCAAACATTGAGCTTGTGAATCACATTCAGAGATTTTAAAAATTTAGATCGAGACTAAGTCAGGAGTAAGGGAATCTTATTCCTCCAAGGGTATTTTGTAGAGATTCCTTCAGATTTTGTTTCGATGTTTGGAGATTCCACATTTTTGCCAAAAAATAGCAATGGGACTAAGACAACAGTAAGGTCATCTTAGTCCTCCCTAGCACATTTTGACAACATTTTTCACATTTTTGGAATCCTTATCACATTTCCAGAATTCCTAGGTGCACATATCCTTACTTGCTATTACTTAATTTTGTCATTTTCATTCATCATTTGGCTTGCATTACTAGGTTTTGTGAGTTGAATGTTAAGTTGTATTTTCAAGATTTTTCTTGGTGTTGAACCCTTGAAATCCTAAAGAACCCCCTAGGTCTTGTTGAGAATTGGATCACATTTGTGTTAGTCAATCCAATTTGGGATCCATGGGTATCCTTCATCCTTTAATCAATGATTTCTAGGGAAGAGTGGTGTTATTTGACCTAAGTTATAAATAATCTATTCCCCAATAGTTCGTTTTGGTGAACCCAACATTTTGGACATTCATTTTTTTGATTTGAAGTTTAGTAAGGTCCTAGATCTAGGTTGCATTCATTCTTGTATTTCATATTGCATTAGTGAAATTTCATGTAGGGTTTCTCATATTTATATTAGTGAAAGTGCATATAGGTTGCGTTTTTGCTTTCTTCCATCATCTTGTCTCATTGAAAAACTGAAAAGTGCATTCTGAATCATCCTAATTGCATTGTTATTGCCTTCAAAATTGAAAACAGATGCATTCAATTGCTTGTGATTAGTTACTTTTTCTTGCATTCATTTGCACAATTTTATGTTTCTAAACATCAGGTCCTTGAGTAGGAAACCTGGAATCACTACAAACAATCCAGATTTTGCTATTTTTATTAAAAAACCATTACTATGACTAAAATGCCCTTACTGGTATCTTAGTCCCTCTATGAGTTTTGGCTTAAAACCTTGTCCGAGTTGTTTGGATTCTATTCCAATTTCTAAAACCTCAAAGTTTCAGCAGTAGGACCAAGATGCCCTTATTTGTGTCTTATTCCCTGTTGATTTTGCCCTTGCAATTTTCCAGGATTTGAAATTTCTTTTCTATGCTTCTACTCTCTTCTTTTAGTTTTTTGTTATAGTTTGTAGAATTGCTATTATTTAAATTTATTTCATTTCAAGTGTAATTGTAAGCATAGAATATTATGTTCATTGCACTTTATTTGGTTGATAACTTGCATAAGTTGTACTACTTGGTGTCTTACTGCTTTGGTTAGATGAAGTGCGAGAATCATGGCATCCCACGATAAAACACTCATTGTGGATCTTGGGTTACCTAGATCTCTTACTTCTAGTGTTGGTACTAGTTCACTAGGTATGGACCATACATTAGATAACTCTTTTTCTATTCCTACCTGATCTACAAGTGCTATGCCAAGTGTTCAAACAATGGTTGATCATATCCCTCAAGATGCATGAAAACCTAACTCATTTACAAGATAACATGAGTACTGAAAACATTTCCAACATTATTATACTTTCCATAGATAGTATTCTTTGTATGATGGAAAGTGATGAAGGACTGGAAATTGTGTGTAACATAGCTCAAATATTTGGAAAAAATATTCCTTCCACAAAAAATGGTGCTCAAACTTCAAATAATGTGCAAAACTAGGGTGGAATTCAAATGCCACCCCTTCAACCATAACCTCCATTCCCACCTATACAAATCCTGAAGTGACCACAACAATCCAACCAAATAGAAATTTCCCTCCTACCTTGAATATTTCCACTGCTGCTCCTTATACCTATGTGGCATCTAACCTTATATCTCCTCTTGTAATCTATCCATTCAATTGTCCTTCCAACACATACACCCCACCACCATATTCACCTCCATCTCAAAACATAAACAATGACCCTATCATTAACCACCTTTTACAAAGCCTTTCATCCATTCAACACCAAGTTTCCACTATAAATCAAAATCAAAATGGTCTACCTTCATACAATGTCCAAAGAAACCCGCTATCCTTGGACATATTAAGAATTCTAGCGCCACAAGTTATAGAGATCCCGAGATTTGATAAATATGGAGGAAAGGAAGATCCTACTCGTCATGTTAATGCCTTGACTACTTTATGTAGTGACTTTATCCTTGAGGAAATTTTTTTGTCTAAGCTTTTTCCTCGATCCTTGATTGCCTTGGATTGGTTTTCTACATTATCAAATAAATCAATTCATTCACTTAATGAACTTGTTGAAGCCTTTATTAACCATTTCCAAGTGCATATGGTTCTTGAAATTACATTAGCTGATTTCAAGAGATGTAACCAAAATGAGGGTGAAAAAGTCACTAACTTTATTTTGCGTTACCAATTGCTTTATTCCCAAATTAGTGTGAAGATCCCTAATTCTCACCTTCAAAAAATGTTCATAGAAAATTTAATAAGTAATATTTGAGACAAGCTTACCATGATGAAATTCCCTTCCTTCATGAACTTGTACACTGCCCTTCAAGATTATCAGAATTTTGCATGTAGTTGTGAACCAAAATCCACATCTACCCATGCTGAATGTAATGCTACTTTTCTCCATTAGTAATTTAAGTGTTAGCAGCAGATTTAGTGTATTAAATATTAAAATAATGATAAATTAAAAGCTACAATATTATTAAAATACATGTGAATAACCAAAATTTGCAAAAGATAATATGTGATAGTTTATTAAGATATTCGAAGATAGATAGTTAACATAATAAATGAAATAACACTTCCACATAGATTAATGATATTAACACCAAATCATATAGACAATGTTCTCAATATTATTGAGTCAATCGTTCTCAATACTTATCTTAAAGTCTTGGAAGGGTTGCTATTTGATACTTAGAGGAAATTTGGCACTGAGAGGAATAGTTGTGGACCTAGGTTGTTTCCTGACACAAACACCCTAAAGGAATAGGTTCTTGTAGAACCAAACAAGATGCTTCTCAACATCTACACAACATTCTCTAGAGTACAAGTACTCAACATGCAAAATATCCTTGGCTAGGACAATCCTGGGTCCACTTTGTACCCTACATTGGACACACTCTATACACCCCCTTCTCCAATGTTTAAGTGCCCACCTAGATCCTAACCTTCACTCCTCTATGCCATTTTTGTTCCTCTTTCCTTTTCTCTTTTCTCCTTGAATGTCTTTTCCATCTCTCACATGAATGATTTATATATATCCTTTGAAAGGGTGGTTTCCGAACCATTACACCCTTTCACAAAAGGTTTCCTTTTAATAATTATTCAAATAAATAATTATTCTTCTTTTTTAAGAGTGTTTATACATATTCTTTATTAATATCTCTTTTAACCAATGGATCATAATATCCTTTATTTTCTATCTCCCTTTTAATTCCAAAGGGTTATTTATATATTTCTCTTCTCTTGGGGAAAAAGTCACATAACAATTCCCCCCCTGTAAATTAACTACTATCCTCAGTAGCACAAGATGCATCTGCATCACAACTCAAAGGAGAACATGATCAATACTTGAAGATACTAACATAAAATACTTGTATTTTTCATAGTACTTATTTTATCTACATTATTTTCTTCTCTAAATTCACAAGTAATTTTAATAAAATAACTTTTCTAATCAAAATTATGATGAGAACTATATAGATGTATTATGAAATATATCATAAGTTTATAATTCAAAAGATAATTATATTTTACGTACTTAACCTCATATCCTTCAATTTTATCATTTTACTCGCTCATGTAAGTTCTTTAAAATATTAAATTATTACAATGTAATCACACAATAATTACTATGCATGTCCAATACTATGTGGTAACTCATAATTTATAAAATTATAATCTATAAAAACAACATATATTCCAAGATGTTATTCATGCATTCCAGACTAAATGAATGTCCTTCTTTCATATATCAAAATCAATGTACAAATAGAATCTTAGTCACATCTAATATGAAAATTGCACAAGGTTATTGGATTGATCAAGTCCAATAATCAAGTACAATAGAAAATAGAAAAAAATCTCATTAAGCACCTTAAGCAAAGAAAGTAAAAACAGGTTATGACTACCAACATAGTACTTCATAAAAATATAGGGCAAATATTCCTTAACCTCAAAAATGTCATTTCACAAGGTAATTTAAAGAAAAATTAGAGAAATTTTAGAATCATATATTGTAAATTATCATATTTCTATCATTATTAAAGAGTTCTTGTAACACCTAATTTGGTCATAACATCTTTCGACATATATCACTTTGTCAAAGACTCATAGGTAATTAGATTAAAAAATGAGAAACAACAAATACCAACATTGTGACATTTGTAAGGTTGTAATTTGTATATCCCTATATCTAGGATGTATAGCTCATGTATGCCTGTTGTCTCGATTTGGTTTGATCCAAAGTTCTATTTTTTATATGATTCTCCAATTTAACCCTATCATTTTCTTATAAGTTTTGACAACATAGGAAAATTCACTAAAATTATTTACAAAAGACACATGTGAAAGATTTAAACATCACATAAATTACTTGCATATCATAGAAAAAGTTGGAATAGATAGCCTCTCCCCTTGTAATATTCAACATGTCCCCATTTCTAAGGCTAAGAGCCTATTTGGTTTCATATTTATAACGAAATGGTGTTATTATCACCAAATCATTCCAAAAATAAAGTCAATTTTCCAAGTTTAAGATGTGAATCCAAGGACCTATGGGTTATGGGTCCACATTGCAACTTATGTTTACACTTGAGTAAAAAAATATAAATGGTAAGTAATTCTAATCAATTTAACCTTCCAAACAATTAACATTCACATAGTATTAATCCTCCAAAAAAGGTTCATATTCATAACAAGGATAATAAGTTTGAACCTTGTTTCTTCTAGAGGCCTAATAAGCTATAGCATAGTCCAGATGGTTTATCAATACAACTAGAACCTTTATCAACTATTATGTTTTATGATAACTCCTTGAAATGATATGTGGTTAGTGAACTACCACAAACATATGATGTATTACCAGGATAAGAGGATTCCTTGGCTAGGCTATTAGGGTTTTGCACCCTAAGAGAACTTAGGTGGGAGAATGACTCTCTTGCCTAACTAGGTAGATATGTTTACGACGAAGTTCATTAAAAAGGGGGAGGGATTTTCATGATGGTTTTGGAAGTGTGTGAAGTGTGGTTGATGCTAAAAGTAAACTGAAACTAATCTAAGAACGTGTAAATGTAAATGAAGCACAAATATACTAATGCAAACTAACTAACTATATGCCCTAAATGAGTGTTTTCTAGAAATTGACAGAGCGGGATAGAAAGGGTGTACCTGGAGAAATGATGTGACAACTAAATTCTCCTAGAAGCTCCTCGAAAGTGCTAGAAAATTGCAAGACACTTATGCCAATTGGGGTGACCTAGTCCTCAAACTGGAAAACTTTCCTGAAATAGGTTTCAAAGAACTGGGTATCCAAAAACATAGAAACCCTTTTCCAAGCCTAGCACAGGGACAAGGTCACCAATAGGGGTGACCTATTCCTCTTGTGGCTTTGTGAGGAATCAATCTTTGGTCTTGTGGGTCTTGGATGATGTTCCCCTTTTCTGCAACAATCCATGACAAGAAGTCCCAAAAGTGATGTGCAATTTATCATTTGTCCTTTCTAGGGTTTGAGACTTGGAGTTGGCTTGAGAGAGATGTTTTTACTTCTTTCAACACCTGGTTCTCTACCTAACTTGCAAAAAAAATCTACAAACACATCCAAAGACCATAAATAGTTAGGGTTAGGATATAGGGGTTTGCCTAAGTCAAACCCCTTGATAGGTGATTAAACCCAAATGAGAAAAGCACAAAGGAAAGCATGGTTGAATGATAATACAATAGAGTAGCTTACCAAACCTTTATTAATGGTTTGCAACTTGCTTGAGAAGCTTCAATGGAGGAGGTCTGAAAACCCTAATGCTTGTGTGCTTGGTTGGTTGGTTGAGTACTTGATGATTGGGAGCAAGAGAGTTAGGAGAGTAAAAATGAACTAGTGGAGAGATAAAATGGAGGTGAAAACCCTTAATTGTACATGTAAAACCCTAATTTTCTTGAAATACAACCTAATAGGCCAACTGTAGGGTTTAGGAGGAAAGATTCCCATTGAATCTTATTTAAAATTTGATTTTTATGCTTAGAGGGACTAGGTCACCCAAAGTGGTGATCTATTCCTCCTAGGCAAGCTTTGATGATTGTCAAGAATTGATTTATGTTTAATTAAGGCTATTACATTTGCCTCCTGAAACACACTTAGGTCAGGACCAAAGATGTATTAAAAGGGAAAATTAGCATATGAAAAGGGTTAATTTAGGGATGATAAGCCTAGATAAGTTTGAAAATGAAACACAACACTTTACAACACTCTATTTTAAGGCTTAGGAAAGTGGAATAATATATTATTTAGGTGCATTATGTTGAAAGGGTCTTAAAAAAGTGAGAAAATGTGTTACAACACTTCACAACACCTTACTAAAATATTGTTAGATTAGTGTTGAAATGCAAGCTTATAAGGCCGAATCAAGGTAAACAAGGCCAAAAATCAGTGAAAAAGGCCAAAATGAATGAAAAGTGCCAAGCTATGCACTTTTTGGCGACATAGTTAGTTTCACAAAAAAAATTATAAGTTTGAATACTCTACACACTAGACAATGTGTATTCAATAAAATATTTAATGTTTAGTATAAAAGAAATTTATATAGAATATTCATCCAAATAGTTATTGATACACAAGATCATAAAATTAGAAGCAATGCGACATAATTTCTTAGGTAGGTATTAAACATCATATCAAGAATATTACTTAAGGATTATTTTAAAAGCTCTATTAAGTTGCTTCAAATTTAAACTGACATGGTATCTAACTTATCATAGCCCCCACGACAATAAATCTAGCATTTTACTTTATATATATATATATATGTTTAATATTCTTAACACATTATCTCATAACATGAGCATCACATTCCATTATTTTTCAGATGTAAGAATACATCATATCACTCATATTTCTTTTTATGAGCCAATGGGTGGAATCCATACAATAATACCAAGGCACAAGACATCATTGCCTACTTTTAGCTATCAATGAGCACAATTTCATATTGCAAGTAGTTAAATATCAATACACTATGTTGTATATCTCAAAACAAATTATTAGATGAATAAATAGTAGAAGAATATATATGCAAACAATTTTCTTTTCTTTTTTGCTATATTTCATATGAATAAATTTACCTCTCTAAGAAATCAAATTTTATCACATTTTAAATCTCACTCATATCTCCATCAAAATTAGAAAATCATGTTGCCTATACATAAAACATCTTTCTTCACTAAAATAAATATATACTTCTAGATGATCTCTTATATAACTAGAACTATTTAAAAGGTCCTACAACATTTAATAGCTTATATAGAAATCTAAATACTTTCTAATAATCCTAAATGAGTGTTTATGCTTCTATAGTAAAAACTTTTAACTTTAACATTTTTATAGTCGTTAGTCGTTATAGTATAAGAATTGAATACATTTACTTCATTATAGTATAGGAGAAGAATGAAATTACTTCGACGGTTTTCTTTTGAATTAATTCCCTTGTAATTGATAATGAAATGATTCCAATTTTAATTTAGTACGTTGACCCCTCTCTAATTAAACCATCAACTGTATCAATTGGATTTTGATATCTCAGTGGCATTGTAGATTCGAGCCTTGATGGATTTCAAATGCAAAACAATTATGAGTTAAAACCCGAAGTGCTAAGCAATGTTTAATGGGAAATGATTATTACAGCCTCTGGAAGACATGGATATCCTCACACGGCAAATGTATGGTTTGAAAAATGTTCATATGTTCTTTATGCTTTGATGAGTGTCTGTATTGTATTTGAGTCTCCAATTCGATGCAAGTAGGAAGAAAAATAGTAAAGGTTGTGGCATTCAGTTTCGCGCATGATAGTGGCATTTATATGGATGTTCCTAAAGCCTTTTTAACAAAATCCATTTTGTGCAGGTATTGCAATCAGTACAAATCAAGAGATCATTTTTCTTCAAGCATTTTAGGAGGTGTCATCTCCTTGAGATATATTGTTTGTGTTCATTGTCCATGCTTACCCATATAAATCCACATAGAATTTCAATAGTAGAAGCAAATCGATAAAGTCTACAGAACAATCAATTGCAATAAATGATTTGTCTCTCAGCTCACACCGAATATGCCCACATAGAATTGCAACGGTAGATGCAATAATATCATTCTTCAAGGCTGGAGGGATTATGTTCCCACCGTTTCGCCAATCTGTCGAAAGCTCCTCTCATCAGGGTTAAGAATTCTAATTTTCAGTGGAGATACTGATTCAGTGGTACCCATTTCTTCCATGAGAATGATCATTAAAACTATGAATCTTTTAATTGATGACAATGGTACAGTTGCACTGAGGATGGTTGAATAAACATAGAGGTGTGAGGATACAATGTGATTTACAAGGGAAATTTCATATCCAAGTGAGTTTCTTTAAAAAGTCATAAGAACCAAAAAGATTTGCATACCATAATCTCACATTCAATGTAATCATCTGCAACTGCCTTGCATTTCTCACACTTGGTGATATTTATTTTACCCGAGGAGTACTGGGTGAAGAGGGCATTCACTGGCGACACATGAATAGAATTTCACGTTTAGACACGCGACTCCTGACATGAGAGGTCTCGACCATTTGAAACATGTCCTTTTAATAAGGACAATACTCACAATATGGTTGAGAATTACACTGGATTTTGATCACTCTTACCATAACTTGAGCTTTGACCATACTATGGACTGCAACTTCCAAGTCGACCATCATAGGCTACTCTATCTAAACTTGGATTAATCTTACCTGTAAACTACCCGATCCTCTACAAAGCAATATTGTGTCAACATGTGAAAGGATGCCATGCTCAAGAGACACTCGCTTGACACATAAGGTCTCAATCTTTAGAATTATAGTTTTTTTTTTTTTCAATTAGAGTTCATTAATCTATATACTCTTGTATAATTATTTGGATACAAGAAAGTGTAAATCGTTCATAGTTCACGGTGGTCTAAAAGACATCAATGATCATATGATACATATAATAGAATTTGAATAGGGAGTGATCTAGAATGATTTATATATTTAGGGGATAAAGATTTCAATAGAATGAAGGATAGTCTTAAATTTAGGATTAAAGTTAAATAATTTATATATATTTTTAATATTGATAATTTATTAAAATATTAATAAAGAGATTATAGGTTTATAGATCAAGAATATATATAGATTTTTTATTATTAATAAGTTATAGATATTGCATTTTAAGTTGAGTCTATATATAAATAGGAATTTTTTCACAAAAAACTGTTAAGCCTTTGCGGTTTTTATTTTTATCTTCGCGGCTGTGTCTTACCTTTAAATTGCTCACTACCTTCGACATGTGCCACGTGGCTTCCTCTCGAAGCTTTTTGCTTTTCGTATGACTTCATTTTGGCCGATCTCCGTTTGCGCGACGTGTGGCTTTCTCTAGTCGCTTTCTAAGCTGGGCCCATCTTGCAGTTTCTATCACTTGGCGTGTGCCACTTGGCTCCCTCTCAGAGCTTTTCGCTAGGCGTCCCTTCATCTTTTCGCCGGTCCCCGTCTGCTCGACACGTGGCAGTTCTTTTTTGTGTGCTGGTTATCTTGGAGTTGCTACTGCGTCATTGGTTCTCGAGCCGCCATGTTTTCTCTTTCGACGCCGAGTGTTTGTTGCTGCTGCTGCATGGTTTTCTATTCACTATGGGGGCATGGTTGGCGCATTGCTGGGCATCCATTTTATTCCATGGTGGCTTCAGGTGATCGGGGGCATCGATGTTTGCTCGTGGCTTTCTCTCTGTATGGTGATTCAGATGGTAGACTGGCCTATTTATGCGGCCCTTTTCTCTTCTTTAGTTTGTTGATTAAGTTGCTAAAAGCTCCCGAGCATTGGGAAACCTTTGTAATATTTTTATTAAACTTGAAAGTTGCAGACTGTGCCAATCAATTCGGCCTTTCTATTTTTCATGCATTTAGTAAGAATGTTAGCCTGTGTTGTTATTTCCTATAATGTATGAATGCCTGTTCTTCAACTTTTGTGATCTTCTATAGCTAAATAAATATAGATCATGTGTTCTCAACTCCTCTGTGTTGGCTAAGATTATGTGAGATTATGCTATGCAAATTAGAGGGTATTTGTCATGTTTAAAGTGCTTTTGAGAAAGTTGACTTAATAAACAACATTTTGGTGGTTTGGGCCTTTGCATTCTGCACTGTGCTCTGGTAAATTTCTCTATAATTTTGGCACATCACCTGTAGTTTAATTTTCATGTTTTGCTATCTTTCTTACCTTTTACCTCCCCACTAAACGAAGAGTCGGCTTCGATAAAATCCTGGAGGTCACTTAGCTAGTGCACTATGTCCCCTAATAGCTAAGTTTCCCATAAGACTACTGCTACATGCAAAATCCTGCGTCAAAAGTTCTTTTTTTGGCACGTTCGGTGGGACTGCGAACTAGGACATTCTCCTGATCTTATAAGTGTGTATGAGTCATCGACCTATAACTAGGTCGCAGACTACAAGAGTCCCTAGACAACTCATACAACCCTTAGTTTCTCTGCACCTGAGAGGTCGGAGAGGTAGTTCTTCACCTCCTCCGTCTCCTCCTCTGTCATCGCCTACTCCACATGTACCTATGGCTACTAGAAATTATGTAGCTTGGGACTCTGATAGTCCTTTAGTTGCACTAGTGTATCCTATAGTATGAGCAGCCCCAATCCCTTCTTCCGCTCTAAAAGCTATCCTTAAATATTCTGGGGTTGAGTTGAAGACACCAACAAAACACCTGCAAGATGTGGTAGACATATGTCTGGTACATGGCGTATCAAATAAAAATGTAGCTCTCAGATTGCTTGCCACCTCCTTCCAAGGAAAGACACTGAACTGGTATAGGACTCTTGGAGCTAGTACTATTACAACTTGAGCCCAACTCATAACCCCATTTTATGAGTGTTTTTCAAATGCTAGCGATAGATCTCCATTATACCATCAGCTGGCCAGCATAAAGCGAGCTCTTCACGAGGCTCTAGTCGATTTCAATGGACGGTTTCATTCAACCTGGCAGAGAGTCCATGTTGGTAGCCGATCGCATGTAGATTTGGCATTTGTGTCCTATTTGAAGTCCATCAGCCCTGATATTTCTATGATGTTACAGGCTCAAGGCATAGGTACTCTACCCAATGTGTATGCTCTAGCTGTTACTACAAAAAATAACCTCATTGCTATGGGAAAGTTGGCGCCAAGACCCATCATGCCATTGTTCCCTGAGTTCAATGTCGCGGAGGCCGAGGCTCCTTCAACAAGCAGTTTTGTGACTCCTCCCCAATCCATGTACGTATACCCCAGAATAGCTTCAATCACGGCTCTGACTATAGCTCCCGTGCCTAATCTCTTGGTTGCCAAGATGAATGAGATGAGAGAAAAGATGCGGGCCATGACTAATGAATTGACTACCATGAAGCAGTAGCAATACAACTACCAAAAGTTGGCATACCAAAATTATCAAGGTGGAAAAGATCCATACCAATCAAATCAATGGCAAGATAGGTCACACAGAAATGCTTCAGCTCAACCGAATAACCAGGTTGTTCCAGTGACCCTGCCGATGCAAACCGTCCATCCTAGTTCTAGTAAGGAGCTAGTTGCTAGACAAAACAACCTAGCCAAAGATGCCAATACATGGTGTTTTCCTTGTAATGATGCTCACATGTCAAGGAATTGTCCACAGGGAAATTTGCAGCAAAAGATCGCAGACCAATGTAGTCAAGGTGGTGCACCTGATCCCGATAGTCAATCATACGCCTCTCAGCAGAAGGAAAATGTAGTCCTCGCTGCTCAAGTGTAAGGGATGTCCATCTAGGAAGAGTTAGACATTGTTTCAGACCAAGCACTCTTTTCTAGGATGGAAGGAGAAGAGTTAGCATTTCCAAATGACTTTCTTGTAACTCAAATACCATGAGTATAGTTTGATTACAACATGTGTTCTAAGCAGAGACTCACTGGAGAATTCACATCAACACCAACTAATGCTTCATCTCAGCCGATGCCTAGTCCACTGAGATCATCGAGAATACAATTGATTTTTTGGAAGGGGCAAAGTCGGTTCATCAAAGAAAGAGACCTATGAACCCAAAGATAGAATCTCTCATGTCACAGGAGTTGAATAAATTGATCGCATCCTAAATAGTGTTTCCGATCAAACACAACACTTGGGTGTCAAACCTGGTACCAATCAGGAAGAAGAATGGAGACATAGGACTGTGTGTAGACTTATGAAACTTGAATAAAGCATCCTTAAAAGATCATTACCTCCTACCTTCAATGGAGGTAATTCCACAAACCATAGCTAGTTCCTAAATGTTTTCAATGTTGGATGTCCTTTCGGGCTACAATCAGATTTGGGTAAAGGAAGAAGACCAACACAAAACAACGTTCACCAAAAAGTGGGGAACATATGCATATGCCAAGATGCCTTTTGGACTCTCAAATGCTAGAGCCACTTTTTAGAGAGCCATGGATATTGCCTCTAAGGATCAGATCCATAAAATTATACTCATCTATCTAGATGATTTGACAGTATTTTCAAAATTTGTTGATGATCACTTCAATCATTTGGAGCTTGTCTTCCAGAAGTGCTAGGAATTCGGGATTTTTTTAAACCTGAAGAAATGTGTGTTTGGAGTTCCCTAGGGAAAGCTATTGGGGTATGTTGTCTCAAAGGAGGGTATTGCCATTGATCCTGAAAGAGTTGATTCAATTTGGGAGCTTCCGTTACCTGTAAACAAGAAGGGAGTGCAGTCATTTCTAGGAAAGGTCAACTTCATTAGCCGATTCATTGCAGATTTTGTAGGGATCGTTCAGCTTATTACCTTAATGCTTAAGAAAGACCAGACTTTCAAATGGACGGTGGAGGCCAAAAAAGCTTTTGAGCTTATAAATGAGGCTATTTATTTTTCCCCTGTGTTAGTTAACCCAGACCTATCAAAGGATTTTATTATGTATGTTTTTGGTGGTGGCAACAACATTGCCACTGTACTTACACAAAAATATGATGAAGATAAAAGGGAGTGTATTGTTGCTTTTTACTCACGAACCTTAAAAGAGTACGAGGTAAAGTACAACTTTGTAGAAAAGTAGGCCTTTGCCATTGTCAAAGGGCTCAAGATCCTAGAGTATGATATTGAAGTTAGACTTGTCAAGACTATCAAAGGAAAGGGACTATGTGAGTACTTCGCTGAAAACAGTGAACCAGTGATAGAGTTTGAAGCTCTCGAACCTGTATTACTGAACGAAGAAGGTTCTCAGGGCAATTGCCTTGAGGATAGAATAAAATTCATACAGACGGGAAGGCATTCGATCAATCTCCCTTCTTTTAAGAGGCGTTTCTACTATTTACAAAATAACAATTATATTCTCTTGAAGGGTGTCCTGTTTAAAGGAAATTTTAATGGCGTCCTGCTAAGGACATTTTTTCTGCAAGGACTACAACAATTAAAATTATATGTGCTGGTTATTTTTGGCCAACACTTTTTAATGATTCATTTTCATTAATTAAGTCGTGCAATGAATGTTCAGTTTTATGTCAAAAAGAGGGAGAATGTTGCTATGCCATTAAGGCCTATAGTAGTAGAAGAACCCTTTTCTCAATGGAGTCTGAATTTCATTGGGATGATTAACCCTTTCTCCTCAGCTGGACACAGATGGATATTGACAACAACATAATACTTCACTAGATGGGATGAAGTAGTGCCATTGAATAATGCAACGGAAGTAGAGATTGTTAACTTCCTGGAAGAATTGGTAGCCAGATTTGGCCCGCCAAAAATAATCTTCAATAATGCTAAAGCTTTCCTCGGCTCAAAGATGAGCCAGTTCGCATTAAAGTATGGGGTTTTCTTGAAAACCTCTTCTAACTATTATCCCCAGGGGAATGGCCTCGTAGAGTCTACAAATAAAAACTTCATCAGGTTAATTAAAAGGATAGGCTCAGAACACCAGAGAGAATGACATAGGAACCTCTAGATAGTGCTATGGGCAGAACGAATCACTCCCAAGAAAATAATAAAGACATCTTCTTATGAGATGGTGTATGGAAATGAGGCATTCCTACCTATTGCCATGTAAATCCTTGCCCTACAGTTTCTTAAATCCTCGGAGATTGAACAAAATGGAGCAATGGAGGTATGGTTTTCCAAGCTACTTGAGGTTCAGGAAAACAGAGAGCATGCCCTTGCGACAATGAACAACTGCTAGCAGGTGGTAAATAAGTGGTTCGATAAAAAGGCATCGGATTAAGAGCTACAATGCGGGGACTTGGTGCTCAAGTTCAACGAGCACAGAGCAAAGCCTGGCCAACATGAGAAATTCGACAGCCTCTAGGAAGGGCCTTTCAAAATCATTCAGTATAAACAGTTCAACTCTTTTGAGTTGGAAGATATGGAAGGCAATTCCTTAAGTATTCTAGTTAATGGAATACATCTTAATAAATTTCATTAATTTTTCCTGTGTGATGGCTTTGTAAATTGTAAATATGTAATTATTTTTCCTGCTTTAAAGTTTTGGGTCTTCTCAGTGCTTTATGAAATCACAACAATAGCACAAGAAATTGAAAAACATTGTAAATGGGCCATGATTTCTAGAAAAACATATTATATATATTGGCCGAAAAATTTACATTATATAAGATAGGGGCCATTGGCCCTGTATCAAAATATATACATATGTCAGGATTTTGAAGCGGAGCTTGGGAAAAGGGAAAATAAAAATTGGGGACCATTTTTGTTCTTAGATTATCAAGCATGGGTCCTCCATGCAGCTGCATCAGACACAAGTTGCACACTAAGGGGACCCCACGATCAAATTTGGCAACATGCACCATTTGCTCCAGTCCTTTAAGGTAGCATCGAAAGAACACCAACTTCATCAGCTTCGAGATCTTGCGTTTGGAGACACTGATATCCACAAGCTAGGTGACAATGTGGGAGCAGATGCTGGTGTTGACTCGATATTGTTCCTCATACTCTACATAGTACTAGCTTTATTGGCGTTTCCATGCTGCTTACTATTCTAGCTAGGAAATGAAAATTGCTAAGATAAGAAAATCTTGCTAAGCTAAGAATGCTAGAAATAATTGTGATTTGCAATGCTGCTAATGGTACTATTTATAGACTTGCTAGGGTTCACCTGATGAGGCAAGCCATAATTACGACTGAGCTAAAATGTGTTGCCAAGCCTTGGTTTTCAGTGTTGCGGTGTGTGAAATAATGGGTGTATGCATGTATGGTTGCAACTTTCTCTATTCAAGTTGCCGAATTCATAGAGATTGGCCAGGTGCCACCATAAGCAACCGCCATCGTATCTAAATTAAGGAAAATCTTAAAGACACATTGTTGGATGATGTGCCCAAGTATGTTCAAGAAAATCAGTAAATGTGAAGAGGTTGTGAAAGATATGGCAGGATTGTCTTGGTCCGCTATCCAAGAAAATTTTTGAACCACTCCCCACGAAGTCGCGTCTATTAAATATGGAGAGAAATTTGGCAAGTTGGCGATCCCTTCACATGCATGAAAATTTGGTGACACATGTAGAAAATAAATGTGAAAGGCTGGCACATACGCTCGCTCGGCAATTTTTCACGAAGATCAAAAAGCAGGTTGAACATGCAAAGCACATTTATTGCAAGGTTTATCAAAAGATAAAACAACTAAGGTATTCGCAAGGGAGAAGGAGTTTTCCATAAGCTAATCTATTTATGAAAGTTTGCTAAAGTTTCTTGCAAATATAGAAAAATGGCTGAGATTGTAGAAGGTTCAACACAGGCACTGGTAGAAGAAAGTATAGACAAGCAAAGAATGAAGGTACCATGCGTAAATATCTATGGCGTGGAGTCTTATACTACTCCAGACATCCCAACAAAGCCTTGCTGGCCTTTCACCAGTCAAGTGGACTAGATAATACTAAACGCGATTCCTCATAGAAATTAGGCTTTGGTTGCAGAGGATTGTGATAATTTCCTTGATCCTGAGCTATCCCAGAATCCCAAGAGCCTCAGAGAAGCTACATGTGAGAGAATGAAGAAATTAACAGACCTTTTCTACAAGCATCTATGGGACTGTGGGCTTCTCTAGTATATGGTTCCCCTGGTACATCTTTTCCTAGAAATCATGGTAGCATGCGCAACAGGCTTTGACCCGAACACTAGAGTGATAAGCGGCACTAATTTTAGGGTAATCATCAGCCCTTAAGCTATTTAGGATATGCTATGCATTCTGCTCCCTTTGACCTGGGATGTTGAGATTTTTGAGGTAAAAAGAATGCATGATAAGTGGGGAGGGATCAGATTGGCGCCATAGTTTTACCACGCTGAAATTGTTTAGCCAACAAATACTTTAGCACCACCCAAATTTATTTTTGGTCTGGGTGCCCTAAAAGTTGGGTCTTCCTCTATCTCTTCTATGTTGGTGTTGGTGTGCGGTGTGGATACAGACAAGCAGGTTTTCGAGTTCCAGATGTGTCTCACCTTTATGTTGAGAAGGAACAATGTCGCTCCACTTTTAGACTTTGCAAGGGTTATTAGTGATGGGATTTGGTAGTAGCTGCAGGACTTACAGGTCAGTTCTAGGTTCAAGTATTCCTCTTTCCTGGCCTATTTGATATTGCATCAGAATCTGGACTATTTCATGACATTTATGTCTGTGGCTATTTTCGACGAGATTGGCAAAAGGATGCCAGTTTCGACATGGACTCCTATCATGTCGAAAACCTTTGATTACTATGCATTTTAGGATTTTCTCTTAGCCCCAACTTTGTGGGCTTTGGATAGAGCTGGGATCAACATGTTTTTGTGCCTATCATCAAGACATAAAAACTTGTTAGGAAATCTTGTGCCACCCTGTGATTGGTTCTTTGACACAAATATCACCATGCTCCACATGTGAGGTTTCACCCAGGAGCCCTTCTGGCTCCCCCACTTTCCTTCCGATAGAGTGTTGGCCCTGGAAGCAATGAGGTAGCTATGTAATATTGACAATGATTATTGAGGGGGAAAGCATTTAACCTCCTATTTGATACTACCGGTCATGTTTGGCTCTGTGTCACTGATCAAGAAAAGGACTTTGAAGATTGACACTTCGTAGATTCTGTTTTCAAAATTGGATCATCTTGGGTTGGTGGTGATAAATGACACCTGGCAATACAACCCCGAGAATAATTTATTGGAGGTTGGCATCAAAATTCCACATCAACTTCGTCCATTCTAGGACCCTTGGATAAATGTTGAAGAGGGGAATTTAAGGTTATATGTCGTCCTTGAACAATTACCTACTGAAGAAATGCAACCCCCATGGCTGAAATTTTACTACATTGCAGGGAAGGCAAACCCAAATTCGAAGATCAATCAGTCCCCATGTAGCCAATTGCAGAAGCTTGAATGGTGTCCTAAAAAAATTTGAGACTTCTAGATCTTTCGGCAAGAGATTAAGGCAACCACCAAGCTTTACAAAGAGGTGGCTTTGGATGAAAAATTTGATGACATCTGGGAGACTGGTCATCTAGATGTAGAAAGGTCTCTGAACCCTTCAACGTTAGAGCAACAATATAGAAGGGGAGAGATTTCCACAGAGCCCCAAGAGGAAGTAACTTAGAATCCCCCTACCATTGTGGAAGATCCAACACATGAGGAAGAGGCCGGTAAAAAGCCTGCACAGCAGGAGGATTCACACGCACAAACGTCGGAGCCATCCAACTCCTCTAAATCAATGAGGAAGCAGCAAAGGACTAACAATAGTAGAAGGAAGGTCATTGTAGACCTCGAGGATTCTCCGGATGAAAAGCAACCACAAACAGGAGAATCTAGTGGAGAAGAAAAGCAGCAGATGGAGGAAGTGGTTGTGTCATCTGCAGCTCCTCATGAGCCTCAAGTATCATTTCTTCCCTCTTCTCTATCTACCATGTCTCTGGTCTCTTCTTCATCTTCCCTAGCTTTTTCATCTACACTAGTTTTCTTTGCCACTCGATATCCTGGGTAGTCGAGTCTTCCCCCTCCTATCTTCCCACTTTCATCCTCTACTTTCCATCCCTTACCCGGAGCACAATTTGGTCTAGTTCCTGGGCTCATGAGTCAACAATTCTTATCCCCAATGCCCAGCCTTTTAGTTGGCGCATCTCCAGCTTTTTTTTACACCACATTATCATCCTCTCTGAGTAGCCAATTCATTCTGCCATTCTCCCCAGCCATTATTACAAGGCCTAGCAAAACCACTCATGTGCTGAGTATGCTATTTTTCCTGCTAGCTGTCCCTCAAGAGTTCCCTTTTTCTAGTGGCCTAGGTATCCCTTCCCAAGAATATTTCTTGAAGGTGGAGGCAAACAAGAGTGGCCGAGCCAATCGAATCCAAAAGAGGAGACAAAAGGATGCGACCAGGCAAGAAGAGCCTCTCTTGCAAACTATGTTCAAGGATAGCCAAAATTCATTAATGTTTGCAAAGATCACTCCCATAGTGATTAAATCGGTAGGGGCAATGCTACCAAGTGATTACTTTGTCAATGCTATTGGGCTAGATTTGCAACAGGTCCATCCACGGGATAAGACCGAGCTAATGGAGGAGACTCAGAAAATCATGACCACTGATTACCTCAAGCTCAATGGCCAGGCAAGGAAAATGGAGGAGAAGATATCAGAGCTCAAGGGAAAGGTCGATATCTGGGTAAACAAGTTTAAAGCCCAAGAAAATGAGATAAGTCACCTGGAAAAGGAGAGGATTGCTTTTGAAAGCCAAATCAGGGAGTTGCAGGTTATGAGCACATAAATCATCCTAACCCTCCAACATGAGGTTCAACAGAGCCGAGCAAAGGATGAAAAGCTTTGCATTGAGTCCGTACAGCTCAGTGAAGGTATGAGGAAGCTCCGACAAAGCGCAAATGATGAAATTAATGAAATGAATGCCTCTTTAGAGTTGGAGATTCAGAAGACAAGGTTGGCTGAATTGGCCCTAGAGGAAAAAGAAAAGGAAATTTCCACTCTATGAAAACAAGTGTCCACATTGGACAGAAGCTTATCGAAGCTCAAGGCGAATTTGAGAAGCAGAGAAGCGAAGTTGGATATTTTGAAGACCCAACCTCTTCTGCCATAGATGAACTCATTAGAGAACACCAAGGATTTATATGCATCACACTAGGATAAAGTCAAGGCCTTATGCCTTACTCTGTAGCCCACTCTGAAATTTATGGTGCAAGTGGCCAGCCTTTGCAGAATAGTGAGTGAAAGAATCCAGCAGATACTGGAGGTAACTTCTAATAAGGCTCCAGAGGTTAGGATTTTATTGGGCAAGTTGTATACAACTTTAGATGAAGATTTGAGCAGTGTGGGAATTGAGGACTAAACAACAATGGCTATGGGAATAAGAATATTCATCTCTATGCATGAGGTTTGTTCAACAGGTGGCAGAATGCAGGGCCAAGTTGAACCAGGTTACTAGTGACAAGCGGGAGAAATTTTCTCGGTTAACTCAAAGAGGCCTCCGTTCGCCCTTCATTGCAGATCAGGTGGTGGCAGGTTTTGAACACATTGTTGCTATGATCGAGGAGAAGAAGTAGGACCTTTCTGTCTTCCAATCTTTTGATCAATCTCCAACCATGGAGAAGATTGAAGCGATCATGCATCAGTTGGCACAACTCTTCTTCCAATTGGAATTAGAGAGAAAAATATCTGGCAGATTGCCTTTCAAGGCAATTATCGATCTCAAATTAGAACATAAAAATCTGAGAGCTCTCTCTGCGCCATTGAATGAAGTCTGGACTAGTCTATAGGCTGCCCTCTCAAAGCTATGAGAAATTTTGGGATGCTGAACCAAAGTTTCTGGGGTTCTTCATTCCGCAGGCGAAATGCCCCTGTAAGTCGCCAAACTATTTCACACAAAACTGCAAAGCCTTCATAATTTTTATTTTTATCTTCGCGGCTATGCCTTGCCTTTAAATTTCTCACTACCCTCGACGTGGGCCACATGGCTTCCTCTCGAAGCTTTTTTATTTTCGTATCGCTTCACTCTGGCCGATCTCCATTTGCACAACACATGACTTTCTTTGGTCGCTTTCTGAGCTGGGCCCACCTTGCAGTTTCTATCGCTTAGTGTGTGCAACTTGGCTCCCTCTTAGAGCTTTTCACTGGGTATCCCTTCATCTTTTCGCCGGTCCCCGTGTCCTCGACACGTAGCAGTTGTTTTTCAGGTGCTACTTATCTTGGAGTTGCTGCTCCGTCATTGGTTCTTGAGCTGCTGCGTTTTCTCCTTCGGTGCTGTGTGTTTGTTGCTGCTATTGCATAGTTTTCTATTCACTATGGGGGCATGGATGGCGCATTGCTAAGCGTCCATTTTATTCCATGGCAGCTTGAGGTGATTGGGGGGGTCGATTTTTTCTCATGGCTTTGTCTCTCTATGGTGATTAAGGCGGTGGGCTGGCCTATTTATGCAACCCTTTTCTCTTTTTTAGGTTGTTGATTAAGTTGCTAAAAGCTCCCAAGCACTAGGAAAGCCTTTGTAATATTTTTATTAAACTTGAAAGTTGCACACTGTGCCAATCAATTCAGCCTTTCTATTTTTCATGCATTTGGTAAGACTGTTAGCCTGTGCTGTTATTTCCTATAATATATGAATGCCTCTTCTTTAGCTTTTGTGATCTTCTATAGTTAAATAAATATAGATCATGTTTTCTCAACTCCTTTGTGTTGGCTAAGGTTATGTGAGATTATAATGTGTAAATTAGAGGTTATTTGTCATGTTTAAAGTACTTTTGAGAAAATTTACTTGATAAACAACTTTTTAGTGGTTCAGGCCTTTCCATTCTACACTGTGCTCTAGTAAATTTGTCTATGATTTTGGTGCATCTCTTGTAGTTTAATTTTCATGTTTTTCTATCTTTCTTACCTTTTATCTCCCCACTAAATGAAAATCCGGCTTTGATAAAATCCTGAAGGTCACTTAGCTTGCGCACTATGTCCCCCAATGGCTAAGTTTCCCATAAGACTACTGCTACATGCAAAATCCTACGTCAACAGGAATTTTTCAAAGAAATATTAATTTTTGAATATGAATATGAACATATATAAATGTTCTAAGGATTTTCAATAATGCTAATGAATAATAGAGAAAAAAAATTAGACCTTATATAATTTAGGCTTATGACTCAATGTTAGGACAAGTGTATAATGCTAGACATACACAAGGAGAAATTTAAAGCTTGGTTAAATTTTAAATCTAAGGAAAATTTTAGGTTAGGAAGGTTTGATTATTAGGATCTGATACCAAATGTAATGCTACTTTTCTCCATTATTAATTTAAGTCTTAGCAATGGATTTAGTGGATTAAATACTAGAATAAATATAAATTAAAAGCTACAATATTATTAAAATACATGTGAATAACCAAAATTTTCAAAAGATAATATGTGATAGTTTATCAAGAAATTCCAAGATAGATAGTTAATATGTGATAGTTTATCAAGAAATTTGAAGATAGATAGTATTCAATCTAGTAAGATTAAACTCCTCAAGGCTACTCTTAATAACCTCCTGATATATGCTCTGAGTCTTTTTAATATTCCTCTTAAGTATGCAGAAGCTATTGAAAAAATCTAGAAAGATTTTCTCTGGTCTAGAGTTGAAGAAAGGCGATGTATGCCCCTCATTGAATGGGATATGGTTTGTAGACTGAAGAAGCTAGGGGGATTGGGCCTCAAAAAAATTAGAACTATTAATAAAGCTCTCCTTGCTAAACAAATTTTTAGAATTTTCTCCTCAATTGGAGAATGGAAGGAAATCTTAAAAAGCAAATATCTGGCTAAAATTGGCTCTCTAAATTCTTTGCTAGATTCTTAGAGTTTACCTTGTGGATCAGATCTTTGGAATGATATCTTAAAAGGGAGTAAAATCCTTCACTTGGGAATGGGATGGAGCATAATAAATGGGAATCTCATGAGGTTCTAGGAGGATAGATGGATTTTGAAGGAACCTTTGATTTCTTTTGATAGTTTCAAAGAATGGGCAGACATTTGCAAGGCTACTTTTGGAATCCTAGTTAAATACTACTGGAGGAATGAATGCTGGGTGAATCTTTTTCAGATCAGTATGGACCTTTCCCCTATCTTGTCTTCCCTTATGGCTTTCAAAATGGACTTGAATTCTAAGGAGTACATCTTGGTTTGGACGGCTAGTTCATCGAGAAACTACTTTGTTTCATTAGTTGTCTCTTTGTTGTCTTTATCTCCTGGCCCTCCACCCTTTTGGGCCAAAGCTTGGTTAAGCTACTTGAACCCTAAGGTTAATATTTTCTTTTGGATCCTTCTTCAGAACAAGGTGCTTACAGTGGACAACCTTTGTAAGAGGGGATTTTAGATCCCCAAACGTTGCTACCTTTGTAAGTGTGCAGCGAAAATGACTAATCATTTGTTTATTCACTGTCCTTTTGTGAACTCTATCTGAGAAAGGTTCTACTCTCTGTGGAGAATCTCCTGGGTGTCACCTGGAACTATTAAGGATCATTTTACTAAGTGGGTGGAACCTCTAACCCGCATATTTGCAAGCTATGGTCTAAGTTTTCCTTATATTTCTTGGGGAGTTTGCAAGGAGAGAAACAACAGAGTGTTTAGGGATAAGGAAACTACAGAGAAACTTGTGTTTGAATTTTTTTTTAGACTCATTGGGGAGAACTTTAATTTGGCTCCTCATCAGGAGATGGTGACAGAATTTGTGCTTTGTTCAGCTTATGAATCTAAAATGGAAAATGTTTGGGAGATTAAAGGAGATGTGTTCTTGGCTTCTAAACCTACTAAAAAGAATCGTGATAGTGTCTTGTGGTATCACCCTCCCAGGGGTTGGATTAAAGCCAATTTTGATGGGATGACGAAAGGGAATCTGGGAATGGCTAGGAGTGGAAGTGTGTTACATGATGATAAAGGTATGTTCATTGTTGTGGTTGTTGTATCTTTGGGGAAACAAACCAATCATTTAGCTAAAGCTATAGGAGCCTACCAAATCATTAATTTGGCTAATATTTTGAACTTCAAAAATATTTGGATTGAGGGCAACTCCAAGAATATCATTGATTGCCTCCTTGGCTTCCCCCCCCCATCTTGGACTATTAAGTATTGGACTGATGAGGCCAGGGCCACTTTATCTAAGTTTGAGAAAGTTAAAATTTCTCATATCTATAGGGAAGGGAATGGTGTGGCGGACTTCTTCACCAATGAGGGAATAAGAAAAAATAGAAAAGTGATGTGGCAAAATTTCAAAGATTTTCCTGCTAATGTTAGGCCCCTAATAAACTATGATTGCACTCATGGGAGAGAGGCCGCATTTAAAGATGATTAAAGAGAAAGGTGCCAAGTATCATGATATTATAAGATTTGGTGGCAGAATCGTAATGAAAATGACAGATAGGTTGAGCTTGCACGTTTTGTGGGTGCTTAGGCTCTATTGAGATCTCATAAGTATATTTTCTTGATGTGGGATTTCAGTGCAAAATATTGATGATAATGGGAGGAAGCAGGAAGAGAGTTGAGCCTACAACATGTACAAAGAATAAAGAAAATTCAAAGGTTTGGAAGAAAATTGAGAAGGGAGGGCTACAATCATTCATTGAAAGACTTCATGGGCCGGACCTTAGAGCAACTGATTATTTTGTGAAACACTAGAATAAAGGAGAGATCATTATCTTTGGTAGGAAGGTGCTAGTCGATGAGGCACTTATTGGAGAAGTTACTGGTCTCCCTGTTGATGGTGTGAAATTTTACCATGACAGGAAATACTCGGATGAAGTTGTTATTAGTTTTTTGAAGACAGAGGAGGAGAAAAAAAGACTTGTTAAAGTATCTAATAGCTATTTTGAGTCGAGTAGGATCAATAAAATTTGAAGGGAGGTGGTCAAAGTGCTAATGAAATATATTATGTTGGATGGGAGATTTACCAAAGTTTATGGGTATCACTTCATTTTACTCAACAACTTCAGATACAAGGTTAGGGTTTCTTTCCCCTATTACCTGTTGTGCTCTTTGAAAAATAGCATTGAGGAGAACAGGAAAAATCCTGATAAGAATCCGGTCCTACATGCTGGCCTTATATGACTCATTTATGAATATTGCAAAAATATGTCGGCTGTCTCTAACCCCATCTTTTTCTTGGCTTCAGAGGGTTATGACACTGATTCTAGCTTGCTTGAGGATGTTAAGGGTTCAAACCTGAACTAGGTGGAAGAGATTACTCATCCTCCTAGTAAAAAAGGGAAAAATACATCTTTTGCTAAGCCCTCAAACAAAAAATATTGTCCTCAAAAAATTCCTCCTGAAGTGGCGGTGTCGAAGGACAAGATAAGGGAAGAACCCCCTGTGGATAATTTGGTGGCCTACTCAAAGGATTCTCTAGATGATGACATTACAAAACCTTCTAGGAAGGAAATCTCTTTTGCCTCTTTCCACTCTATTGATAGAGAGGATAGGCCCAACCCTCATGTGGACCTGAATCATGATGACCCTGCTTAATTGAACCTGATAGGGACTTTTAGGGTGATATTCTTTCTCTAGCCAGAAATGGAGCAATTGATAATTTCAAAATTTTGAAGTGGGCCTTTCACGAAATTAAGGACCTAAATCTTAAAAACCGAGTTGTGACTAGTAAAGTGGAAATTCTGGAAGCCAAAGTGGCGGAGTAGAACTCAGCTGAGGCTTTGTGGATGGTGGATGAGATGATGGCCATGGCAGACTACTTCGAGAAAGAGGTAGATTTTACTAAAAGCCTTAAGAGGGATGGGGAGAGCCTTGGAAAAGAGATTGAGAAGATCAGGGAAGCTCTGAAAGCCATGATAGAACACAACCATAGAATTGTTAAAAATAACTCTATTGTCTTAAGAGCTTTGGTAGAAAAAATGGACAACACTGAGTAGGGAATTTTGATTGTGGATCTGGATGCAAAGAAGAAAAGAATCAAAGCAGAGGATATGGGCCCTTCAAAGAGAACTAGGGCCAACATGAAAAAAAGACAGGATACAACACCTCTAGAGACCCAGGATATGAGAATGGTGGCCCAGGATTTGGATATCCGGGTATGTGCAAGATCATGATGGGCCAAAAAGTGGCAATATGTAAGTGATATGATGACCCATGTGGCTGACGACATTGTTTTTACCCAAATTTTATGAAATGGAAATGGTTTTTAAAGGAGATTCTCATCTTTTCGCCAATATAAATTTTACTTTACTTTTAATTTAATAAATAATTATTATTCATTTTCTATTTGAATTACAACTAAAGTCCTGATTGATAGGATGACTGAAAAACATCTATAGCTTTCAAACGGTACCACATTTTTTGAATCCAAAACATGCATCACATTCTATATTTCACATACTATAGAATTAAAAAAAAAGAATTAAATTTCATGTAGTTTTGACCAAGTTAAGGTGGTTAGACATACGAGTTTTTATATTTTTTAAAAATTGTAATAAAGAATTCATAATTAATTATTTACTTGGAAAAAAATTACAAAAAAATATGCATCACATCGGGACATGAGTACTATACTTATATCTAAAATATTATCATTTTATTGTGGTTAGGGTGGTTAGACAGACACCTACTTCTTATTTTTTCCCTAAAATTTAAGTACTACTGCATTGAAATTTCAAATCTCCACCAAATAGATTTTTTTAAAATAAAAATAAACCTAGTAGTTAAGAAACTAAATTAAATTTTCTACAGATTCTATTCTTACATATTTTTGAAATAATATAGATAACTTATTCAAATTTTTACGTCAAGTTTCCTAACTCTGATTTTTTTGAATTTATTGCCACTTAAGGGCCTATTTTTTCCATGATGATTTTGCACATACCCATCTTGGAAACGGAAGTGGCAGAGACCTTCAAGTCTTTGGGATAGGCTTGGCTATGTTTCTACTATTGCTGGTTTTTTTCTTTCCTTTTGTTGGATTTTGTAGGTGGCTGCTATTCTTTTTTGTTTATCTTTGGTATGCAACCTATTTTTTCCCGGACTTATGTATGATCTATCTTTTTCTGGTTTGTAAACTTTGTGGTTTCGGGTCCCTGTAAAACCCATTTTTTCCTGAATCAAAAATAAATGGAATAACACCTCCACATAAATTAATCATATTAACACCAAAATCATATAGATATTGTTCTCAATATTATTGAATCAATGGTTCTTAATACTTATCTTAAATTCATTGAAGGGTTTCTATTTGATACTCAAAAGAAATTTGGTACTAAGAGGAATAGTTATGGACCTAGGTTGTTTTCTAGCACAAACACCCTGAAGGAACAAGTTCTTTCATAGAACCAAACAAGATGCTTTTCAGCATCTACACAACATGCTCTAGAGTACAAGTACTCAACATGCAAAATAGCCCTAGCTAGGACAATCCCGGGTGCACTCTATACCTTGAGTTGGACACACTCTATGTACCCCCTTCTCCAATGTTTAAGTGCCCACCTAGACCCTAACCTTCACTCCTTTGTACCCTTTTTGTTCCTCTTTCCTTTTCTATTTTCTCCTTGAATGTTTCCCCATCCTTGAATATTTTTTCCATCTCTCACATGAATTATTTATATATCCTTTTAAGGGGTGTTTTCCAAACCATCACACCCTTTCACAAAAGGTTTCCTTTTAATAATTATTTAAATAAATAATTATTCTTCTTTTTTTAAGAGTGTTTATACATATTCTTTATTAATCGCTCTTTTAACCAAAGGATCATAATATCCTTTATTTTCTATCTCCCTTTTAATTCCAAAGGGTTATTTATATATTTATCTTCTCTAAAGTCACGTAACACTAAAACTTTTGAACCTTCAAACTAAAACAACTACCATCCTTTCAAAAGAAAAAAATTAAAGTTTCCTTGAACTAAATTTTACCTCCCAACCTACCCAACAAGTTGATACCCAAGTAGCTGCTATAAAGAAGAGTACTCCTTATATATTTTGGGATCCACAAATACAATTTACTCCCTTATGCGATACACTTCAAAATATCACGATTCAACTAATAAACAAAAACATGCTTACCTTGCCTCCCATTTGACTTCTTGACTCTAACAAGCCATTACCTCCTAGATTTAGACAAAATGCCTATTGTGCTTATCACCAACAAAAAGGACATGATACCGAATATTGCAAGCATCTTAAAAATATTTTGTAAGACCTCATCGATTCTAATTATATTCAAATCGGTGGTGTGAATGACAAATATAATGAATCTATAGCTCCTCATAACCAATCCCATGCCTAACCACAATATTTTATTTGTTAAGGCTAGTGGAACTAAGCCTAATGTGATGAGCATTGACACAGATACTGATAACATGAAGAATAATCCTATGGATGATGATGAACAAAATCCTACAGATACTAATGAATAGTGTCCTATTAGTACACTGATAGGAGTGATTGACATAGATTATCATAAACAACAAACCATAATGCCCATTGACATTACTTTCTCTTCAAAAGAGATAATCAAACATGCACTTTATGGTCCTCTTTAGATAGCTAGTAGAATGAATGACATGCCCACTCTTGGGATTCTAATTGATCCCATCTATGGAGAGAATGTGATCACAAAGGAACTATTATATGTCAATGAACTTACTCAAGATAGATATAATAAACTGATAGCATGAATTAAAATGTATGATGGTTTTTCTCATGTTACAATGGGATCAATCACTCTCCCTTTACAAGAAGGACCAAAGAAATTAAATGTATCATTCTCTATCATCTCTAATTTAGACCAATTTCATGTGAAGTAAGGCTACAAATGGCTTCGCTCCATGAATGCAGTCCCATATGTTGTCCATAAGTGTTTAAAGTTTCCAGTGGACAATGAAATATTCATAGTGAACCATAGTGTCTTTACACCTCCCTCTTCCCATGGAAATTTTTCCTTGGAATATTTTTGGCCTAAGCCCATGGAGCCTATAAGACCCTATGAGGACTTCCTTTTCCAATCCTACCAAAATTTTAAAGAAAAATACATAGCCAAGTTATCCATTGAAAATTTTCCTCTACCCATGATTGAACATCCATCCCTTGAAGAAAATAATAATGAGCTTAAATCCCTTTTGACTAGCTAAGATGCATCCATAAAAAATCCCTTGTCTATTTCATACAAAAGGCCAAGAGAAAACTAAAAAAATCCTAATCCACCTCCTAAGAAAATTTATAAAGCGAAAGAGAAAGTGGGTAAACAACCTTCCATTTTTTTTTTCATTCTTACCTTGCATGAAGAAAAGGAAACTATAGTTGAAAAACCTACTCCTAGACAAACATAACTTGAAAACCATAATAAAAGAAATCAAAATTCTATAGAGTGTAGGCATAGACATGGTTCTATTGCTCAAAAGATAATCAAATAGAACAACATATAAAATCAAACTCTAAACTTGACAAAAGCAATAAATGATGAGCCTCCTCCATTACCAGAACCAATAGATGCTACGTCTCAAACACAACAAGGACCAACACCTTCTATGTCTACTATCATTCATCCTCCTCTTGTGGTTAACTTAGATGATGATGAAGAAATCACTAAAATTGATGAGCAAGTGCATAACAAGTTGAATTTTCTATTTTCCTCTTCTATGAGCTTAGACAATAACATTCGTGATGATCCCCCTAAATTGAGTGATGCACCATGTGTTGAACCTAGCGATTCTCCTAGTACAACACTTGATGTTGTCCCTCTCACTAGTGATCTACATTTCATATATACTAAACAAGACTAGGATGCAAATGACCTACTGGATGGTTGACTCACATGTGTTTTACTATTATTTTGCATTATTTCCTTTTCTTTTGTGTGATTGCATGTGTGTAATGTGATCCCCCATGATAATTTTTTTTATATACTCTCTCTCTTTGTGCATTCATCTATTTGTACCTACATTCTTCTATATATCATAAGCCTTTTCGTTTTCATTGGTCTTTACCTTTCATTTGCATTTTTGTCTTATGTTTTCCTTGGGGGAATGATGCAAGGTATTGAGACACCCTATCTCTCTTCCCTGTTGACCCAAAAGATTTTGTATCCTTCATTTAACTTTTAGTTGCATTTTTTTCTTATTTTTTCCTTTTGGAGATGATGCAAGGTATCGAGACATCCTATGTCTCTTCCATGCTGACTCAAAAGGTATTTTTTTTTCTGTCTTCGTGTCATTCTTCTAGCTCTATGTGTATTTGCGAAATGATGACAGTTTTGAGCTCTCTAATATCATTGCAACATAGATAGATACTGACCCCAAATCCATAGATCCCTTATTTGTTTTTGGGGTGCAACCTTCTTTTTTGTTGTTTTTTCATGTTTGTCTACTTTAAAGTAATTTCTCAGAGCATAGTGTTTAGAAATTTCTTTGAAGTGGGGACATACATTGGCATTATTTTGGCATGATTTCATTTGCACTTTTCCATGTTCCTTGATGTGATTTTCTTATTTCATGTGATGCTTTTTCTCTTTCTGGTGACATTGGGAGTAATTTCCTTCAATAGCTTGATCTATCTTAGCATATTACATTCCTCTTAGTGGTGATGCCATGCATTGCATTCTCTCTTGAAAATATTTTATCCTTTGATTGGTCCTCTCTTGGAGACATTAGGAACAATTTCCCTTGAGATTAAGACATCACATGAACTAATAAAAATCCCTTCGAACAATCCCTCTTTCTTATTATCTTGCATCTTTGTACCTTATTAAATTCATGGAGATATGGCTTTGATATGGTTTCCTAGGGCTCACCTAGTGAACAACTAGCTTCACTAACCCTTGTGAGTGTGCATTTTCTCTTTGTACCTTATTAAAGTCATAGAGGTATGTCTTTGATATGGTTTCCTAGGGCTCACGTGGTGAACAACTAGCTTAACTAGCCCTTGTGAGCGTGCATTTTCTTTTTGACTTTATTGTTGATCATCAAAGCTTGCGCCTCTCTAACAGTCTTATGGGAAATTTAGCGAGTGGGGGAAAAATATGCGCCTCATTGAATACCTTCAAGATTTTTATAGAAAGACAACTCTTCTTTGAGTTTGGGAAAAGGGTACAAAGAAATGTAAATAAAAAACATGAAAGTGTCGATGCGCCAATGCTTTTACAACATTTCAACGCCACAAGTTTCTTTCTACGAATGCTATGATGGACATAGAATGCCACATCCCTTCATTGTTGGGAAGAGAATGAACAACATAGGATAGATACAATAACAATGCAACCATTCAATCCACCTATAGGAAGGCTAGATTAAGATCTGACCAAGCATAGAAGTTTCAAGATCCAATAGAAAAATATTCAAAAGCCACATTAAGTCTTTGTCTTAATACATGATAACATGAAGAAATGATAACCTATAAAGAAAATAGAGAAGTCAAAGGACATAATCCAGTTTTTTGTAGATTATAACTTTATCATGCATACATACAACATGGAAATTGAATAATCAAACTATTTAGACTAAGCTAGACACAGTGTTCCATTCTAGATGAAGATATAAATAAATAAATATTGACAGAGGCAATGTCATGCACCGTTTCAAGTATTTATCTCAAATAACTTGCACTTCAAAAAGTAAATGAACTTAAAATAGAGGTCAGATTTCAATCCAACAATAGTTTGAGTAAATAAAAGATATAACATACTAGAGTGAAGTAGTATTCTATAAACTTTAAAGAAAATACTCCTATAACTATGAAAACTAAAGAATTTTTTTCCAAAAAGGTAAAATTTATGAACCCTTTCTTCATATTCTCACTTCATGTTTATAACCACCAAGGACATAGAAACATCAAATTCATTGAGAAGTAGGGACTACCAGATGTCTACACTTGATAGCTTCGAATCTGATCCCAAATATTTTAATTAGGTCATTGTGATTGTTCTCATCAACTTTCAACTACAACATTGATATCTTTTAGATATTTTAAATAGGATTACCCCTTGTAAACACTTGGATCCCATAAAACAGCCTAGCGAAGGTCTTGTAAACCCGACAAGTGGCTTTGGTGGCACCGACTCACATCCTTCCTTTGAAAAGTAAGGCAAGGTGTGCTGCAATTTTTTTTGAATGAAGGCACCCTAAGGTATAGCTCTTTTGCAACGAAGAGATGATGTGTCAAGAAGGCGGATAGTCTAAGATTTGTAAAAAGCGATTTTAAGAAATCACCCACCAAACTGACACATGGTCTCACTCTCAACCAAAAGGAAAGTGATAAAATAAGTGCATGCAACCACCACATGGTGCATTACGTGCCCGTCAGAAACACAAAATTTCACGCACGAACATTCCCAAAGCCAAAAGTAAAAGCCGAAAATAAAAAAATAGACTAAGGTAAAATTTTGCTTCATGGTTTTGGTGACTCATAGGGGGGCTTCACTTGCGAAGGAAAAAACCTAGAACTTTGGCTATTCTCAGAGTTTGAGGAAAATAGAGTGCAATATTTCCCAATCCGCATCAGTCGGTTAGGCAAGACTACAAAAGGCCTTATATGCCTAATCCAACTCAAAGACTTCTTTGAAAGAAACAAATCCCCACCTTGCTGAAACAACACCCAGATGATAATATAGATGAGAAAGCTTAACAATCTCAATCTCGACATCTTATGTAGTGGGTGTTGTGCTTGATTCTAGAAGATCTGCTGAAGTCTGAACCTTATTCTTGACCTCTTCTGTAATCTACTCAACTGATAACACATCTCCATTTTTTGAAAGGAAGGGTGGTAATTTGAATCTATACAAGATACTAAAATCCTTCTTGATTTTGTTGATGCTTTTATTCAGAACTTCTTAGCTATTCTTGGTTTTTGCCACTACCTTATGGTAGTGGGTGAATTCACTTGCTTTGCTAGAGGCAGCCCTCTGATCTAGAATTCTTATATTTTTCAGAGCCTCATTTGTTGCCACACATAACTTGGAAATCAAACTCTTAGATTTGACCACTTGAGGGGCATATTCCTGTGGAATTTGGTCAGCCAACGAACCAACCCTTTAATTTATCTCTTGAGAATCATTCAGAAATTACAGGGCCAATTTTAGAATGGTGAGCACAATAATGATTCACTTTGAATAGGCGGATACCCACCTTCTTTTCACAGGAAGAGTCTCAAACCTTTGTATTGCTGCTAGCTCTTTATGTAGCTGAGCCTATTTTTCCTTCATTCTCTCCTCCATTTGATCCATTTTATCGAGAGCATTTTCTAGTTCATAAATTAATTTTCTGGCCACTTGATCACGAGCACACAAATCTGACTTGACTTCTTGCTTGTCACCTCTTAGCTTCTCAATTTCCTCTCGGGCCTTTTGCAAGTCATTAGAGGCCTAAGATTAGACACCATCTAGCTCCTTCTTCATGCTCTCTTGAACGTGTTGGTATTCTACATTTGATTTATGCTCAACTACAAGTTCACCTTTTAATCTGTCAATTTGGCCATACAACTGAATCTGCTCATTCAGAAGCTCTACAAGAGATCCTGTTGAACCTGTTGGTATTCTACATTTGACTAATGCTCAACTGCAAGCTCACCTTTTAATCTGCCAATTTTGACATACAACTGAATCTGCTCATTCAGAAGCTCTGCAACAAATCCTGTTGCTTCCTCTTGCTGATCCTATATCTACATTATGTGGGCCATTTCAGCATTTTGGGACCTAAGTTCCAACTGCAACCGATTCACTATTTCCTTTGCATTCACTAGCTCAACTTCGTGTTTCCTTAATCTCTGATCTAGCCTCTCATAACCCATATACACTACCTTTTGAGTAATCTTGGCTAGATCTACTTTGTCACATAGGTGAAATTCAGTTAAATCTAGACCCACTTCCCTAATTTCATAATCCTCCATCTATATTTGTCGTTTAGGTTTGAATGTGAGTGGCTTTATGGTAGTGATCCACATAGAATTCCACTCTTCATTGAAATAGGTTTGAATCTTTTTAGCAGCCGACAACTCTGAATTCTTCATCCTCCTTTTCTTCTTCCTGGCTTGTCGAGCCCACTTAGTCACATCAAAATGTGTTTGAAGTGTCTGTGGGCAATCAACGCTTCGTTCTACAAAAAAAACACCAGGGGGAAGACTAAAAAGAGAAATGGAAGGGGAGAATTTGGACGTATGAGCATGCAAGGAGGTGAATGGGAGAGTAATCATAAAAATGGTGGGATGCCAAATTGAGATTGGCCATTGGAAGGACCAGTTAGGGTAAAAAGAGAAGCAGATGGTCTGGGTGATTTATGTTTGAATATGGATGGATATGGGGTAACGGGTAATATTGATGGATCAAATTTCTCAATAGGGGCCTTGAATAGGGCTATCAAAGAGTCAATAGTGGTTGAAGTAGATACTACTTGCTCAACATGCAAGGGTACATCAGTTGGTGTGTTGAAAATGGAAAGGGTCTCATTTAGAAACAAAATTTTTGGGTCTATTGATGGAGGATTCTTTTCAATGGGTGGAGGAAAAGGATTGACCAAAGATGAAAAAGTAGGAAGAAGAGGGGGAACAAGACTTACCTAGATCACAATTTTCTGAACATTCTACAAAGTGGACTTTTCTTCTTCTTCATTTCTGATCATTGCATCAGGTATGTCCAGGTCTTGGACTCACCTTTTCTTTGTTCAACTAGAATCAGAGTGTCTCATTCCTTTAGTGGATGATCTCGCTGAATCCTGGTCCTCTTGTTCTACAACTGATTCTCTTAGGGACTATTGGGTTCTCTTTCCTCTACTTCAAGCACTAGGGAAGGATGTAGCTTGTGAGTCCTTTTTCTTAGAGCTTCTCCCTCTGTCAAACTCTTGTGGTTAGGCAGTATGACATGGAAGTCTCTCTTCTATTATCTCATGGTTGGACTCTGGGTTGCTATTTTTAGAATCAACTCTTGGTCATAAATGTATTTGAACTATTCATCGTATCGGTGAAAATACCTGAGCAACTTATGTGTACCTCCCATCTCTTAGCAGAACCTCCAAAAATACATCATCTTTCTTTTTGACCATCCTTGCCATTTGATTTGATTATTGAGGGGTTTATTTATCAGGAGGTCCCTTTGATACTTTGTCTGTGGTGTATAGAAACTTAGGCACCTTGACCTTTTAGTTGTTATGAGGGCCGAGTTGATGTATATTTCTGGCTTCTCCAGATTCAAAATTTTCTTGGACTCCATATAGTCTCGCTTCTCATGTTTTAGAGGGAAAAAAATTGTCAGATTGTAGTCCCATGTGTCGTAGATAAGGACTGAGAATAGGCATGCCAATAGATTTGTAAGCTCCCTCTATGCTTCCCACTTTTCTAGTACTACCCTACTATTCATGATGCAAAGGGGAAGAAAATATAGATTTTTTGGTTCCTTCCCCTACCATAGGCATTTTCGATAAGAGTTGCCTAACCACATGTTTCCAACGCGAAAAATCTATATTTCAAAAATCTAGGGAGTTAAAAAGGCTCTCCAAAAAAACCATTTTATTTGATGAATTTGAAATCTTCTCTAAAGAAATAATCTACCAGAGTTGATGAATTTTTGATCCAATTTTCAACCTCAAGGGACAAATGACCTATCAGATGCTGCTTGATAGCTCTTTGAGCACCAGTCTCAAAAAGTGGTTCAAAAAATAGTAATAATTACATGTTATTGACAACACATAGGTCCATACAAAAGTTGGATGACCTAAACCCTCTTCATCAACCCTAGAGACTAGCAAATGTTTCTCCAGAAACCTAAAATTCTGATGTAGAATTAAGTGATCCAAGAAAGAAGAATACCTGAATTTAGACTTGGGTTGGCAATTCTTCAGCTATATCAATACGTAAATATAGCTAGTACATCAAGAAAGTCAAAGTATCTCTTCCCCCTTTCCTGTTTGAGTATCAAAGCCAAGGCCATTTGGAAATTTTTTGCCTCTTCATCATCATCTAGGCTGAAAAGCCAAGCCAACATTAAGAAAAGATCATGTGTGTTGTTTTTGAACTTTTTGATTGCTAGAGGAAAAGTAAATCAAGCTCTTGATAGCTTCTCTCCTGTCTCGTCCTGACATAAACTTTCTTTTTCATTTGCTTCTTCTCAGTAAATGTCCATATCTTCCTCACTGAATGGTTTAGAGGGCCAGTTAGGAGGGATACACAATATATCTTGTATTGTTCACTGAAAATTGTAACCTTGGTCTAGTTGCATGTTATTGTTCTAGTTTCTTTGTTGAGCCTTTTAGTACATGCCTCCACTAGCTCCGCGCATGGGTGTACGACAAGCAACATAAACTATGGCAAGCCACAACTCTCAGGATGAGAGGAAAAACCATCAGAGGGTTTTTTTCTAATTTTGGATCATAAACATTGTTGGAAGCATCTTACACGACCTCTTTGGGAACACCTCTGTCCACCTGCATGCTTTTACAAAACTTGAACAGTCAATCTTCAAGCACTGGGGTGTTGGAAAATTCTTTTCATGCAAATATATTAGCATAAATAGGATTTTTTGATGTAGAATATGCCCTTCTACCAGTCGTTGATGGTTCTACCATGGATTCCTCAAAATTTGCAGAGAAAAATTTCACTGAAATGACCACTTTACTTTTGGTTCTTTAGAAAAATATAATTTTTGGTGTAATTAATTCTCTTAGCAAGTACATGTAGTTGAGGCTATGTCGATACCGATGGTCCATAAAATGCTGTTGACTGAAGGGAAAAACGAGGTGGATCTAATGACCCAACAGTGCGGAATACATTCCCTTAACACTAATACAATAGAGGAGAAGAGAATAGAAAGGTTCTAATAGCTTCTAAAACTACTTGAGATGAAACACATATAACATAAAAGAGATAACAAAATCAAAGCATTCACAGTTGACACAAGATATATGTGGGAAAACCTTTATAGGTAAAAAACCATCCACACCGAGCAAGAAATTTTTTGTATTATAGTAAAAAGATTACATACAAAAGCATCAGTCTTCACTGATCAGCCCACAATAGCTTAGAGTTATTTTTTCAGTTAGCATTACAAATACTTTTTATTCAAAGTATATAATTGAATTCACTTCTCACATCGACTTGCACTCATGCGTACATATCCATGAACCTCCCTCAGACTGTACAAGTCTTCATCACATTAACCTTCTCAACCAATCCCATGGCTTCAGGTTCATGCATCAAACTTCTAGTATACCATTGATCTTCCCTGAATGCATCGATCCACCCAACAATAACTTCACCACCCAAATCGGGTTCCTATCATCAGCTGAAATCGGCCTACAATTACTTCTTTTACCATTTTGGCTTATGTCCAATCAACATGCTGTCAACCTGCCACACGTCCACCAACTATTCACTGATCGCAATTGAATCTGAGTCCAACTCGATCAAAAATAGGTCCGAGCTCATCCGAGCTGTCTAAGACTCTATCGCTCCACCGCCGAGTTGACTCTACCAATCTGAGGTAACGCAGTGAGCTCTATCAAGCTCACCCATGCTTCCACGTGCTACCGTTGAGCCAAACTGACTCCTCTGTGATGTGGCAGTATGAGCCTCTGAGCTCTACCTTTACTTTCCTGCAAAACCACTGCTCCATCTAAGTTGACCCGCGGTAATGCGGTGAGCTCGTTCGAGCTCAACCTTCAACTCCACCGAGCTCTGCCAAAGTTACCTGTGCTACTGCCGAATCAAATTGACCCATCTATACTGTGGCGGCATGACCATCCGAGTTCACCCATTGTCTACACCATGCTACCGTTGCCTGGTTGGAGAAGACCCGTGGTGTGGCGGTAACGGTCAAGAAAACCATTAGCGGTCAAACCGCACTATCATGGGGGCCGCCATGCCACCTCAGGGTAGGGCGGTAACTGCTAGACAAACCGCAGGCGGTCTCACCATGGTCACCAACAAGGGATGAAGGCACAATCATGGTAAAGCGGTAAGGAGGGAAAGAAGCTAGGCGTGGTAAGGCGGTAAAGGTTGAAACATCAAATTTTTTCCAAGTCCAAAAATAGAGGTACAAACCAGAAGTTGAGACACAAAAGTCTCAACAAGCTCCCACTTGGCGAAGACTTCTAGCTTCCTCATGACTTTGAAAAATTAGTGTCTGTCATAGGCCCCAAGGCCCATTGATTCTGCACACCATCTGAACTTGTCTGTGCTCATAGGCTTTGTGAAAGCATCTTCAACATTCTTCAAAGTGTCGACCTTTTCAAGACAGACTCTTCCATCTTCCACCATCTCTCTCACGAAGTGAAACTGCACATCTATGTGCTTTGTCTTGGCATGGAAAGTCGAATTCTTTGCCAAAAAAATTGCACTTTGACTATCACAATAAATAGTGATCTACCCTGCATTGAAACCAATGTCTGAACACAAACGCCTCAGCCAATGCTTCCTTGTAGGCATGAGTTGTAGCCATGTACTCTCCCTCTGTCGTGGATAAAGCAACTATAGCCTGTTGCTTGCTCATCCAGCTGATTGCTCCACCATTTAGCATGAATAAGTATCCACTGGTGGATTGCCTACTGTTAATGTCCCCTGCCCAATCAGAATTAGCATATCCTTGAATGCTGAGTGTTCTTTGTGATGCAACCAAACTGCCATGGTAACACAAAGCATAATCTAAAGTCCCCTTCAAATACCTGAACACTCTCTTCACAACATCCCAATGTGATCTTCTTGGATTTTTCGTGAAATGGCTTAGAACTCCCACTGCTTGGGCAATGTATGGTCTTGTACAGACCATGGCATACATCAAAATTCCAACAAAACTTGCATAGGGCACACTGATCATTTCCTCCATCTCAGTAGGAGATTTTGGAAAGTCTTCAACATATAGTTTTGTTCTCTGCATGACTGGAATAACTATCTACTTACAATCAGTCATACCAAACCTCTCTAGAATGATGTTCACATACTTACTCTGACTTACCCAAAGCTTTCTGCTTGTTCTGTCCCTAGTTATCTCCATTCCTAGAATGTACTTTGCTACACCAAGATCCTTCATTTCGAACATTGCAGACAACTGAGATTTAAGATCATAAATCATAGTCTTTCTATTTCCTATGAGTAACATATCATCCATGTCCAGTGTAATAACAAGCACACGATCATTCTTAGATTTATGATAAACACAATGATCAGATTTTGATCTTACAAATCCCATAGACAACACAAATGTGTCAAATTTATGGTACCACATTCTAGGAGACTACTTTAAACCATACAGAGATTTATTTAACTTACAGACCAGATTTTGTTTACCTTTCACAACGAAATGCTTAGGCTAGGACATATAAATTTCTTCTTCCATCTCACCATGGAGAAACGTTCTCTTCACATCCATCTATTCAATTTCAAAATCATACATAGCTACCAAAGACAACATAAATATGATAGATGTCAGCTTTGCTATAGGGGAAAGAATATCTCTATAATCAATTCCCTCAATTTGGGAAAATCTCTTTGCAACCAGTCATGCTTTATACTTCTCAACATTGCCATCAAGGCCTATCTTCTTTTTGAATATCCACTTACAGCCAACAGGCTTTCGCCCTTTAGGCAGTGGTACCGAATCCTAGGTTTCATTCTTCTTCAATGAATCCATCTCTTCATTCATGGCTTCTAGCCAAGAATTCAAATTAGTCATGTTGATTGCTTCTTTTACAGTCCTAGGCTCATCAGTGCTAGTAATTAAGGCATAGGCATAGTTCAAATTTAACAATGAGAAACCATACCTTTTAGGTTGTCATTTTTATTGTGTGGATCTCCTTATAGGCTGAGGTTGTGGTTCTTCATCATCAGAACCTCCAGAGCTTCTTGAGCTCTCCTCAATCTCAGGTACACCATGTAGCTCTTCCCTTTCTGGAGTTTGGGGAATCTCAACTGCATCCTTCTTCTTATCACTCTGATCTATCTCAAGTTGTTGATCACTTACTAAAGGTTTTAGCTCATGAAATATCATGCTTCTGCTGTATAGAACCTTCTTAGTAATAGGGTTCCAAAGCTTTTATCACTTCACACCAACTCCATAGCCAATGAGAATACACTTGATAGCCTTGTTATCAAATTTTGATCTCTTTTCATTTGGCACATAAACATATGCCTCACAACCAAAGACACAGACATGCCTCAGAGAGGGATTCTTACTAGACCATGCTTCCAAAGGTGTCTTATCAATAAGAGAACAGCAAGGAGATCAATTTTTTTGATAACATGTTGTAGCCACAACCTCAGCCTAGAACTTGTGCTCCAGACCAACACCACTCATCATACTCCTTGCCTTTTCCATCAGTGTCCTATTCAACCTTTCAGCAACTCCATTCTATTGGGGAGTGTAAGGCGTTGTCTTATGCCTTTTAATTCCATGATCTCTACAATACCTTTCGAAATATTCAGAACGAAATTCACCACCATTGTCTATCCTCAAACATTTAATTTTCCTTCTGGTCTGATTCTCTACCAAAAAATTAAATTCTTTAAACCAACTAAATACTTCTGATTTACTTTTAAGAAAGTATACAAATTTCCTTCTTGAACAGTCATCAATAAAATAAGTATATATCAAGACTTCGATAACAAAGGAACATTAATGTGACCAAACACATCTGAATGAACATAATCCAGTATACCAGAAGATTTATGAGGACTAGAATAAAATGAAACACGGTGTTGTTTTCCATAGATACAATGTTCACAAAAATCAAACTCAAGGTTACAATCATCAATCCCTTCTAATAGATTTTTATTCTTCAAGGTTTTTAAAAATTTCTCACCTATGTGACCAATTCTATGATGCCATATCATAGTCTTCTCAGCTGGGAGTTTTAGCTCCAAAGCATTTGCAGCCAGATAAGTGTCTTCATCTTTCTCTATAGGGACTGATTTACTGGACTTTGTAGAGGCACTGTTACATTGAACCGGACATGCATCCATCTTGTATAAAGTCCCAGTACAAACACCCTTAGCCAACACCATTGCCCCTCTAGCCACTTTACATCCTTTACTTGAGAAATAAACTTCTACACTAGCATAATTTAGCTTACTGACAGAAAGAATATTACGAGCCAGACTTGGTATGTGAAGTATGCCACCAATACAGGTATGTGCAGGATCACAATGGGCCAAAAAGTGGCGATATGTAAGTGATATGATGCCCCATGTGGCTGACGAATTTTTTTTACACAAAATGGATGAAACGAAAAGGGTTTTTAAAGGATATTCTTAGCTTTCCACCAATATAAATTATGCTTTACTTTGAATTTAATAAATAATTATTATTCATTTCTATTTGAATTACGACTAAAGTCCTGATTGATAGGCTGATTGAAAAACATCTATAGCTTTCAAAGGGTATCACATTTTTTGAATCTAAAACATGCGTCACATTCTATGTTTCATGTACTATAGGATTAAAAAATAATAATTGAATTTCATGAAGTTTTGACCAAGTTAAGGTGGTCAGACGTAAGATTTTTTATAATTTTTAAAAGTTGTAATAAAAAAATCATAATTAATTATTCACTTGGAAAAAATTACAAAAAAATATGCATCACATCGGGACATGAGTCTTCTACTTATATATAAAATCTTATAAAAAATATTATCATTTTATTGTGGTTATGGTGGCCAGACAGACACCCACTTCTTAATTTTTCCCTGAAACATAAGTACTACTGCGTTGAAATTTCAAATTTTCACCAAATAGATTTTTTTAAAATCAAAATAAACCTAGTAGTTTAGAAACTACATTAAAGTTTCAACAGATTCTATTTTTACATATTTCTAAAATAATATAGTTAACTTATTAAATTTTTTACGTCAAGCTGCCTAACTCTATTTTTTCTAAATTTTATTGCCACTTAAGGGCCTATTTTTTCCATGATGATCCTGCACATGCCCATAAATTTGACTCTCCCATCAGGAAACTAAATTCTGACTCTTCCTCTGCCAACTATCTCCAACATTGAATCACTTGCCAAGTACACCTTTCCATCATCATACTTCTCATATTTGGAGAACCATTCTCTATTGGATGTCATGTGAAAGGACACACCTGAGTCAACTAACGAGACATCATCTGATGCCTGAGTTGTCAAGGCTACTGCAATGAAGTTTTTTGCATCACTTTGAGAAGATTCATTGTCAGAAGCATTCTTCTTCTTCTCCTCCTTGCAGTCCTTTTGGACATGACCAGGTTGCCCACAATTCTAGCATCTCACCTTGAACTTTTTACCAAGAGACTTTGATCTCCCTATAGATTTGTATTTTGACTTCTTGTCCTTCTTCTTTCCTTTCTCCGTTGGTCTACCGCAAACAACAAGAGCCTCTTTAGCCATCTCAGAAGACTTCCTTCACATTTAGTCAGACAAGAGTGAAGCAACCACGTCATCCATCTGGAATGCAATGGTTGTGCTTCCAATAGCCATCACCAGATGATCCCAATTGTTAGGTAATGAACACAAAAAAAGCATGCAACGATCCTCCTCCTCAGTATTTACACCTACAAATGCTAGCTAACTAACAATCATATTAAACAAGTTTAGATGGTCTACAATAGATGCACCTTCTTCCATTTTCAAAGAGTACAACTTCTTCCTTAGGAATAAATTATTTACCAAAGAATTTCCCTAATAAATATCACCAAGCTTCTTCCACAATGAAGTAGTTGACTGTTCTTCATGGACGTTCAGGAGTATAGAATCGGCTAGACACAGTCTTATCAGACCTCTTGCTTTTCTATCATCAAGATCCCAAGCCTCTTGAGTCATACTTTGTGGCTTAGTTCAAGACACTGGTAACCAGAGGTCTCTATCCACTAGCAAGTCTTCCATTTTAAGTTTCCATAACTCAAATTTTTTGCCATTGGACTTTTCAATATCTACTCTACCTGGTGTACTCGCCATCTCAAACAAAAACAAGTTTAAACAATGCAATACTCCCATAGAATTAGTATTAGCACAAAAATCTTAGCTTTCTCTGAAGGATAACACAACGGGCTAGGCTCTGATACCACTTGAAGGGAAAAACGGGGTGGATCTAATGACCCAATAGTGCATAATACATTCCCTTAACACTAATACAACAAAGGAGAAGAGCATAGATAGGTTATAATAGCTTCTAAAACTACTTGAGATGAAACACATAACATAAAAGAGATAACAGAATCAAAGCATTCACAGTTGACACAAGATATATGTGGGAAATCCTTTATAGGTAAAAAACCCACCACACCAAGAAAGACAATTTTTGTATTATAGTAAAAAGATTACATACAAAAGCATCAGTCTTCACTGATCATCTCACAACAACTTAGAGTTATTATTTCACTCACCGTTACAAATACTTTTTATTCAAAGTATATAATTGAATTCACTTCTCACATCGACTTGCACTCATGTGTATGTATCTGTGAACCTCCCTTAGACTGTACAAGTCTTGATCACATTAACCTTCTCAACCAATCCCATAGCTTCAGGTTCATGCATCAAACTTCTAGTATGCCATCAATCATCCCTGAATGCATTGAGCCACCTAGCAATAACTTCACCACCCAAATTAGGTTCCTGTCATCGGCTGAAATTGGTCTGGAATTACTACTTTTACCATTTTGGCTTCTGGCCAATCAACATGCTATCAACCTACCATGCGTCCACCAACTATTCATTGATCACAATTGACTCTGAGTCCAACTCAGTCAAAATAAGGTCATAGCTCATCTGAGCTCTCTAAGACTCTACCCATCTGAGGTAACACGGTGAGGTGTGCCGAGCTCACCCATGCTTCCCCATGCTACCGCCGAGCCCAACTGACCCATCCACGGTGTGGCAGTATGTTCCTCTGAGCTCTGCCTTGACTTTCCCGCACTACTGCTTCTCCATCCGAGTTGATCTGTGGTAATGCGGTGAGCTCGTCCGAGCTCACCCTTCGACTCCACTGAGCTCTGCCAAAGTTACCCATGCTACCGTTCAGTCCTATCGACCCATCCACAATGTGGTGGCATAACCATCCAAGCTTGTGCCTTGTTTGCACCATGCTACCGCTGCCCGGTTGGAGAAGACCTGTGGTGTGGCGATAACAGTCGAGCAAACCATTAGTGGTCAAATCGCACTACCGTGAGGGTCGCTAGGCCAACCCGTGGTAGGGCAGTAACTGCCAAACAGACCGCATGCGATCTCACCATGGTCACCACCAAGGGATGAAGGCACAACCACAGTAAAGTAGTAAGGACAGAAAGAAGCCAGGCACAATAAGGCGGTAAAGGTTGAAACATCAAATTTTTCAACAAGTCCAAAACTAGAGGTACAAACTGGAAGTTGAGACACAAAATTCTCAACACTAAGGAGGTGATACACATGGGTTGGAGATCCATATCCCTTAGCAATACCAAAAATCACTACAAGAAAGGAATTAGTACATTCCCTTCACCACCTCTCTTTACAAATAAGCTCATTGTCTTGGGGAGAGTGCATTTAGTTATGTCAATCTTGCTTAGGTGATACAAAGTACCTTTGGAAAGATGTGCTCAGTAATTTGTCACATATTAGCACATTAATCCATGTCTTTTCAGTTATGTGAGGTTTATGATGCTGATGATGGAAAAGGACACATGTCGATGATCGAATTATGTGAGCATTTACTCCCAACACCCAAAAATTAATTTTTAGACCTTATGTCAGATTCTCCATATGATTTATTCTCTATTCACTAGCTATTTTGATATTTTCCCATTACCATCTAACCAAAAATTTTCCTTCCATTATTTGGGTTCATTGATACCTCTTTTCTATAAATAGCTATGCCACCTTAAGGTAATATTTATTCAAAAGTAAGCCTTTTGAGTTTAGCCAACCTTTTCTCCATTTTGATATCCTCTTTCACTCTATTTCTTTAGCCATGTTTTCTGATCTAGGCACTCCCATCCATCTTCTTCCATGAAGGCCACAATATGCCTTCACTGGGGAGATTACTATTGAAAAAATCAAATGCCTAGTAAAGAGGTGTGACCGGCTTGGGGTAATTGCCTTTTGTTGGGTAGTCGACATGGACTTCATTAAGGACGAAAGCTAAATGAGAAGAAATTGCAATGTCCTATCTCGCTTCATGGCCTCCCTCCTGGACCTAAATATTACCAAACCTCATATAGTGGAGTTGTGTTGTAGAATGTTCAATGCCTCTCTGCTAGAAGGCCTTGATGAGATTGTGCAAATTTCCATCTTGGGTGTTGGCATTCCCAACACAATGGATCTTCGTAGGTATGTTGATCGTGGTGTGGATGTGCCTTGGTTGTCCTTTCTAAGTGACTTCCACACCATGGAACTTGAAATTCACCACGCTCTATCTCTACTTGTAGACATCTACTTCATCTGAGATTATGGTGTTGAGGTCGTTCCTCGGTTGGACTTCAAGAAGCATTTTGAGCTTCTAGCATACAATTGTGGAGACTAGGATTGAGGTCCATGCACCATGTGTTGCATGCTATGTGTTCCTCATTTTCCTATCAATGAAGAAGAAAAGAATGAATATGGACAACATGCCCGCATAACTTATGGCTGGAGGCCTACTCTTTTGATATTTTTGTAAAATGCCTCCATTTTGTTCTTTTTTTCACTTTTGCTCAAAGACCCTTTCTGGGTTTTGCATGAGAGAGATTAATGTCAAAATTTGAGCCTCGAGTTGCCTTATACTTGTAAATTTTGATGTATATATAATATAATGCATCATTTTCTTAGTTTTTCTATGTTCTTCATTTTCCTTATGGCTTATTCTAAAACTTAAAACAATATTTACAAAATTTTACATATGGTACATTACTATGAAATTTTTGAAGAATATTGTACTTTAATGGAACAATTTTAGATAAATACCATTCATCGATATCTCCAAAGCATTACCCTCCATGTATTCTAGCTCATATGCATTCTTTTCCTTACACACACTAATTCAAAAGGTTCCCTTCCATAGCACTTCAAATTTGGTGTACTGGCTTGGTTTTGCAGTATGCTCATATTTTAGCACTAGGCTTCCTTTTTGGAAATCTAGATCGAAAATATTCTTCTTGAACCATCACTTGACTGTCTATTGGTGACCAATCATGGCTCCAAATTCGTTCTCTCTATCTTCCTCAAGCTTTAGGAGTTCTACTATCTATACCTCCATTCCACTGCTTTCCTTTATTTTTGGGTTTTTAGTAATTATAGAGCGGGGAGCTACATGGAAATAGGTAAAACCTCCTCTTTCCCATACACTAATTCATAGGGATATGTTTTTAGGATCTACTTCGACATGATTCAATCTTCCAAAAAAGTAGATGGTAGATGCTTATGTAATTTGTTTTGTCGTTCAGACCCAATACACTTGGTTAACATAATTAGGTTTCTATTTGTTGACTCTGCCAACCTATTTCCTTATGGGTAATAGTTTGATGAATTCTTAAGGTAGATTCCATTCTTAATAGTAAAATCTGACATATTTGATCCTACAAAGGCCCAATCGTTGTCAGACATGATATTCTTTGGTGATCCAAACCTAGTAACCAGCTCCTCGAGGAAGTAAACAATCTCACCCTCTATAGCACTTTTTAGGGTGATAGCGTCTATCCACCTTGTGAAGTAATCAGTCGTTGTGAGTTCATCCACTTGTGAAAAACAATGGAGATGGGATTTATCATTTTGACAAAATCCAATCCCCATAGAGAAAAAGGATCTTCTATTACGATGAGACTTAATGACAAAGCAATTTTTTTTCTCTTGCCATTAAAAAATTGACACTAAGTACATTTATGCACCAAATGGTGTGCTTCACAAAACATTGAGGGCCAATAGTATCCCATTCACATGATTTTTAGGGAAGTAATTTTGGTGGATAAATTTCCACCATCAAGACTGCTATGAAATTTTTTCAGAACCCTTTCTACCTGGTGCTTTTCTAAACATCAGAGTAGTACACCATCATAGTTTCTTTTAAATAAAATCCCCTCAACTAATACGTACCTAATGACTTGCACTTGGTAGTAGCTCCTTTTGTGGAATGAGAGGGTTGTCAGATAATGTCCCTTCTACATATATAGCATTTGATCCACCACCCAGGAGTCATTAGACTCAAACTAATTTGAGTAGACTTGATCAATCTCATTGTCAGATTTAGATCCGAACTCTTGTACAAGATACTCACATAGGCCTCTTCCTTGCACAAGCTTAGTCGGTCTAATATCTACATCATATTCGAGGATCTTGGTGGCCCAATTGGATCATTTTTGAGTTATTTCTCATTCAGTAATATATTCCCTTACACTCGGGCGAGCAACCAAGATGGTGATTCTATTGGCTAACACCAAGTATCAGAACTTCTTAAGGCTCTTAACGATGGAAAATTTATGATTCTCCACAAAATTGTATCTGGTTTCATAACCCTTGAGGGTTCTTGAATAAAAATAAATCAGATGCTCCCTGTTATTTTCTTAATCCTTTTGAGTGAGCACAAAAGCTATGCTATGTTGACCGCTATATACGTAAAGAAAAAAAACTTAAGAAAAGTTTGAATTGGCCAACATCAAAGCAGTGAAAATAACCTTCTTTATCTGCTCAAAAGCTACCTTGCCTTCGAGGGTCCATTTGAACATCAATTTATTCTTGAGAATCAATGTGATGGGTCTTGTGATGCCTGTAAAGTATGAAATGAATCGGTTGACAAAATTAATCTTTCCTAGGAAAGATTGCAGTCCTTTCTGATTCACTGGTAAGGGTAGGTCCATTATAGATCTTTTTCTTTCAAGATCTATTATAATTCCATCCTTGGATACTACAAAGTTGAGTAGCTTACCTTGAGGTACTCTGAAAACACATTTCTTGGGATTTAAAGAAATCCAAAACTTTTGACACCTCTGGAAAACCTGTTCTAGCTGATCAAAATGATCATCCTTTGACTTTGAATTTTTTTTCAGGTTGTCCAAATAAATTAGAATGATGAAATTGATCAATCCCTTGAAATTAAAGTCCATGGCTCACTGAAAGGTCTCACCAACATTTGAGAGTCTAAAGGGAATCTTTGCATATATGAACGTTCCCCACTTGGTGGTAAATACCATTTTATGTTGGTCACCTTCTTTGACATATACCTTATTGTATCCTTAGAAACCATCAAGTGATGAGAACATCTCTAACCCTACCACAGTTTGCAAGATCTTCTCCATTGATCGAAAAGGGTAATGGTATTTTAGCAAGGCCTTATTAAGGTCTCAAAAATTGACACAAAGTCATATGTCATCATTTTTCTTTCAAATGAGTACCAGATTAGACACCAAAGTTGAGTGTTAAATTAGGTAAATGATTTGAGACTCAATTGATTTATTGAACTCTTGGGTCATTAGTGTCTCAACTTTGGGATTGATAGGCCTCTTCTTCTGTCAGACTAGTTTTGATCCTTCTGCCAAGTCAATGGTATGTTGAATTATGTCAATCTTGTAGCCTTTGAGGTCATCATAGGTCCATTCCATAACTTCATTGTACCTAGAACACATATCCCTCAACCTTTCCTTATATTCCCATGGAAAATTTCTTTCAATTTTTAGCTTTCTATCATTTTCGACATCCAACCCCTCCTAATATTTTTCATTGGCTATAAACCATTGCTTTCCATTCCTCACATCTTCATAGTCAAAGAGATTTTCAAGGGAAATTAAAACTCGAGGGAGCTTATTTCCTTTTAGCTGAATGACCTTCCTTTTGGAAGGTTGAACTTCTGGTTGTGAATAATGAGAAACCCCTTTCGACTTTTGGATGAAAGTGGCTATTTGGGTGTTGTCTTTAAACACTTTCCAATTTTGATCATTGTTGAGAATCTATGGTCGGATAATGATCTATACTATAATCTTCTTTGAATAAAAAATCGGCTCAAAAAGTGACTCAATTGAAGCCAATTGATCTATTATACTATTCTTAGATCAGGGAATGACTTACACATTGAAAGCTTCAAAACCTTCAATTAAATTCCATATCTAATGTGTTGGAAAATAAGGATAGACAACTGAGATGGGGGTGAATCAGTTGTCAAATAATTAAAATTTATTTAACCTTAGCAAACTTTAATCACAGATCTAATAATTAACAGTGAAAGAAAGAATCAACAACACATCAGAAACACACATAACACCAAGATTTTTTAGGAAAAACCCTGTTAGGGGAAAATCCATGGTGGAGATTAATCCACAATTTATACCCCATTAAAATTATAAGAGAAATGAATAATGGGAATGCACATGCATTTAGACACACTACCTAGAGCTCACTGCTCAAAGGGAAGGCTCACTACCTTACATAAAAATTTTAGATTATATCCATCTGAAGAGATTTAACTGAGAAATTAGCTTCTTCAAAAGCCTGATGATAGTTCTAGTTAGGCACAAAAATACTTCTTCACACTTCGCCCAAATTCCTCCATACTCTGCTTTGTAATCGAATGATCTGATCTTTATTCACACATATCTTGCACACACTTTGCACACTCACTCATATATCCCTCAAATGAAGAAATTTTTTTCTCTTATATATCAACTTCATGGATTTACATCAACAACTCGGTCGGCCAAAAATAAAGAATAAATGAATACAAACTATCAGGCCAAATCTTGTACAAATCTCAATGCGTACCAACCTAAGTTAGTCACAACATAGTGAAGACCTAAAACAACATCCTCGAACATGCCAAACATTCAAAAATTAATCCACAAGGATCCACAACACACTACAACCACCATGTCGGCCAAGAACATGAAAACCCGAATATGCAAAGGAAAAATCTTTGATCATGAACACACCAATCAATGGGGATGTACCAAAAAGATATAGCATGATCTAGAAACATCAAAAATCATTGTAGGAGCATATGCAAGAACTAAAATCACCATAATTTTATACTCTTCTTCCATAACCACCAGCTACAGTGACAAAATAACTGTAGGAACACCGAAACTCATAACTTCCTCAATTCTTGATGTGAACCTCTAAAAATTCTAGAGAATAGACTAGATAAGATCAACAACAAAGCCTTTAATGCATGACTTGTGAATGCCAACTTACATAATTTTCCACCAATCTGATCTTCACAACTTCACAGGCTATCTACAACATATTTATTCTAATTTTCTTAATATCCTCGACATATACAACCTTTAAGACATCAATGCTAATAGTGTTGACATAAATGACAACCATATATTAAAAACACAACCAAAGAATCTAATAGTCTCCCACTTTGGAATTGATGGCAACACATGATGTGAAAAATACTATCAACACTACTAGCTCTTCTCCAATAGTCTCCGGCTTAGATATTGCACTCTTCTCTTTTCTTCTCATGAATCTTCTTTCCCTTTCTTCCTCAAGGTATTTCACATTACTCTTCTCCCACTTTGACATCAATGGTAAAGGTACAAAAGCTCTAAACCACATATTTGAATCATCTTACTACTCCCCCAATGTAGCAACTACCATATCATCAATCTGAGACAAAATATGACTGTAAGCACACAGATTGATGGAAATAATTGCATCTTAGTTTATATTAGGAGGGGAAATCACCCCTAACTTTCCTCTGAGATACTCAAAAGTATCCTTAGGCAATGGCTTCGTAAAGATATCTGCAAATCTATTTCTTAGTAGGCACATACTCTAGTCTGATTTCTTTATCACACACTTTGTCTCTCAAAAAGTGATATTTGATAGATATATGCTTTGTCTTGGAATGCAACACCAGATTCTTAGAAATGTTTATGGCACTCAAGTTATCACAAAATATAGAAATAGACATATCATACTCAAATCTCATATCTCTCAGCATCAGTTTCATCCATATTACTTGAGTACAATTGTTTGCAGTAGTAATATATTCTACCTCAATAGTAGATAAGGAAATGGAATTTTTCTTTTTACTTAGCCAAGACACAAACTTCTTCCCCAAGAAAAATGCACCACCACTAGTAATTTAACTATCATCCAAATCTCCTACCCAATCTACATCCATAAAGGCATTTAAATTAAGATCATCATCTTTAGGATACCATAGGCCAAAGTCAACTATTCCTTTAAAGTATCTAAAAATTCTCTTCACTGTAGTTACATGCGATTCCTTCGGATTAGCTTGATATCTAGCAACCATGCATAAAACATTCATAATGTTAGGTCTGTTCTGAGTGAAATAAATCAATCCATAGATCATTGACCCATACTTTGTTTGATTAGACTTAGGATAATCAACATTATGTGCTAACTTACATATGGTTACCATGCGTGTACCAACAAACTTTGAGTCTTCCATGCAAAATTGTTTCAATAACTCTTTCACATACTTGGACTGAGATATAAATATTCCATCATCTAACTAAGAAATTTTCAATCCCACAAATAATTTCACCTCTCCAATAATTGACATCTCAAAATCACTTTTCATTTGATCAAAAAACTTCATACATAAGTCATCATCTCCTTCAAAAATGATGTCATCAACGAAGACTTCAATTATCAAATCTTTATCCTAATCCATCTTGAAATACAAATTATTGTTGGAAGTATCTTTATTGAATCCAAGCTTCAATAGGTATTTATCCAATCTAGTGCATACTAGGCTCTAGGGGCTTTCTTAAGTCTATACAATGCTTTCTTCAATCGATAAACCATGTCTCCTTTGTTAGTTAGTTGAAATCGATCTGGTTGCTCAATATACATCTCTTCTTCTAATTCACTATTTAGAAATGTTGACTTACACCCATTTGATAGACTTTGTATTATTTGAAAGTAGCATAAGCAAGAAATAATATTACAGCTTCAATTCTAGCAACAAGGGCAAAGATTTCTTCAAAATCAATACCTTCCATTTGTGAGTACCCTTTACATACCAGTCTTGCTTTATTCCTGATCACTTCACCTTGTTCATTCAACTTATTCTAAAAGACCCATTTGGTTCCAATAATCCATGTATCATTTTTCTTTATCTGCATCAATTCTTCCTTCATTGATTCCATCCAATATTCATCTTTACATGCTTCATTGACATTGCTAGGTCCAATCTTGGAAATCAGGAAATACTCTTTTGCAATTCTTCTTCTAGTCTGTACACCTTTGTTCTTGTCTCCTATAATTTGATTTTTAGAATGATTTAACTTTACATACCTTGGAGCTTTAGGATTTTCATGAACTTCTGGTTCTTCTGTTCTTTCCTCTGCACTTCCACTAGTTTCTCTTTCTGAACTTTATTGATTCACCAGAACAATTTGAACTTGACTCTATGTCAGATAATTATTTCCTTTATCAGTACTATCATGTTGGTCATCTAAATCATATCCACAATACTTGGATGATCTTTCAGTACCCTCATCAAATCTGACATTTGCAATTTCAATAATTTTCTTCAATCTTATATTATAGCACTAGTATGCTTTACTTTTAGTAGAGTAACCCAAAAAGATTCCTTCATCACTCCTAGCTTCAAACTTTCCTATATATTCATCTCTTTTGATATAACATCTACTTCCAAATATTTTGAAATATTTAACTGTAGGCTTATAACCAAATCACAGCTCAAAAGGAGTCTTACCAAAATTTACATTGATATTTACCCAGTTGATAGTATACACTACAATGCTTACAACTTCTCTCCAATAGATATGAGGTACATTACCTTCCAACATCATAGTTCTGGCAGCATCTAGAATTATTTTGTTCTTTCTCTCAACAACTTCGTTCTGTTGAGGAGTCCTGGGAGAAGATAACTTTATTTTTGAATCCATGCTCTTCATAGAATGAATTGAACTCCTGGGAAGTGAATTCACCACCTCTATCTGATATCAAGAATTTAATCTTCAACCCTGTCTCATTCTCTGCCGTGAATTTGAAACTTTTGAACTTCTCTAATGCCTCGTGTTTTTCTCTCAAGAAAGCAACCCATATCATCCTAGAATAATCATCAATAAGCAACATAAAGTACCTTTTTCCTTGTAGACTTATGATTTTGGAGGGACCACATAGATTAGTATGCACCAATTCCTGTACTCCATTAGAATGATGTTGTTTGCCCTGAAAAGATATTTTAGTCTGCTTTCCCATCCGACATTCCTTGCATATAGTGTTAGTAGGATTCACTTACTTAGGAAGATGTCTAACTGCTTGTGTGGTGCTTATTTTGACAATGTTATCAAAATTCACATGACATAGCCTCCTATGCCATAACTAGCTTACATCAACTTGAGCAATTAAACAAATTTTATGAGTCACACTCAGGTGAAAAATGTTACCTCTTGTCTTTGTACCTTAAGCAATTACATTTCTAAAACTTCCCAAAATCTTTCATTTTCCATCTTTGAATTGAAGATTGTATCCCTTGTTGACAATCTATCCAACACTCAAAAAATAATGCTTCAATCCTTCAACATAAAGGACATCATCAGTATTGTATTTACCACCAAGAGAAATAGTGCCTCTGCCACAAATCACACCAACATTGTTATCTCCAAATCTTACAATACCACCATCATATTTCTCCAAGCTTATCAACTTTCTTTTGTCACCAGTCATATGATGTGAGCATTCGCTGTCAATCACCCAATCACCCTTTTCATCAATTTTGGCTGCAAGAGCTTTCTAAATATTTTTATTACTAATATATTTAGTGGACACCAAACCATTTTCCTTGATAGTAATGAATAGCCGTCCTTCTTCATTTCTAGTTTCTTTATCAGATTCATCATCAGTAACACCTTCTTCAGCATAATAACATTTATTTTGAAATCTAGAATTCTCAGGTTTGTACTTAGAGACTCTTTCAAGACACCTTGATACAAAATGACCTATCTTACTGCAAGAGAAACATTTAATAGGCAGTTTTCCTCTATACTTACCTTGTCCTCTGGCTTCTCTTATCACAATCAATGCTTCTAGTTATTCTAACTCTCTTTCCCCATCCTCAATTTGTTTCATCTCATATGAACATACTTGAGTGTCTTCCTTGATATTTCTCTCGGATCATATCTCTGTTTTCTTTTTCCAGATACAGTAGCTTTAGATGCAGATTGTATTTTAGGAGTAGATTCACCAAATTCACTCAAATCAAAGGCAGTAAGCTTACCAGTTAGTATGTATCTTCTCACATTTGTTACTAACTCGAGTTCTTCAATAGAATGAGCCTTTGTTTTGTAAGAGGCAGACACAAATCTAAGGACTTTAGCCACAATCTCATCTTCTTCCAAAGTTCCACCGATATATCTAATACCCATCGCTAGTTCATTTACCTTTTGCATGAAAGAAAAAAAAAATTCATCTTCACTCATCTTCATGTTCTCCCACTTGCCTTTTAGAATTTTTAGCTTAGCACCTTTCACTTGTGCATCTCCTTCATAAAAAAATTCCAAATTATTCCAAATTTCATGTGTTGTTTTCAAACCTATCACATTTGCAATCTCTGAATCTATCAAAGGACTCAGTAATGCTTCTATAGCCCTGATAATGATTTTAGCTTCTTAGATCTCATCAAGAGTAGAGAGACCATTCTAAGGAATAACATATTTGTTCTTTGTGATCTTCCATAAAGGTTCACCAATGCACTTGAAATGACACTCCATTCTGACCTTCCATAGAGAGTAGTTTGTACCATCGAATATAGGACTATCCTTCATGTATGATGCCATATTAGATCACCTCAAGCTATTAGAATTATTCAAAGGAACCTGCTCTAATACCAATTGTTAGAAAATAAGGATAGATAATTGAGAGGGGGGGTGAATCAGTTGTCATAGAATTAAACTTTATTTAACCTTATCATCCTTTAATCATAGATCTAATAATTAACAGTGAAAGAAAGAATCAACAACACGTCAAAAAAACACATAACACCAAGATTTTTGCATGGAAACCCTGTTAGGGGAATAACCATAGTGGAGGTTAATCCAAAATTTATACCCTATTAAAAGTATAAGAGAAATGAATAATGGAAATGAACATGCATTCATGAATACTGCTTAGAGCTCACTACTCAAAGGCAAGGCTCACTGCCTTATATAAAAAATTTAGATTAAATCCATATGAAGAGATTGAATTGAGAAATTAGCTTCTTCAAAATCTTGATGACAGTTCTAGTTAGGCACAAAAACACTTCTTCACACTTCACTCAAATTCCTTCATACTCTGCTCTGCAATCAAATGATCTAATCTTTATTCACACATATCTTGCACACACTTCACAAACCCACTCATATATCCCTGAAATGAAGAAAATAATCGATCTTATATATCCGCTTCATGGATTTACATTAACAACTTTGTCAGCCAAAAATAAAGAATAAATGAATACAAACTATCAACCCAAATCTTGAACAAATCTCAATGTGTACCAACCTAAGTCGGTCACACCATAGTGAATACCTAAAACAACATCCTCGAATATGCCAAACATTCAAAAATTAATCCACAAGGATCTACAACATGCTACAACCACCATGTCGACCAAGAACATGAAAACCTAGATATGTAAAGGAAAAATCTTTGATCATGAACACACCGATCAATGTGGACATACCACAAAGATAGAGCATGATGTATAAACATCAATGATTGTTGTAGGAGGATACGTAACAAATTAAATCACCAGAATTTCATACTCTTCTTCCAAGACAACCAGCTATAGTGACAAAAAAACTATAGGAACACTGAAACTCATAACTTGCTCAATTCTCGATGTGCACCTCTCAAACTTCTAGAGAATAGACTAGATAGGATCAGAAAAAAACCCTTTAATGTGTGACATTTGAATACCAACTTATAGAAATTTCCACCACTCTGATCTTCATAGCTTCACAGACTGTCTATACTATATTTATTCTAATTTTCTCAATATCCTCAACATATAGAACCTTTAAGATATCAATGCTAATAGTGTTGACATCAATGACAACCACATATCAGCAACACAACCACAACATCCAACATGATGTCTATAGGACTTTATCCTCATATTTTTAGTAACCGCTTACTCATGGACCTGGCTCACAATCAACTCAGAATCTTCAAATACCTGCAACCTCTTAGTGCCCATCCGCTCAGTGAGGAACACTATTAGGATCAAGGCTTCATATTCCATGTTATTATTGGAGAACAAAAAATGGAATTGATAAGAATTGAGGGTCTTGGATCCTATCAGAGACAATAATCAAACTCCTACTCGAGAACTGGCTTTGCATTTAGTGCCACCAAAGTATAGGGTCCATAAATGATTATCCATCAGATCATCATACCTTTCTCGATCTTTTATCAATTTTAGGTAGACAAATTAATCATCAAATATCACATACATGTGTAGTCCCATGGAATGGAAATTGTTGAAAGGGTTAGAGTCGATGAATTGGTTGAGGAGAACTTCTTTCTTGGGAGTTTTCTCACTTGTATCTTCTTCATCTTCTAGCATCTCCACACAATATACCTCCTATCTTGAAAAAGAAGTATGTGCTACTTCAAAATAGAGGATTGCATTGTATTCTATATGTTCGGGGTGCAAAGAATATGAGAGGATCTTCAACTTTTCCACATGCCTGGTTCTTAATATCAGATGGGACCAGTCTAGTTCCAAGTATCAACTAGATTTGTAATGAAATCTCTAGAAAGACACATCCCGAAGACTGGGTGAATATTTATTACCACTACTTCTTGTGAGACTATCTGGCTTGAGCATGAAAAGAGGGTCAAGGATAGATATTTTATTTGACCAACTATTAGAACCTTATTTCCATCCAACTGCATGATTCCCTTTTCAAGAGGTTCATATTTGAGCATGAAGGCATCAACCACTTGCTTTGGCATGACCATTGTACTAACTCCCAAGTCAATCATATTGTTGTACAAAAGTTGATTCGCAATAATTAATGTTAAAAATAAGGGAGTGGGCTTCAAATTTATTACCTCTATTTATTTTCCATTTCCTGCACCATTTATATAAGCTACAACATTTAGAGTTTGAGGATTCGATGCAGGTCCTTTATCTTTACTTTGATCACATGGTGGAACTACATCCATTTGTGGTCTTTGTTCATTACTTTTCAATGCTTCACAAAGCAATGTCTTCTACTCAAGAATAGATATAACATCCCAAAACGACACATTGGTAGGTGCCTTCTTCACCTGCTACACCACATTGAGTGTTCTGACTGGCATAGTTTTGGCCTGAACGACGGAATCTCCCTCAGCTTTAGAGGAAGAAAATCTGTCACAAATGTATTTGTAATCTTACCCGATAGTTTTTCAAGCGATAGTGGAATCTTCTATTGCTGAATTGGTTAATCAATTGGCTGCGAGAACTTATTTTCCTACGACAGTGGTTGGTGAGGCTGAGGATGAGGTAGACCTTATGGCACGTATTCTCTCATGAGACTTCTCTAAGATCTGGCATTGTATTCTAACTAGACCTATAGAGTGTTGGTCATTGAAGATTTGTTGGCAAATACCACATCTTCTTCCTCCATCCAAGAGAAAAGAACTTGATTAGGTGTGATATACAACTCTTGCTCTAAAAAATCCCTTGCATTTGCACTCTAAAATGGGAATTTTCCATTTAAAAGACCCATATCATTTTTTATTCGAAAGTGTGCCTTTGTCTCTTTGCTCCACTATCCTTTGCTGCATGTTTCCCTTCAGGAAATTTTGAGGCATATAACTATCATTGCAAGGAAAGCACCATGCATTTTCATCATTCACAAGGTTATTCTGCCCTAGAATCAATTCCCTACTATGGTTGTCTTTGACTGTTTGTTATGGATTGGTGGCTAGAACTATCTCGCTGGAAGGAGCTTCTTGTTGACCTCCCCGACCTAAAGGTCCTTTGTATGCACTCTATTGATAGAATAGCCTTCCTCCCTAATAGGTTTGAGTAGCTTACTTGAGAGGGGCCACTTGTTGTTTCTTGATTAGAGCTAACTCATTAACAAATGACTACATCAAACTCTTTATATCATTGATGTCTACTACTGTAGATGAATAACCTGATGTGCTTGGTTGTGTTGTAAGGTATACATAATTAAACTGGGGTGAACTCGAACCCGTCACTTGTATTGTAGAAGTGGTCGAAGCAACTTCCTCTCAAGGCACATCTAATTATTTTGTAAAAATAGGCCTCAAAGGTCATAGTGGAATATTCCCTATGCCTATCAAACTATTATCCACATGTACTACCACCTCGTATGTGTTAGGTAAGATATCTCCTTCCATAGAGGTAATCATCACCACAATATCCGAATTAATAGCCTTTATGTAGAACATGAATTCCATCACAACTTGAGGGTGGACGTTGATTGGGATCCTTTGCTAGGTTTTATTAAACTTGGTATTGAATTCACTCATGGCCTCTTGCAGATCTCTCTTGATGGTGGTCAATTGGTGTAGTAGTGAAGAGAAATCTCATTTTTCTGAAAATTGTTCAAACATTTTTTCTCCGAGATCATCTCATGAGATGATAGAACTGAAAGTCAGAGATCTATACTAGTCTTGAGCCTTCCCTTTGAAAGAGGTAGTTCCTCCACTATATTATGCACTTTTCATACCTCCACCATGTCTTGGAGGTGTTCAGAATGGGTTTTAAATTCCCCTTTGAAGAATTTTGGAATAGCCTTGAGGGCATTAGCGAGTATAATGGGCTAGACATTGGGAGGAGTGGGTGGCTATAATGGACTACCACTATCCCAGGTTACAAAAATTTTGGAACAGGAAGGGGTACATGAGCCATGGAGAAAAGGTTCCTACGAATTGGGCATAGTAGTATTATTATTTGGAAAATTTGACATCCAAGTGGAGTAGATAAGGCTCTAAACTTTGGGCTCTTATTCCTTGCTCTAGTGCTTCTTACAGGTGATACAAAACCTATAAATATTCTTCTCTTAAGTACTGGAGAAAGTAGTTGGGTGTACTAGAAGTGGCCTTTTGAGGATGCTCTAGTTTGGACTCTAGGCATGAAACCTCTACTTTCCTTCCTTGGTCTTATTTAGAGATATTTCTGATTTCTAATCAAACATTCAAAATCTTGTCTGACCAGGCATGCCAAAAAAAGAACTGTTGATCATCAAAGCTTGCGCTCTTTGATAGTCTTATGGAAAATTTAGTGAGTCAGGGAACAATATGTGCCTCATTCAATATGTCTAATATTTTTATAGAAAGTTGACTCTTCTTTGAGTTGGGGAAAAGGGTACAAATAAATGTAAATAGAAAAAAATGAAAGTGGCGATGCGCCAACACTTTTATAACATTTCCAAACCACAAGTTCATTTCTATGAATGATATGATGGACATAGAACACCACATCTCTCCATTTTTGTGAAGAGAACAAAAAATAGAGGCTAGATACAAGCACAGTGCAACCATTCAATCCACGTGTAAGAAGTGTGCATTAAGATTTGACCAAGCATAGAAGTTTCAAGAGACAATAGAAAAACCTTCAAAAGCCACATAAACTCTTTCTCTTAATAAAAAAATAACATGAAGAAATGATAATGTATAAAGAAAATAGAGAAGTTGAAGGACATAATCCAGTGTTTTCCAGATTACCACTTTATCATGCATACATATAACATGGAAATGAAATAATCAAACTATTTAGATTAAGCTAGACATATTGATAGAGGCCATATCATGCCTAGTTTCAAGTATTTCCCCCAAATAACTCACACTTAAAATATTAAATGAACTTAAAATAGAGTTTGAATTCTAATCTTACAATAGTTTGAGTAAATAAAAGATATAACATGCCAAAGTGAAGTAGTGTTCTATAAAATTTAAAGAAAATACTCCTATAACTATGAAACTAAAGAAGCTTTTTTCTGAAAAGGAAAACTTCAGGAACCCTTTCTGCATATTGTCGCTTCATATTTATAACCACCAAGGAGAGAGAAATTATAACTTCGTTTAGAAATAATGACTGCTAGATGTCTACACCTGATAGCTTAGAATCTAATTCAAGATCTTTTAATTAGGTCACTGTGATCCTACTCATCAAATTTCAAGTGTTGCATTAATATTTTTTAGATATTTTAAATAGGATTGCCCCTTGTAAATGCTCGGATCCTAGAAAATAGCCTGGAAAAGGTTTTGTCAACTGGTCAAGTGGTTTTGGTGGAACTTACTCACATCCTTCCTTTGAAAAGTAAGGCAAGTCATGCTCCGAAAAACCCTGAATGAAGGATCCCCAAGGTAGAGATTTTATGTAGCCAAGAGATGACATGTTGAGCAGGTGCATAGTCTTAGATTTGTGAAAAGCGACTTTAAGCAATCATCCACAAAATTGACACGTGGTCTCACTCTTAGCTGAAAGGGAAGTGATCAACAAAGTGTGCAAAACCACCACATGGTGCATTGTGTGCCCATCAAAAACATAAATTTCCATGCACAGATCTTCTTGAAGCCAAGAGTAAAATCCAAAATAAAAAATAGACTAAGGTAAAAAATTTATTGACACTTATCATAGTCATGGGGGTATGACTTTGATATGAACCTCTTGGGGCTCACATAGTTGACAACTAGCTTTTCTATCCATTGTGAGCATGCATTTTTTTTGAATAGTGGATAGTGCATTCCACTTGTAAACCTTTTTGGACAAAAAGCCTAGACCTATTCCATAGCGTTTTGGACAACCAATCAATGTTTGATCCGTAGCATTTTTTATTTTTTTTCTTTTCCTTTTCCTATCTTTGATGGTGTAGGTTTGCAATTTGGTTATGGCTTCATATATCATTCACAACTGTGTTCCTTTGTGCCTACATTGGTATATCATACGATCTTGATCCTAGGGGCCTAGCAACCCTCTTGGTTATTGTCATCATATCTTACTAACATTCATACATTTTAATCCCTCTTGATTGTGTGGTTGGATACTTTTGTGTGATTTTCAAGAAATTTCATCCTCTCACTAAAGTGAGGGCTAAATGTAGCATAGGAAAATGCATACCCTTGCAGTTTCAAAATTGTTTGGGCCCGCCATTCTTTTTTTTAATCTTTATTTATGTCTTAATTGGTTGTATTTTACATCCACAATCCTAATAAATTATATATTTTTATGGCTAATCCCAAAAAACATCAAAGGATAAATGATAATTTAATAATTATGGCTATGTATCCTTGATTTTTGGGCCGAGGCTAAGATGCCACCTAGGGAATCTTTGTCCCCCAAAGGTCTTGGGACCCTCTTTTCAAAGACACTTTAAATGAAACCCTTTTCGGAGTTTGTGCCCCTGGTTTCAAGCCTTTGGACTAAGACACCAACTAGGGTGTCTTAGTCCCCTTTAAGTTATTTTGAAGATTTAATTTCCAATCTTGATGGGATTTGACCTCCTTTAATTAATGATTTCATATGGCGGCTTGTTGTGGTTTCATTTCAATATATTAAACATGGAAAAGTATAAATATAAGGTTCTTTCATTCATTTTCATGCTAGCAACTTGAGAATTGATTCATACTAGCAAATTTTCATTTACAAGAGCATTCAAAATTAATTCATCAAGCATCATGTCAAATATATTCTTGCATCATATGTGTTTTTGAGCTAACATTTGTTATGTAGGGTTTTGATTCAAGAATGCAATTCAAGTCAAGATATATTAAGCATTCATTTGATTTAAGATCTACATTCAAGCTAGCCACTTTACACAATTTTATAGATTTCATAACAAGGGGTTGGTGAGTTGCAACATATCACTTTGTTCATTTATCATTTCCCTCCATTATTTTATTTCATTCTAAGGTTTAACTACCAACAAGGGGTTTGACCAAGGAAAACCCCCATTACTAACAATCAAAATGTTTTTCCCCTCTTGTGTGTTTATGTTTTCAGATTTAGGTTGAAGATCATTTGAAGTGAAAAGTTGTAAGGTTGCAAAGTTGCATTGAAAAGTCGTCATCTTCACGGAAAGTCACCTATAGGCCAGATCTGGAGGTTTCAAGACTCGAGATCTAAGAAGAAGGAAGTGCATACATTGAACCTTAGGATCACATTCAAAGATTTTAGTAATTCAGATTGAGACTAAGTCGGAAGTAAAGGCATCTTAGTCTGCACAAGGGTATTTTGCAAAGATTCCTTTAGATTCTATTCTAACATCTGAAGATTCCACATTTTCCATAAAAAATAGAAATGAGACTAAGACAAGAGGAAGAGAATATTAGTCCTCCCTAGCATATTTTGATAATATTCTTGTATTTCCAGAATCCTCATCACATTTTCAGATTTCCTAGGTACACACATCCTAACTTGTTGTTACTTCATTTTGTGATTTGCATTCATCATTTGGCTTGCATTACTAGGTTTTGTGAGTTGAATGTTAAGTTGCATTTTCCAAGATTTTTCTTGGTGTGAACCCTTCAAAGGCTAAATAACCCCCCTAGGTCTTCCTTGTTGAGAATTGACTCACCTTTGTGTTGATAGTAAATCCCATTTGGGATCCTAGCACATTCTTCCTCCTTGAATGAATATTATTAGGGAAGAGTGGTTTTCTATGAACTAAGTTATAAAGGATCCGTTCCCCAATGCTTCAAGTGGCTCCAATGGATGTAGATCTTGACTCTTTCTTGAATGTTATATATCTTGAATCGAATGTTGGCTTGAATAATGATACCCTACATCATAATTGTTAGTTCAAAAACAAACATGATGCATGATTAATTTGACATAATGCTTGATGCTTGAATAATTCTCTAAACCACTTGACAATAAGCGCTAGACCTTGAATGCTCTTGAATTCTCTTATAAATACTTGAATTCTCTTGTGAACTCAAATTTACTATAATGCATGAATACTTGAAATATTAGGATGAAAATGAGTGAAATAAACTTGTATTTATACTTATTTATGCATAATTTCTCGAAATTATAACACTACAAGCCGACATTAGATCGAGGAGAATAAAATATCACCAATAATTTGAATTAAATTTGATTTTGAGTCTCACAGGACTCATATGCCAGAAGTGGTCTATGGGTCACATTAGGCTTAACTATGGGACACATTTGAAAAAATACTTAGAATGATGCAAAATCTAGATCAGGGCCCAAAATCCTAGGTGGTACCCATACAACCAATGTGGCATATGAGTCCTATATCATTAAATTTTGGCCACACAACCTAAAAACACCTAAATTATGATTGGATGTTGATTTATGTCAGGATTATCCTTAGAAAGATGCATTAAATGAGGCTTACAGATGCAAAATAAGGTCAATTAAAGCATAAATAAGCCTAATGATTTAATAAAACCCTAGAAAAGTGTGAAAGTGTGTTACAACACTTTAAAACACTTTAAATAAGGTAGAATTAATTTTATTTAGTTCACAAGGGATGAAGACCTAATGTGAATATGTTAGACATATTACAACACTAAATCAAGGCCATGTTAGGGAGTAATTTTTCCTTCATTACAATTAGTATGTATTGTTAAATGGTTAGTGTTGCCATTTTTATTTATTAAGATAGTAGGGTTAAAGGGCCCTGACCTTATACAAACAACATGAAACAGACCTCATAGCCAACAAGACAAACTAACAAAGATAGAACAGGCTCCAAGCTGATAGAACAAGCCAAAATTCCATCCACAGAGCTACAAACAATGACAACACCCCAACCATAGAGAGGTACAAAATAGTAACCAGAAGCAATAACCACCCCGAGGGTGGTCAAGACTAACTAGTCATTATTATAAACAAGTTTTAATGGGACATTAACCCAAAAAGGAAATTGAAACCAAATAGTAAAGTAAAACCGGCCTTATGACCAATAAGACATGACAACATTCCACCCACAAAGTCACAACACAACAAAATTCAGCAACAACCACCCCAAGAGTGGAAAAGACACCTCACGCTTCAAACCTTTACATGCAAGATTAATGAGTCCTGAATTCCAAGCTACTAGCAGATTAAAATTATTAGCAGCGTTGAACCCATCAAAATTTCTTGAAGCAACCATCTTGTAGCAAACTTGTCACACATAGAGCATAAATTTAGAGCCAAAAATAACCATAATGCTAATGAAGCATAGAAACTAGTTCAACCAACTTGTGTCTCCTCCTCTATAGGAAAAGTCACCAAGAGTACTTTGAGCACAATAGTAAGGAATCTCTAGATTACCCAAACCCCACCTCCATAGGAGTGGCCTCCATCTTAATAGGAGCTAAAAGCGAGAAAACCTACTGAAAAGGCATGAGCAACCCACTGCACTCTAGCACCACCTACCCAACATCACTCAACAACTGCCCGAACAGCAAGAACGAAGTGACTTCACCTCAATAGGAGACACAAATTGTAGAGCCTAAAATATTGTAAACATTATTTTAGTGAGAGAAAAATTGGAAACCATGGCAAAAAAAAGAACCACAACCATCAAAATAAACTTTGTATGGAGGTTAGCCAAGAAAGAAATATGTGAATCTTGGGAGACCACAAAACCCTTGAAGATAATTGGCACACCATTAGTGAAATGAGTAAATAGACTAGAAGTGGTCATAGCAGGAGCTAGAACAACCACAACTTTAGTCATATTAGCCCAAAAAATAAGGAAGCCCCCAACCTCAAAGGCTAGATTAGCAGAACTTCTATCAAAAATATTTCCAAACTTAAACCCTGCAAGCCCATCATACTTGAAGGTTCCTTAGTGAAGAATAAGAAGTTATGAAATATGGCTTAACCCTCACCACCCCTCAATAGGGGACACCAAGCCATTTTAGGAATGACAAGAGAAGGCCATACAAGAGATACTCACAACCACCACTCCAATATTGGTGGAAAATAAACCAATCATGACAATGAAAGCAGGAAACCTCCACAAGATACCCAATAGAATCTATTTCTTCATCCATTGTATTTATCCATTTTTCATCTCTAATTGCATCTTCAAAATGAATAGGATCACCAACTTCTGAATATATTGCAAAAAGAGAATTCAAAGATGTGTTGTTCTCACCTTCATCTTTCTCATAAATATCTCTTAAATACTTCTGATTTTTTTTATCAAACTTGCCAAGGTTGGATTTGACATATCAATGTGATGGTGGTATGGTGGACTGAACTTGTCTCTAAACTTGCTAGAGTAATATCTCTTGCCCACTTTCAAGAGAAATGGAATCGGGTAATTCTACGTGGATGACATGCTTGGTAAAGATAAGATGCGAATGAGTGGAATGTTGAATTGTGTATCCCATGACATTTTATGATTAGGAACGAGGATGGAATTTCACTGCTCCCTTTCCATAGGTTGGAGAACCTATAGATCTTATTGGAAGTTCAAAGACCATCACTTTTCCATGGTACAAATTCTCCAGTTTCATAGCAAGAAGTAGTTCAACTTTACCACTAAGTGGAAATAATAGTTTGAGATGGAGAACCAATATTATTATTATTATTAACCCCAATGTCCTATATGCATTTCTTATTATTCTTATTATTCTTATTATTATTCCTACCTAGGGATTCACCCACTGCTCGAGAAACACCACTCAAGAAAACCACCACTATCCTATATTCCTGCACCCCTACTTCGGGACCGAGCTATTTGCCTCAAGTTGGTCCTGAAGGGTAGGTGGTGGAGCCTCAATTGGTAGCGAAGCTTGGTCGGTCCAAACCCCACTTAAGGAAAATGGGTCGATGGGGTTAAGGAGGGTTTTTTTTTTAAATCCTCAAATTCTCACTTTGCTAAGGTCTGAGCTGGCCAAGGTATTAAATGATCCTCTTGTATGTAGTAACAACAAGGCACACTAATTTATTCTCAAGATACAAGGGATAGTTAGGGTCATGAGGGGACCGGGGAACTTTCTTAATCCTTCTACACTCTCATTGATAATAATAAGAAGGGCCTACCCCGTCTTGAGAATAGTAGGGTATGACCTAGCACTGACCCAATTAGTGTGCCAATAAATAAAACTTGCAGCCCTTTCCCTTTATATATTAATTCCCTCCATCTAGCCTAGGAAAGGAAATTGCAAGACTCCCTTGGTCATCATGAACACTTCCCCCAATGGACTATAGCATGTTCATAGTACTAACAAACATTCATTGTAAAGGAGCTTATAAATAGTAGCACCATCTTCTCGAGAGGTGTTCTTATTTGCAGATCCTAGTACCATATATGTTTGATGTTGATATGGGTGAATTAATAATCAAACTAGTTAGTAGCCAATCCTCACTCACAAGAGATAGAAACGAGCAAAGGTTATTCACATATATCTCTACCATGAGCTCTTATCCATACAATTCAACTCATGTTCACTCTCTAGGATTTTTAGTCGATAGCTATGTAGTCAAAGTAGTTCTTATTATGATTATTAGAATCTATATATGGGATTGGGCCACATTGATCCACTCAACTAGACTTCAAGGATGATCATTGAATGTAGTGCAACATCAAATTTAAATAAGTAGTCCATGATGGAGGTGGCTTGGGTTCGAGCTCCACTCGATTTGTTTTAACGATGAGGATTGAGGAGAAAACTAGCTTGAGATTGAATTGGATTGAGGAGATGCTTCAGATGTGCTTGGTCAAGGAAGGAATACCGCTAGAAACTCTCAAGAGTTCTAGTCAGTGGATCTAGTTTAATGTGCTATTCGAATCCCTCTTGAATTTATGTTGTTGAGCTAGGTAGATTAGCCACACCGACTTGCTCATCTCGTTTAGTCATAGTAGGGAACTCACAAGAGTTGGGCTGCCACACAATTGGTAAGTGGGGGGTTGGTGGGTTGGGTGTGTTACTATTAGAAGGTAGGTCCAAGGCCTCGAAGGTACCAATGTGATCATCACATGCCAAGTGGAGATTTCTCTCACACAACTAAAAAACCAACCTTGGCCAGATTATGACTATGGTAGGAGGTTTCCCATTGAGGAAGTGAATAGTGTATCATATATGTATCAACAACTTAATAGTGGGACATAGAAAACATGGCTACCATCATATGACAGTCAGGGGAGTGAAACCTAGACCCCACCCAAAAACAAGAACAATCACCATAAGAGAATAAGAGGGGTTCGGAGACTTATAACACTTATATATAACAAGTTGAGTGTGGGAAATCAAAATATGGCAATATCTTGTGTCATCTCTAGAAATAGTCAAGCTATTCTCTAGTTTAAAGAAAGGATATAGAAAGAGAAGGAGTTTAGCTTTAAATAAGGTAGTTTTTTTTGTGAATTCTACCCTAGAAATAATTGAGAGGGGGCTATAATACTGCTTCCTTGTAGAAGAATCCAATTCTCCACCTTAGAATCAATATCTTATAAGAGACCTTAGCCTAATAGTTTGAGCTGGTTGGGAGCTATAGAGAAACTAGCTAGATCATATATTGTAGGGACTTACAAACAAAACCAATCAACAACCAAAAAAAAGCAACAAAGTAGTTGTAAAATAGATAGCTAATGAGTGCCTGAGAACTAGAACTCAAATCTAGCGAATGCCTACGAATATTCCAATCTAGGGGTTCATAGTAAGCATTAAGAACCTTCAATTCAATTAATTCCATATTCAAAATTGGAATGGATTTCTCATATTAGGCAGCTTCCAAATAATGATCTAATAGTGAATAACCAATCAATGATTTAGCAACAAACTTTCTTGCTAATACGAAGAGAATAGTAGGGAATAGATACCAACAATAAGATTCCATATAGAGGGTAGACAAGTCATAGTTTCTCCCACCTCCCACCTCCCACCTCTCCTTATCTCCACACCCACCTCGAGATCTCTCTTGTACTATTACCTCTGACTATGATAACTACATACCACCTATTGAGAAGAAAGAACATCAAATACAACCACTACTATTTCATGTATGAGAGCCACTTCTCCATGTACTCCACCCAACCTAAAAACAACTACCTGCAACAAGACTAATACAAGAAATCATTAAATCTAACTCAAGAAATAGAATTATAGCCAACACTTATAAAGGAACTAATTGACATAGATTAGATATGTATTAACAATGACCACCTTAAAATAGTAGGATTGAATGAGGACACTTAAATAAAGGGGAAGATGTTTCATGGTCCACTAGGGAGACATGAACGATGACATAAAAGGGAAGGAATGGATGATCAAGTGATGGCTTGACTGATTTCCAAATAATGTGGAAATTAGATTTTGTATTCATCCCCTTTCTCTGAATTGGATGGCTGTAGAGGATATGGGAGCAGATGGTAATTAGGTCCCTTTAATGGTAGGAGTGGAAGGATAGGCAATAGAAATCAACTACTCGAATGCTAGTTGCCCGAACCCATCCGATCACAATATCCACCCCCACTTGAGGCATAATCCTTGTATCTTCCCACCCCTCTGGCTCCAACCCCACCAACCAACCCTACTTCAGGACCAACCTATTCTCCTTAGGGTGGTCACAAAATGCTGGTGGAGAAACGTTCAATCTTGTGTCATGAGATTTAACTGATTAAATGGGAGGTAGGGATTTGTCAACCAACCATTTATGTTCAACAAAGGGGAGGGGCCTTCCACTATAGATGATATTCCATATGATATGGAATGATTATGCATTCTCGACTAGCCCCCTTCTACTCAATCATCTACCTACTCACTGCTTCCCAAGCTTCACTCATAAGGGGGTGGGATGATATACAGATGGGCCTTAGTAGGGATCAAATTTCAGATCAATAATTGACTCAGGTACGACATCAGATAGTGGTCCATTCTATCCATCTTCAAAAGTGAGGGAATCAGTTTCTTCTACTACTAGATCAAGGCCCTTACTAACCCCCTCTCTTTTAATAATTGAATCCTTATTATAGCAACCCCCTCTTGATTATTTAATATTACTTGGGGTAAAATTTAGATATAGGTCTACTTTGATTCGAGCCCTGAAAGAACATGCACAACCCACTAAGAGACTTATACTACCTTGCTTGATTAATAAGCACTATTCAGTAGGGGAATTTGGGGGTTTATATTGCCTCAGAGGGTGAGGGGTGAAATTTTGTGAGCTTGATTTCTACTGTAAGCAAAAATCTACACCTACACAACACTCATCCAATATTATCTCCTCCCACCTTGCATATAAGGGTGAACTTCCATGAACTTTATTTCTACTTACAACATAAATCTTTCCTTTAGGGCACTCATCCAATGCTATAATCCTTAACTAATCCCCACCCAACTAACTAATCGCCTAAGGGGGAAATTGTGGTTGCTAGGGGTGAGTGGAGCTATTGAACAAAAGCTACATGAACTTTATTTTTTCTTACATTAGAAATAAATGCCTCCGGGAAAGCTTATGGGTACCCAACCAGAAATACCCCTCTTAGGAGATTATAGGGAATTATAGCTATAATCTCCCCACCTTTTAGGCCCAACCCAACTGACCATATATTCCTTTATAGATTTATAGGCCCAACCCAACTGACCAGAATGCGGTGAGCCCCTAGGCGAACTAACTTCCTGATCCACCGCTGACTTAGTAGTAGTGTTTTTGAGTAAGGTGTGCTTCACCTCCAAGGATGAGAATTTCATCTATAAATTGATCCATTCACAATGAGTATCCTTTGGACCAAAATGATTATCCCTGTCCAATGGGTCTGCATTCATCCCTGTCATAGTCTAGATAGTCCAGATACATTTAGTAGAAATTTCCAAGCCTTATTCTCATAACGAGGATATCAGATCCAAGTAGCTTGTTTGTCAGGTGAGCATAGATAGGAGCTCAACTTCCCACCAATTGATGATGTGTGTTATCCACCACAAGATCATCTCAAGGATTTGAGATCAGAACAAACTATCATGTCTCTATTCCTGACACATTCCAAGATCATCTTTATAAAGTTTGGTACCCAAAGGAATATGAATAGGTTTAGAAGGAATGGGAAACATATAGGAAGGATCATCATGGAATGACTAGTTGGAATTCAAAGCAGGCTTCCCTTTGGGTGCAATATTTTTAGATCGATCTTGGACACAATGGCGTTAGATGTTGATCTCTTTATTGATGTTGGATATTAGAGATCGATCTTGGACACAATGACATCAAAGGTCAATCGATCTCTTTATTGATCCTGGACAACAAAGATCAAACAAAACCACCCACCATTATTCACTCAACATTATTGTGTTGATGCTTTGTGGTTTACTAGACTATGGTGCTCATTGTGGACATGATTGGCGAATTAGATCTAAGCTTGATCTAGTGTTTGATTCATGTTGTCTGCATGGTTATTCTTTTTGATATCTCAGTTTTGTAGCTTATAGAGTGATGATGGGTTTTGCATGATTCTATTGGATGGATCTATGGGTTGTGTAATGTTGTGGGCTATCTTTACCTACATGTTTGATGTGGGACAACTCAAAAGCAGACTATCTATATCCATGAGGTTGATTAAGAGTTGGTGAAAACTTGTTAGTTTTCCTTGTTTGTGGTCACTTGTGCATTGGTGTGGTTGATTTGAGATGAAAGGATGAATGGTGTTGAGTACCTAAATTTTTGGTTATGGGGACTTGTACCATGTGTATCATGATGTCATGGATATCTTGGATACACTATTTTGTGTAAGCTTTTGATAGGGATAAGAATCTATGCTTGGTTTGGAGATCTTGGTGCCACTTTGTATTGTTGTCAAATGGACATTTTGTTGTGTGGACCTGAAGGATTTTTAGATTAGTAGATGTTTGTTCATGATGCTTGGAAATATTGGTTGTCACAGTTCAGTGGGAGCTTTAGCAATGACTGTGTATTCATGACTTGGTGGTGAATGGTCTTGTTTAGTGTTGCAAATGTTACTAGGAGGGACTCTTAGATCCTATTTCTACAAAAGGGTTCTTTCACATTTGCATGGAGACTATTTGAAGATGTGCAACATACTAGAGCTATGGAAGACTCTTGTGAGTCTTTGGTTGATGTGTTGGTGGTGCTTGATAGGTGATGTTGGTTTATAGTTTTTTTGTTTCATGTCATGGCATAATCTTGATTGCACATTAGAGTTTTGACATGACGGATTTCTCTTGAGACCATATTATGTTCAACTAGAGCATGGTATCTCCTAAGGGGAATATGTAGATCATGGAGTCATGAAAAGTTCCTATTTCAAATGTTGGGAGCTTTGGCAATGGTCTGGTGATTCTTTCCGTTTAGGGTGTATTGGTCATATGCTTGAGGACTTCATGATATTGTAGTGATGCATTTGGAGTTTATCATGAGATTATTGGTTTTAGGTGCTCATGGATAAATGGAGAATAAGGTGAAAAAAATGGCTTTAAGAGGTGTATGAAGAAGGATTTTCTACAAGTATATGATGTGTAGACTTTTCTCTCTATGGTCTTGGTTATGGAGACTTGTGGTGAGGGTTGTATAGGTTGTGCATATAATTATGGATGGTTCCTTGAAACTACATGTTTATAGTCTCTATGTGATGTTGTTAGTAGACTTGTTACAACTTGATCTTTTCAGATTTGGCATTACCCATGCAGTGGGAGTTCCTGGATGTGTTTGGTCTTCTTCGACTAGTTGGCACTTGCAACTTGTATTTTGTTGTTGATGGGTTGCCTATGTAAGTGGCATGCATTTTTTGATGTAGATACTTTGGAGGTATTTGTGATTGGATGGATTAGCACTTGATGTGTGTGGTATTTTCAATCATGTCAATTGATTAGTTGGATGGAAGCAACTATTTTTTTGGTTGTTATTCTAGCTGATGTTCCATCTTGTTTCTGGAGAATTACTTCATGGTTGTGTTCATGATTGAGGGATTTGAAGCTGATGTTGTGTTGCTTCTATGTAGATTGTGAGCACAATGGGGTGGTGGTAGTGTTGATGCCCTTGCCATCTATATGATCTGATGCTTGTGTTCTTGAGACTAGTGCATATATGCCTTGGCTGGTTCCTTTTTCCTATGGTAGATGGTTGGAACTATTCCTTGAGTTGATGGACATCTTGGATTCCTTTGCAAGTGTCTTAGTTGGAGTGTGGAAGAATTACTTAATATTATTTATATTGCTTTGGAAGGAGCTAGTAATTTCTTCGTCAAATTGGATAATGTTGAGAAATGTGGCTCAAATTTACTGGCTTGATCGACTTCCTTGAAAAGTTATGTTTTCCTCCATCATTGGCCCAAGTTAAGTTACTAGTTTTCAATTTTTTCTAACCTGAAGTTCTAGGGTTCTAAAGTTTCATAGCCTCTTGACTTAGGAATTATGAAGTGAAGGTGATTTTTGGTATGTCGTAGGTCTTGTGAACTTCGCAACCTCTGACTTGAGGTTTGGAAGTTTTGGTTTTGAGTGATAGGGTGATCCCTTTGTTGTCGGCATGTTGCGGGTTTATGGATATTCCTAACCTCTGATGGAGGTTGTGAAGTTCAAGTTTCTCTCGACTTGGTGACATTGTTATGGGCATGTCATAGGTTTTATGAAATCTCTAACCTCTGCTTGGAGGTTGTGAAGTTTGGTTTTCTCCTAACTTGGTGACCTCGTTATCGGCATATCACGGGTTTTGAGAAATCATAACCTCTAATGTTGAGGTTGTGAAGTTTGGTTTTTCAGTGACATACATAATGGTTGGTAGGACCGGCTTGCGTGGATGGTGATGTTAAATGTATGGAATTGACCTGGACGCCGATGGTTGTGGGGACCACTAGGAGTGTTGTGGGTTAATATTTAATTAGTTTTTGGGAGACTTGTAGAAAATTTTGTAGATCCCCTTTTGATTCTCCAGAATTGCACAAGCGGTCTACGCATGTCTTGGTGGACCCCTCACCATGGCAAGTTGTATGTGAAGGAATGTTGACAGTTGGAAAGTGATGGTTGGTTTCTGACTGTCGACGAATGTGGGACCCGATAGGATGGTTGATTGTGTTGTAGGCCGATAGGTGGCAATGACATTGAGGAAAAATGGAAGTTGAGGCCATGTTCTTAGTGAACTTGATGAGATGGTAATAAATGTCTCTTTGACTAGGTGGCATGATGTTAAGTGAATAACCCTAAATTTAATGTTGGATATTTGTTCAACTGCTTATCTAATGGCCAAAAATGTTGTATGATGATGTGTGGGTTGAGATGTAACCCTAAAGGGGTGCAGTACTTGAAAAATTAGAGAAAGAGAAGAAATAGGCCACTCTTGTAGTGGAGCTATGTAGGAAAAGTGTGGTGGTTACTAGGTAGGGTGGAAAACTAGTCGAGAGTCTGGGTAACCGAGAGAGCATGGAAGTAACCAGAGATGGGCTAAGAGGTTGGGGAACTATGAGATGTGTGTGAGAGAGATGAATCTTGTAGAAGGTGAAGGCCAAATGGATGTGTGAGAGAGAGGCTGAGAGGCCGAGAGGCCGGTGGTCAAGCTATGAGGCTATGTAGCCGAACGAGATGTCTCTTCTTGAGAGAGGTGGTCACTATGGGTTAGCTGTTGAATATTATCTAGAATGGAACAAGATGTGAACTCTCTAAAGGTCATGATATTGATATTGTATTGTAACTATTTATTTCTAAATAATACAATAGTGATCTTGGATTTTGGAGTGTGGGGTTTTTTACTCGAAAGGGTTTTCCCCACATATATCTATGTGTTCATGTCTTTTCTTTCATCTTTCATGGTTTTTGGTTCTATTTGTTGAATCTTTTAATGGTGTTATTGAAATTGGTTAAGCATTAACTTCTCTCTAAGGATTAATGTGGGAAATGAAATATGTCTATTTTCACCCTTTTGCATAGTAGTTCGTGTCATTGAGGTGATTTGAAGAAATTAAAATTACCGAGGCACTTCTGATCTCAAATATTTCTTTCTAAGATGACCCTCATATTTCCTAACAAATTTATGCCTAAAAATGTCATATTGGAAGGCTACTAGGGTAATGATTAGTTTGTGAAGGAGAGGTTATTGATTGGTGTGTGGGAGCCCTTGGAAGTGATTGTTTGGGTGTGTTTGCTACATTAGAGACCATAGGGTCCTTGTGAGTGATTTTGGGTTGAGGTTACCCCTGAATGGAGTGTTGCTTTGAAGTTCAATTATTTACCCTTGTGAAGAAGGTTTCCTTAGCATGATTGAATTTAAATTTTGAGAAAGAAATGAACTCATTGTTGTGAAGTATGGTATCAATTTCCTAATTGCAATCCTTGATCTACATCAAATTGGTAATAGAGTCTGAAAATCTAGGCAAGATAAGATTTTGGAGTTTATGTGTTGTCTTTTTGTAGGTTAAAGCAAGAACTTGGATGCCAAGAGACTAGGCCGAGGGAAAATAAAGAGGCATGAGGTGAGGTATCACGAAGACAAGAAGAAGTAAGGTGAAAGAAACTTTCTTGAGGAAGGAGAATGGAAGATTTTGGGAGAAATGTCTATGAATACTTGTAGAGTAAGGGGGTACTAAGCAAGAATCCAATGATGAGAAAAGTGAAAAGTGAGATGCCGAACAAGGATGAGAGGGATATTAAAAAAGAGATAGGGTGATCCCACATAAGTGGTTAACACTATTGTGGAGGAAGGAAAATTTCATTTTTTTTGTTTACACAAAATGAAGGGGTTCGCTCGGACCATTTTATAGGTTTGAGCGAACACTATAGTTCGACCGAACCCAATGTTCACTTGAACCCATCACACTAATGAGCGGAAATATTAAAATAAGCGGGTTTGAGTGAAATGGGGTTCGGTCGAACCCCCCGATTAGGGATTTCAAAAAAAAATTGACTTCCATTTTCACATGCGATGAACAAAGCATGTGAACGGTGAATAGTGCGATGAACCTGGAGCATGCGAAAAAGCAAATTTTTGGGGGAATGCCACATTCAAGCAACCTACATAGTATTTCACCCTCCAAAGCATCCTCCAAGGTTGGTTGCATGCTTCCCATTTGCATAGATCCATGAATTGCATTTTCAAAAACTATGATATATACTCTAAATATAGAGAAATCAATTCCATTAGGCCAAATTTTGTGTAGAGTTTGAAACATTCAAAAATTTTGACAATAATTTGTTTATAGTTTCAAACAATAAAAAACAATGATATATACATTGTTCCAAAGCTACCATTTTGGCCCAAGTAGGGCAAAGGTTGTGGAATTTGGATTTACAACATCAATTGCATTTGCTTGAAAGTTTCTAAAGCCTTTTCAACAAACCCATTTACATGAACATAATTTGGATTTATAATTGCCAATTGCATTTGTTCTATAATTTAAATGCTTTGATGGGTATCCATACCCTATTCCAAAACCCCCATTTTTGCAAAGGCAGTGAGAATGATAACAAATATAAAACATATAATCTATTTTCAACACCTCTTCTGTATTTTCTTTAAAATTTCTAAAGTATTTGAACAAAAAATCTATGTTTTGAATATCCTGTACAAGGAATTCCACGAGAACACATTTCTTGGAGGAATTTTGTCAAATAGTTTAAACATTGAGATTGAAGTTTTTTTGATATAAAAGCTTTAATTTATAATCCATAATATTATCATATATAAATTTCATAAGACATTGAGATTGAAGTATTTTTGATATAGAATCTATAGGTATAAATAGTTTGATGGTAGAAAATTTATATATACATATAAAAATATGATAAATGTGTGATTATTTTGCTTTCGAATCTATAAATTTTTGATGTGCTTGGCTATATAATTGAGATTCACTCATAAAAATGATAAAAATTTAGTAGCAAAGAAATATTTTTGAGACATTGCTACCATTCTACATAACTCTCATGGTAATAAGGATATTATTTTATTTTAACTAAATATTGTGTGTACTCTATATAATTGAAATGATTCACTCATAACAATGATAAAAATTTAGTAGCAAAGAAATGTTTTCGAGACATTGCTACAATTCTACATAACTCTCATGGAAATAAGAATATTATTTAATTTTAACTAAATATTGTGTGTACTCTATCTTGAATTACTAATTAATTTTTAATTATATACTTATAAAAAATAAAAGCATCCTCTATAACATAGAATAGATAAGTTAATTAATTTGAAATAATTTATATGTTTTTATATTAAGAAAAATTTACAAATATGGAAGACATATGAGAAATTGACCAAGACAACTCTATGTGAGAATTAAGATGAGAATCATATATACCTTCTTTCAAGAATTAACATTAGATTAATACATAGCTCATGTATTGTATAATCACAAGCTAGAAACCAACAATGGAAGATTGAGAGTCTCAACTAAGAATTCCACCTTATAAATCACATTCATACTAGAAGCCAACAACTAAAGACCAAATTTCATATTTAATAAAGTTCATGTGTTATAAAATTCATGAAATGAAATATTTGGAATAAGTGTGTAAACCATTTGTAACTAAATTCAAGCATTAAAATAATGGAAAAAGATAAATATTAAGAACTAAAAGAAGGATCCAAACCACAAAGGAAAATAAAATATTAACTTAAAACCTCAATGTCAACACAAGAGTTGAGATAAAACTAGACAAAATGTTAGTAGGAGGAAAGATCAAAATAATTGAAGATACCCGTGGTAGATGAGACCAAACAAAGAAATCACATTTTCTTGATCTATGATACCTAATATTTTCATACAAATGATCTTATTCCAAGTGAAATATGGGTTCTCAATATAATGTGACAAGAATATCACCAAGTCTTGATGAAAATTTTATAAAAAAATAAATTATTAGTGGTGCAGAATATGAAATTTATGCTAAATTTTAAATTTTAGGCCTACCACATTCAAATAATTGAGCTAAAGTTAGATAGATTAGTTGAGGATAAAATAATAGCATAAAACTATCCAAATAATGCCTCAAGAACTATCACTTAACTAATATTACATATCATGCACAACATGAATAATGCCTCAAGAGCTATCACTTAACTAATATTGCATATCATGTGACATCATGTCACATACCAAGCACACTAATCCAAGTCTCCACTCACTAGGTGTCAAGATACTAATCCATGAAGAGATGGTTAGTAACCAAGTGAAAGGATTATCCTATAATTGTGATATTCTATACTTCCTATGCAATAATAGCTAATAAGGGCATACTAGTGTGCATGGAGAAACATAGGATGTTTCTAAATATTTGTAGAGAACTATATTTTGTAACCTAATATGTTTGGTCTCCCACTAGGAGGCTATCACATGGTTTTGGGAGAATAATAGTTACATAAACTTGAGACCTTTATTTACGAATTCTATAAAATGTGGATTCAATTTACTACTAGTTCCCACAAGTACACTCTCATAGGGGTGAAATTAGGTTCCGCACACCTCATTAGATCACATAAGGTATCACTGGGTAACAACTTACTAATTTATTATCTAAATAAGGTATCATCAAGGGTAACATAGAGAATTTACTAAATAAGGAATCATTGGGTAACAACTTACCAAGTTATTATCTAAATTTGTTACATTGACTCAATCATCAAAATTACATGAAGTGATAACCAAAAATATCTCAATGTTTATAGATTCCCATATATTCTCACCTCAAAATTCCCATAATCATGACCTTTAGTTGATTCCAATTAGTACACCAAATAATATTTAAGTAACTTGATATGTTTTTGTGCAAAATACCTTGAGACTAAACAGTAGTGCACAACCTTCTTTAGGTGGGGGTCATTCAACCTAGTGTGGTCCACACTCTTCCCCTCTACTCTTTATTTAATAAAAAGGATGGTTCGTGTTGTTTAAGTGTATATTTTTATATATAAAAAACTCACAACCAAGGATATGTCTCCCAATCCTATGATTGACGAGCTACTCAATGAATTTCATGTAACAACTTTATTTTCCATAATATACTTGATAATATAGCTATCACCATATCTTTCTACTTGAAGATGACACTACTAATACTAAAATTTAAGCTCATGGGGCCACAAAAAATGTTTCATGATGTCATTTTTCCTTACTCATTCCATGTCTACATTTGAAATGTTGATAAATCTAAAAATTAACCCTTTCTTTGGAAATTCATTTTTATATTATTTAATGATATATTTTCCTATATATCCATACATCATTACGAAGAGAACATGTTTTATCTATATCAAGCCCTCCAACTTATTTCATCAAAATAATCATGTGTAAATCCTTCCAAGTATTCGTTTGGGCAAAAGGGTGTATTAAATATCAAGAAAACATAAAGATGTAGTGAATTAATATAAGCCTAAAACTCAAAAAATAATAATAATTAAGTGCATGATAGCTATTTTAAATTTATTATATCAATCATAATTTTTGTGGGTATCACCATAACAACATAATATTAGACTTAGATCATCAATTTAAGTAAAATTGTTATGACGACCATTATAATTAAATAGTTTAATAAAGATAATATCATTTTAAATCTTAAATAATGATCTTTTAATTTTTATAACAAATAAAAATATAAATTTGCGTATAGTTGTCTAAGTTTAAAGCTGACACACTATAACTATACTAGAGGCCAAATTTTAAGAGATGAGTTAGCTATTGCACCTCTTATTATGAGAATATTATGAAAATATTCAATAATTATCTTAATCAATAAAATCTATAAAATATTGACAAACAAAAATTTCTCATATATTTAACCTTTTCTCTTATTTTTTGGATTTTCTCTTGTCCTTTGAAAATCGCATCCCCTCAAACTTTAATAAATTAATTAATAAAGATTGTACTAGTAGTTTTTGACATCTTTATTCTTGTCATAAGTCACAAATTCACAAAATCACAAAATTTCTCGAAAAGTTGATAATTTAGATAATTGATAGTTGATTTGAGATCCGACCTCATTATATTTACTAAAACTTAAATGATGTGATCAATTGAATCATTCAATTAGGTGAAAGTGAAGGGTAAATTATGTTTATTCAATTTTCAGTTTTTAAAAGTTTACTATTTTGATTAATCACTAATTCAATTTATATTGGTGGAAGATTTGAGGTAATAGAAAAATAATGTACAAAGTTTAAATCTTCATTTTCTCCTATTCTTTCATTATTTGGTTTTTTGCATTAGGTTTAAATCTTCATCTAGGTTTGTTGTGTACTTATAAGAAACCTTTATTCCTTAGTATCATGTTCTTGTACATTGTATGGTAACTTTCATGATAAATATTATGTGCATGTCTCTTCCTCCTATCAACTTTTCTTTATGGATATGAGGAAGTTTATTTCTAATTTTTTGGTTTCCTCCTTATCAAAATATTGCTTCAGTAATTTAGAAATCATATTTACAAGCTTATCATCTCTCTCATTTTCTTCTCTTATTTGTGCCTTCAATAATGAATAAATTGATTTTACATGACCACCAATGTTAAGTAATGATGCTTTCCCTTTGTTACTAGTTGTAGGAAATAAATCTTATATGCAACCTTTATAAATAAAAAATAAACTTTCTTTAATGGCACATTTTGTACTAGAGTGCACACTTGTAAATTTAAATTTTAGAATTGTTTTAGATTATGTTTTTTGTGCAATCTAGTAATTTGAATGTTTTGATTATTGAAAACTATCATAGATGTTGAACATGTTTTTTGTTAATGGTATGAAAATATTATTGATGAGTAGCTGAATTATTAGAACTATTTTAGATTTATATTCCCTAGATCTAGATATATTATTTAAGCCAAGGTCTCATTGCTCCTTTAGGTGTAGATACATATATTATAACATGGAAAATGAAGATTTTCCACCTCCAGAATCTTTGTTTCTAAATGCCACTAATGAGAATAAGAAATTGAGAGACTCAATAGCCCCAGGGTGCAAACCGAGGGATATATTCTGAACCATGCATGTCAATATTACATAGTCTAGAAAAACTAAGAGATGAAGTTGAGAGGACTAGTGCATTTTCTCCAGATAGAGTAGCTGCTATTCTTTCCTGCATGTGGGAAGAAGTACATGGTGAGGTTCCCCTTAAACAAATATAGGATATTGTGACCAAAGAAATGATAAAAGCAAATTGTTTTCAATTTTATCAAAATGCACACAAGGTTAGGGCATACCAGGTCACTAGATGTGTCGATTGTGTTATGGCCTTGTTACCTGATTTTGCTTCTAGCTCAATCAAGTAGTGTTGACTTTGTGTTTGCAAATAAAAGATAAAAGCTCCTGAGTGCTCCTGATTGCTCCTGAAAGATCCTGATTACTCCAAAACTAGCTACAAAGAAATGAAAAGTTGGTGTTAGAACTCGGGATCGATATTCTCCACATATGCAACATCAAAAACATATAGTGTACTATCATATGACATTGAAACAGTTTTGCAGCATCTCAAATATCAAAAAAGCAAAGGAGTATCATCAAGAATCACAAGGCATCATATATATTGTGCTTCATTGTATTTATCTAACATGTTTGTTCATTGTGCAGGTATAAGTGAAATTTTTATTTCTAAATTATTTTATTTGATGTCATAGCATGTGGAGTAGAATGGGCTCCCACAAGGGTTGAGCCCAACATGCTGCCCTATTGAATTATTTGAAAGGGATAATCACAAGTGAACCATCCATGAAAGCATTAAAGATCAATCTTGCAAGGATCAATGGAGTATGTTGCATTGTCTCAAGATAGTATAAATAATGATGCACTTATTGAAACTATTTTCAGTTATGATGTACAGTTTATGCATAAAGGTTTCTTGTGCTAAGTCATCATAAAAATGTGGGCAAAGAAATATTTTTATCGTATAAACTACGATCTGGTTTCTTGAGATTTTTGGGGAAAAATTAGTAAACAAAAAGGCCAAAAAACCCATTAAATTTTGCAGCAACCCAATTTGTAGTTTATGAGATATTTTCACCAGTCCGGAGAATGGTCAAATTGAGGAGTGTTTATTCTTTGCAACAAGATTAAAATGTAAAACTTTATTTAAGTGATGATTTATAAATCATTTTAAATCATGATATAAATGGAAGATAGATAAAGATGTGTTTGCCTTCAAGAATGAGTCAAAATAGTTTTGAGATATGTTTATGGTTTATGCCAAGCATATAGGGGAGGTTGGAGGAAGTTATCAAACCTGTGGAGACAATATAGGAGGGTGTTTTGACCAATTTGAAGCTCTTTGAGAGCATCTAGGAGCAGTTTCTGATGCCATTATGATATGTGAGGTCAAGGCTTGACCTTTTCTTCATTATGGAGCCTTTTTGGAGTGGATTTAGGGAATATATTTGTGGCTTTTGAGGATATCTGAGATTGAAAGTTTCCAGTTCCTATTTTGGTGCAACTGTTTGAACCTTGCTTACTTAGTCATTTTTGACTCATTTTGCAGTTCAGTTCTTGATATGTAGATAGAGACTTTGTGACTTTTAGAGTCCCTTGTCATACTTTTGCAGGTTTTGTAACTCATTTGGAGCATGATATACATAATTTACCTTGGTTACCATTGATGATTGAATTTTCCTTCTTGTTCTTGCAAAACATTGTGCATTTTCAGGTGATTGATCAAGTTACTTTGTGAAATTTGTCTATTTCCTTATAGCTTTGTCTCATGTTTGCATGCCTTTCTTGCAAAATTAGTATTATGCAGGTTACAAATTATGTTTACAGAATTGCACATAAACTTTTAAATTGTGAAAACTTGCTTTTCCTTCTTGAAAGTGTGTGCAAGTCAAACCTGTTTGTGAAATACTTATGCATAAACCTATAGTAACATGTTGTGCAACTTCATATCCATCATCAATATTCAAGTGTATATCAATCTGAGTGTCTCATGGCTCTTGTCAATTTGGTGTATTACCCAGTTAGTTTCACATTTTTAGTATTCTTCATTTTATGCAACCGTATCCTTACCCTTTTCGCATCAAGTCAATAGTTTAGGTGATATTACTAGCTAGGAAGTTAGCCTATCCGGAGGTTCATTTCAATCTTAGGTAACCCACAGCCTTGAAATGATCCCATATTTCTCCAGAAAGCTTAGTTTCAATACTTTGTAGAGAGTGCATTTCTAGAAGCTAATAATTTTGGCACGTCCGGTGGGACAGAGAGCTAATTTTTTAGTCTTTTTTGTACTACACATTGTTATTATTTGGTGTGTACAATAGTAATTTATGCCTTTGGAGGCAAGTATAACACACACTTGGTGACTCTGGAAAGATTATCTACTGGTTTAAAGTAGATAAAGTGCATGTATGTACTTGTAATTAAAAAAATAGACCTGGTTTTCTTGCTTTACAAGAGATTTCCATAGATTTTCATCTTGTTAGGATGCTTCAACATTTTTTCTTTTGATAAAAACAAGACTTATCATTCGCCTTTTCATGAGGGTATTGTCTATACACCTTATCAACCATATCAAAGCATCCATACTACTAGTTTTACTAAAAATGGCCCTATCACAAAATATTGTCAGCAAACTCAATTTTCTCAACACCCACCCACACTTGCTCAAGCTTTACAGCAACATGCCTATAATCATCAACAACCCCAAGAAGGTTATTTTATTTCCAACAAAAAAAGTTACTTTTCTAATGAGCCTCAAAATTTTGATAACATGAACATAGAGGATATGTCTTTGTACTTCCAAGAACGGTTTGATGAAATTGGGAGAGAGAAAGAGTATCACATGCAAAAAGAAGAGTTGGCTTACCAAGCTTATCAAAACCAACAGTATGTGGAGGTACAAGGAAATCAACATGAGGAATATTTTTCAAGGGGGTTGGCTGCAAAAGAAGAGGAGACAAGGCTATTACTTGCTCGAGCTCAAGAGCTAGAAGACCAATCAACTCTTTGTGTTCTTAGTTTCAAACTGACATCTCTTGAATCAATGAACCAACATATGAAAGAAGAGGTTCCCAAGTACAAGTTTGTAAGCTTTAATAAAAGTAAGCCTCTCGAATCCTCTAGTAAGTCTTCTAAATTTAAAAATCCAAGTTTTAGAGGATTCCATTCAATGCAAGAGAACGCAGTACTTGTACAAAATCAACCCCTTATCTCCCATTTGCAGCCCTTTCAAATTTCCTTGCCAGTTGTATCTAACATGGACAGTTATGATGAGATTGCTAAGTTGGAAGAGCATGTGTTTACAATCCCAAGCATCAAGGACAAGCAACAGGGTGCAAGGAAAGTGGATGGGGGCCAGAAGGAAGAGTTGATCTTCTCATCTGATGAGTTGCCTTTTTTTGTTGACAAGGATGTAGTTTTAGAACAACAAGAGGACATCAAACAATGTGATGAGTTGCAGATTGATGACAATCGGTATGAAAATGGGACCTTGGACCATGAAGAGGAGTATAAAACTGAACCTAACATCATTCTCCAAGGTATGAGCTTTGATATCTTCGAGCATGTTATGAATGAGAAAGCTAATGTTGAGCTTTATGAAGAGATGTGCATAGGAATAATTGAACAATTTTGTTCAAGGTTGGCTGATAAGGAATCAGACCTGTTCGAAGAAGTTGAAAATTATGATGAACTAGAACAACAGGTTCACAAGCTTGAACAAATGTTGGAGCAAAAAGAGGTATATGGTCTTGATAAAGAAGAGTCCTTTCTCTTAGGTCAAGAAACTTATTTTGAACCTGATTTGCAAGGTCTTAGTTGGTTGGAGGAGCTTCCTTTCTACTGTATCGAAGAGATGGATGTTGATTTATCAGTTGAAGTTGCTTCTAAGAGCCTTCCAAGAGCTGACAAATTTGATAGGTTATTAGCTACGTTAGTGGAGGAGGATTGTTCATTGACTGTGGGGGAAGAATCAACATGGAAAATTATTATGCAAAGTAAGATAATACTACTATTTCTAACCGTTCAGATTGTCTTCTCTCTAGTCCAAACTTAGCCATGAAGCACGACAACCATGAAAGAAAAGGAGAAAGAGAAGCAACCAACAATGGGAGTCCAAGTTTTATCCATTCAAGAGGCTATCCTATCAGATATCAAGTAAGATTGGAGGCCGCCAAAGCACCACCAATCATACTTGTACCCAAGCATGAGGGTGCAATTGAAGATGAACATACCCAACTTACCTATTCATTTCAAAACAACAATATGCACAATCAGAATGAAGAGGTAAGTGAATATGTTTTCTTTTTCCAAGAAATATCACAACAGCTGGTTGAACATTTGTCATTTTTCCATCTCATTTGTGTTGTTCACAAATATGTGAAATATTGTAAAATCATGAGAAAAGGAAGTTACTTCCAAGAACCAATTAATGGCTTTGTTTGAAGAAGTTATGTTGCTGGTTAGGTAAGTTAGGATAGGATTATTTCAAGTAATATTTTAGGTGTCACTTTCTCCAAGTGCTGAGGCATAGTTAGGTTTAGTTTAGGCATTTTGGTTAGTTGCTTTGAGGTATTACAGCTGATTACCAAGTTTGAGTCTCAGTCTATCTATTGAATCCATACCCAATGGATAGCTTCAGGCAACTGGTCAGGATGTTTAGAAGGCAAACATTTAGCAGATGTTGCCAAAAATGTTACCTGATTTTGCTTCTATCTCAATCAAGAAGAGTTGAGTTTGTGTTTGCAAATAAAAGATAAAAACTCCTGAGTGCTCTTGATTGCTCCTAGAAGCTCCTGATTACTCCAAAAATACCTACAAAGAAATGAAAAGTTGGTGTTAGAAATCAGGATCGATATTACCCACATATGCAACATCAACAAACACATAGTGTACTATCATATGACATTGAAACAGTTTTGCAACATCTCAAATATCAAAGAAGCAAAGGAGTATCATCGAGAATCACAAGGCATCATATATATTGTGCTTCATTGTATTTATCTAACATGTTTGTTCATTGTGCAGGTATAAGTGAAATTTTTATTTCTAAATTATTTTATTTGATGTCATACCATGTGGAGTAAAATGGGCTCCCACAAGGGTTGAGCCTAGTATGCTACGCTATTGAATTAATTGAAAGGGATAATCACAAGTGAACCATCCATGAAAGCATTAAAGATCAATCTTGCAAGGATCAATGGAGTATGTTGCATTGTCTTAGGATAGTATAAAGAATGATGCACTTATTGAAATTATTTTCAGTTATGATGTACAATTTATGTGTAAAGGTTTCTTGTGCTAAGTTATCATAAAAACGTGTGCAAAGAAATAGTCGTATCATATAAACTACGATCTGCATTCTTAAGATTTGTGGGGAAAAATTAGGAAACAGGAAGGCAAAAACACCCATTAAATTTTGTAGCATCGCAATTTGTAGTTTATGAGATCTTTTCACTAGTCCGGAGAATGGTCAAATTGAGGAGTATTTATTCTTTGCAACAAGATTAAAATGTAAAACTTTATTTAAGTGATGATTTATCAATAATTCTAAATAATGATATAAATGCAAGATAGATAAAGATGTGTTTGCCTTCAAGAATGAGTCAAAACAGTTTGGAGATATGGTTGAATATTTATGGTTTATGCCAAGCATATAGGGGAGGTTAGAGGAAGTTATCAAACATGTGGAGACAATATAGGAGGGTGTTTTGACAAATTTGAAGCTCTTTGAGAGCATTTAGGAGCAGTTTTTGATGCCATTATGATATGTGAGGTCAAGGCTTGAACTTTTCTTCATTTTGGATCCTTTTTGGAGTGGATTTAGGGGATAGATTTGTGGATTTTTAAGGATATCCGAGATTGGAATTTTTGAGTTCCTATTTTGGTGCAACTGTTTGAACCTTGCTTACTTAGTCATTTTTTGACTAATTTTGCAGTTCAGTTCTTGATATGTAGATAGAGACTTTGTGACTTTTAGAGTCCCTTGTCATACTTTTGTAGGTTTTGTAACTCATTTGGAGCATGATATACATAATTTACCTTGGTTACCATTGATGATTCAATTTGCCTTATTGTTCTTGCAAAACATTGTGCATTTTCAGGTGGCTAATCAAGTTACTTTGTGAAATTTTTCTATTTCCTTATAGCTTTGTCTCATGTTTGCATGCCTTTCTTGCAAAAGTAGTACTATGCAAGTTACAAATTGTGTTTACAGAATTGCACATAAACTTTTAAATTGTGAAAACTTGATTCTCCTTCTTGAAAGTGTGTGCAAAGTCAAACCTGTTTGTGAAATACTTATGCATAAAGCTACAGTAACATGTTGTGCAACTTCATATCCATCATCAATATTCAAGTGTATATCAATCTGAGTGTCTCATAGCTCTTGTCAATTTGGTGTATCACCCAGTATGTTTCACATTTTCAATATTCTTCATTTTATGCAACCGCATCCTTACCCTTTTCCCATCAAGTCAATAGTTTAGGTGATATTACCAGCTAGGAAGCCAACCTATCCAGAGGTTCATTTCAATCTTAGGTAACCCACAACCTTGAAATGATCCCATGTTTCGCCAGAAAGCTTAGTTTCAATACTTTGCAGAGGGTGCATTTCTAGGAGCTAACAGGCCTCATTGATCAACCCACAATTTCTCGTAGCACATGTTCAATACCCAAATAATGACTAGATTCCATTATATTTTGTTCAGCAATTGTATGTTGATGTCCATTTGGGCCTCAAAGTCAACTATCTGGACATTCTACCATATGTTGGTTAGCGGAATGGCAAGATTGTTGATAGGCCCACTTATCATCGAGCATATAGACCAACCCCAGTGTTTAGGGTATTGGTTGGTGAAAGGTCTTCTGCTCTCACCCCAACTCTAGCCCCTATAGTAGATGAGGTTTTCGTTGCTTCCAAAAAGGAAGCAATTGACACTATAGGTGACATTACAGCTGCCACCACTAGGATATCTACTAATCGTGTAGGTCAGTATTTGATGTCTAGACGTCCCTGATCCATGCCATTTTTAGCATAGTGGACAGCCATGGATCCTTTCACAGTGGCAGACATCCCTACTCCCGTAGAGCTTGAGGCACTTACAAGAGATATGACACACAAGACTCTGCATTGTTTGGTTGAGGACCTCTTAGAGGCATATGCCTTAATTGCATCAGACTATGGGATCAATGCAGAGCATGCTAGAGATTGTTTGGCACATGGAGCTCATTCACTTCCAAGGTCCCATCACTCTCAACCCAATAGTAGTGCATGTCAGGATCCAACATCTGATCATTCGGTAGTTGCACAAACTATGGGTTTCACTGAGATGTTGAATGGTGCCGATTCATTATCGTCAATGCCATCTCACCTACATAGTCCTCTTCACTCATCATTTCTGGAATGACATGGTATAGATCAAATGGATGCAAATATTTGTTTTTCACTTGACCGTATAGTTGATATGGTGGAGGTGGTCATTTCAGAGGACTCAAGTCATCCGATATCAGATGATGTGCATGTATGTGTGCATGTGCATGTTTCAATTCCTTTTTAATTTTTTTAAATTTTAGTTTTAACTAGATATTCATGTACTGATATATATTGTAGGTGGACATACCTCATGTCACTCCTAGCCTTGTTCTAGATTGTGTACATTGACATGACTCTATGGATGAATCTATTGCTAGTGGACATGTGAGTTTTAAATTTTTATATATACATGTGTATATGTACATGAATATGTATGCATAAACCTAGATAAATATTTAAAAATATACATATTTAATATAAATTATATGTATTTAACATATTTTATACACCATTTTATTTGCAGGGCTCAACACATCCATCAGAGCAGGACCATTCTCATTCAAATGATCATTCGAGTAGGAATCAACATTCATATTAGGCCCTGCATTAGATTTATGATCTTTACTACATGTATTTGCTTATATGATGATCTTTCTAGTATTTGACATTTGATTATCTCTAACTTACATTTTCTATATATGATGATCTTTAGTATTCGACATTTTCTTATATGATGATCTTATATGATGATATTTAGTATTCCATATTTGATGATCTCTAACTTACATTTTCTTTTATGATATACATACATTTGGCACTTTTCTTATAACATGTTACATGTTTATACATTCATCAATATTGATATGTTTACATGTTTATATGATATATGTATACATTTTCTTATAGTCAATATACATACATTTGCTTATTTGATGATCTCTTACAACTTACATTTCCTTATATGATATATACATTTTATCTCTCTAGAGTAGAATTTTAGGAAATTAATGCCACTTTATAATTAAGATAATTCATGTTGATCACAATAAATATTTTTCATGCGCATGTCCATTGAGTACATTATAGTAAGCAGTCAAAAATTATAAAATAAATGACTCCCAAGCTCAAGTAAACTAAAGATATTTTATAAATGAGTGTATTTACTTGAGCCTATAATTTATTAATATAGACATGTTCTTCTAGTTTTAAAATTTGAATAAAATGATAAAATTAAAATCTTGATTCATCTAAAAGTAAGAACAAATAAAGTGCATCACTTTGTGGTACACAAAACTCCTATTTTTTAAAAATGACTTAACAAGAACCATTGAGGAGTTCAAAAAAGAATATAAAATTATAAAGAATCTAGGTAGGAACATTGCTTTTATAATTAAATATACCATCCTTCAAACACTTTCCCTCTAAGTTATAAAATTTTATGTTAAATTATTTCATAAATAAACTCTTAATCTACACCATTATTAAATTATAGGAAAATTTTATTCTTTGAAACATTAAGAAAATTCAATTCAATTTATACCTCTATTATCTTTTTGACAAGTAACAAAATTCTAAAATTACTAGATATGTTGCATATCTATACATTAAATAGAAACAAACTCCACAATGAAATAACTTATTTTATTACCACTTGATTAATTTAAACTAGGATCTAGATATTCCATACACTATAATAATTTTTTTCCCATATGCATATAAATACAAGCTTATTTTTCATATTTCCATATCCAATTGCAAGATTAATTCACATTTATATGATCACTTGGAGCATAGATTTTGGAGAAGAGTTTTTTTCACATTTATCAAGAAGGAAAATATTGGAGGAGAATTTAACTAAGTTGGTAGGGGATTTTTTTCGAGTCATCTTTAACTTGAAGAAGAAAATGGGACAACAAAGAAAAAGAAAAAATGTGTCTCAACGAAAATTGTCAAAAGAAGAAGAACAAAAGAGGCATGAACAAAAATTGGAAAATTATCATAGAAAGAAACAAGGTACATGATTTTCTCTTCTCTCTCTTTGTCTCTTAAGTGTGTGTTTAGGAATTTTAATAACACCTCAATTTGTTTTGCTTATAAATATATTTCCAATTATGAAAACCATGTTAGATTTAACTTGGAAACTTTAATACTAAAAAATAGTCGTCTTTCATAGACATGGACCTTGAAGTTATGGAGGAGACCCAAGTTCAAACAATGCTTGTTGGAGAGGGGTTAGAATCACTTCCTTCTACCGGTATGGATGAGCATATAAAACTAGCTGAAACTTCTCTCACTTATAGCATCATATCTTATATCACTTTGTTTGCTTGCATACATAAAATTCACTTATATAGAATCATCTCTCACTTTCTTTGTAAAATATTTTATGACATGTAGAAAGGGCTCAACAAGCAAGAAGTTCTCATGTTGAATTCGAGCCAAATCTAGATATTGGATCAAATGAATCCGTGGAACAACACATGGACCTTGAAGATTGGGAGGAGGTCCAAGTTCACACAATACATGTTGGAGAGGGGTCAGGATCATTCCTTCTATTGGTATGCATGAGCATATAAAACTAGCTGTAAAGGTGATGAAACAAATTTCTTATAGAAATTTAGATCATTTACTTGAAATGGGTATGGAGAAACTGAAATGTTATGCCAACCAGCCATATAATAAGAGAAAGAGGTAAATGACTAAATCTGTAAATGAAATAATCAATGATCATTTCAATCATCTTGATACACTTGAAAAAACCCAATTGTTATCACATTTACTTCTTCGTAATGATCTGAAAGTGTCATTACAATTGTTGGGTGTAAATTCGACATCAAATAAGAAGAAACACATGGGATTACAAAAGGATATTGCTCAAAATGTTAAAAAGGGTTTAGATTCCATTGGGAAAGGATATCAATCAGTGGATAAGGCCACTACAAGAAGGGTGATGTTGATATCTATTGTACATCAAGATATAGCAAGAAAAAGAAAAATGTGTGCACTTTTGACTAAAATTGGTTATAGTAGAACCACATTAATAAAGTATGAGAAAAAGAGAAATTTTTTGGATGAGAGTTCAAAACGAAATTGGGAAATTATGTGTAGAGCTCCCCATTCTGATAGGATTGAAGATGTTGTTAGGAACTTGATCTCAAGTTTTTGGCATGATCAGACTCGTCCATCATCAAATACTAGAGATGTTATGAGACATGGGATTGGGCCAGGTATTTATGAAAATCATATCAAACATTGGCTATACATAACACAATTTGAGATGTATATGAGTTTTTGTAATACATATACTCATATAAATATTGGGAAAACAATGTTTGAAAGGTTAAATCCATATTATGTGAACATAAACAAGTTTTTTGAAACTTTTTGTTGTCATTATAATATTGAATCTAATCTTTACTATCAGGTGTTTTGAGAGCTGAGAGAAGAAATTTGTGGTTTTAAAAATGCACCTCCTAAGTTCATGCAAGTTTGTTCATAAAGGCTATATTATGTGATCATGAAAATGGACCTCAAATAAACTGCATAAAAGGAATTTGTGAGACATGTAGAAATTTGGCTAAATTTCCTTCAAGAAATGAGGATACTAACCTAACAAAGATAGTAAATTGCAAGAGGTAAGTATTATTTTTAGAGAGTTTATTTGTTTCAATTTGATTAGATTGTTATTTGAATTCTCTAATGTAATGTTTCATTGATTACATGTGGTTTATTGCTTATTCACATATTTTACTCACATAGGTACAAGTACGTAAAGTTGCAAACAAATTTTGGGAAAGAATCCACCGAGTTGAACTATGTAGAAGAGAATATTCCTATTGGAAAATTTATGGAAGATTTTCAAAAATTGATACAACCATACATACAACATTCCTTTTTTGCTAAGTGGAAAGAACAATAATTCCAAACATTGAGAGATACTTTCCCACTTGGAACAGTTCTATCAGTAGCTGAATTTGCATAAAATTACTCCTTTATACATCAAAAGGATATTCAATCAGAGTATTACTTTTCAAAATAGATCACTATTATGGTTCATGTGTGTTATCGACATGCACAATCAAAATTGGATGGTGTTGAGAGTACAGATGAAGAATGAGTCATTAAAAAATAATATCACTTTTATATTAGTGATGATAAAGAGCATGGCATGCTTTTTGTCCAAGATTACTTTACAAATTTTTTTGAGAATTTGAGAAGCAGGGGTGTAAAATTTAAAAATCATTTTGTATGGTCAGATGGATGTGTGACACAATTGAAGTCTTCACAACCATTCTATGCACTTTGTAGATATCATAAAATATACAAAATACCACATGTTTGGAGTTTTTTTGAGAGTGGGCATGGAAAGGGTGAACATGATGGGGCAGGAGCTTGCATCAGATGAGCTTTAAGAAAGCATCAAATGAGTTATCCAAAATATTGTATAGACAATGCACATGATGTTGTTGAATGGTGCAAGAAACACTTTGCATCAAATTTGGTCAGCACATCTTCGAGAACAAACTGGCACATTCCACATAGAGTGTTTTGGGAGATATCGGGTATTGTATAAATTACATTTTCAAAAATTTAAATTTATTTAAATTTAAAATTTATATATATATACATGTTTTTTCACATAAGTTTTTTGTTGTACATGTATCTAGGTGTGGACAAAAGATCAATGCATGGATGCAAGAGGGTAGGAAAAACAAGATCTTTGCATTTTGTTAGGAGTTCAGATAGTCGCCATGGATGGAAATTACACATAAGGGATTACTCTTATTTTTTCACTAAGTGCATTGCAGGAAACTCTGATCATGCATGCAACAATCAAGAACTTGAATATGTTGGTAAATGGGATACGGTGCCACTAGTTGTTTTAGAAACATATGATGAAAATGAGGAAGAAAGATTTGAAGAAATTCCTTTGATTTCAATTGATTATGACCATATTTCAAGATTGGTTAGAAAAGGTATGTATGTGTAAGTTTTCACTAATTTAAAAATTATATATATATATATATATATCTAGTTAATGATCTTTAGAGACATTTCTATTTTTTTTAGATTTTTTTTGTGTAAATTTGGTGTACAGGAGATATTTTTGCAGTCATAGCAGAGTCTGGAAACATCAAAGGTGTTAGCTATTATTTATTGCATTGCACAAAAGAGAGGAATAAGCTAACACAACCTTAAACAAGTGATGGAATGTCATTTCCCATAGGTGAGTTTGAATTTAAAATTGTATATACATTGTGCTCACATGTGCACATTACATTATAAAAATTTAAATATATATTGTACAAACCTTGAGCATGGAAATGTTGTACACATTCATATGTCTTACCTTAGGTTCATGTTTACCATGCATGTTCTATTGTGGTGCAAGGGACATATCTGAAACAAGTCAAAGTTGTTCAACATGGGATTCATTTTGTTGACTATCAATCTGATAGCAAGGTATATCAATATAGTCACTTAATAATTGCTATTGCCCTACATCTTTATGCAATTCCACGTGATTGTTGATCGAAGAAAATGGAGACTAGATAGTGATGATCATCAAAAAATTCTACATGTTATTGAAGAGCGGGCTGAACTAGAATCTTTGAATTAGATTATATCCATGATTTTCAAGTTCACTTGTAATCCTATACATGTTCAAGTGAGAACTTATAGTAACTTGTACATAGTTATAAATCATTTTGTGTAAATTACAATTATATGTACATATTTGTTCCATGGAAAATTCTTAAGTTCAAGAATCTTTGATAGCATCATCTCTCACTTTTTTTTCTTGCATGTAAACCCATATATATGCTTTCAATAGTTATTTGAAACCTAGTGATGTTTTTAAAAATCATTTTTGCCTAAATTAATATTATATACAACTTATATTTGTTTCATGGAATTCTCAAGTTCAATAATCTTGTATACAATTATATATACAACTTATATTTTTTCCATAAAATTGTTCCATGGGAAATTATGTAAATTTTAAAATTAAGTATTATCTAATTGTAAAATTATTGTACACATATTTAAAAAATAAACCAATGCAAATAAAAACATAAAGTTTCCATCAATTTAATTCACAAAAAATACCGCAAATGGAAATGGAAAGTTCCCCTCTACGCTTAACCCTCTACCCTCTACCCTTAAGCCTTAAAGCATTAAACCCTCTCTCTCTCACTCACTCACTAATTCTATCTCAAGATCCCCTCTACCCTTACCCCTTAACCCTTAAACCCTAAACCCTTGTACCCCCTACCCTTAATCTCTCTCCCACTCTGCCCCTCTCTCTCAAGTCTCTCCCTCCTACCCCCTCTCCCTCTCTCCCCTCTACCCTTAACCCTTAAACCCTAAACCCTTGTACCCTCTCCCACTTCTGCAATAACAACAGGTCCTTCGCAGTTGGTGCATATGGGATTTCTCATGGCTTCTTTAATTTCCATGTTCTCCAAGCGAAGCTTCTCGTAATTCTTTCCTTGGGATAGTGTTTTCATGACACTCGTGTTGAGCCTGAAAATCCAAGATTTGAAAATCCATGATTACAAATAATTAAGGAATAAAGAATGAAACCCTAAAGTTCATCAATTTTGCAACATTACTACAAAATTTTGGTCATTTTCTTAATCCCCAAATATACTTTCATCCAAGTCCACCAATTCTGGAACTAGAACTTAATCCAAGGCATGGTGCAAGCCCCAATTGCTTACTCATCTAAGCTACCTTTGCTTCTAATCTGAGTGAGGGCACTCTTTGAAAAGCCTATAGCAAACCCAAAAGAGCAATAAAGTTAGAAACAACAATTCTCAATGAATGACAAGTATTGAATGTTTAGTGAAAATGGGCATACGCTTCCATCTCCTAAATTTTCCAACAAGTATGCATGTGATAGCACTTCTTTTTGGGATGGTTATCTTCCTACTCATCACCAGATCCATTCCCTTCCATGTTGTCACTACTAGACCTGCTCTCATACAGTTCTTCATCTCTTTGTACATCCCAAGCTAAGACTGTCCACCGCTACTGCCAAACATGTCTCCTTTTCCTTCCAATCTACTTGTCTATCTAACAATGCCCATCATAAATATATACTTACTTAAATATCTATAAAAAAACAAAATGCCCCTAAGAAAATCAAATTAATATGTATTTCCACATCAATACCCATGTTTATATGATTTTCGGTTGAAGAGAACAGGTCTACTAGCGTCAAGGAGAGCTTGAGTGCAAAGCTATAGATGTTCATGTTTTCATATTAGACCTTGGTTGAGGGGCAACGAAACAAGGTTGTGCCATTCCAATATTGTTAGATGAGATCTCAGAGAAAAACTTTTTGTTTGAATCGTTCCTGCCCTCAAGTAAACTACCCAATCCAAAACTCATCCCAAAATACTTTTTACTGTTTCTAATATATATAGTTTTTAATTATATAGTTTTTATTTATATACTTTTTATATTATAATAATAACAATTATATATTATAATATATTATAATAATAATTATATAGTATTATTATAATATATTGTAATAATAATTATATATTTTATATTATTAATTATATACTTTTTATATTATAATAATAACAATTATATATTATAATATATTGTAATAATAAGTATATTATATATTACAATATAAAAATAATATAATTTAGATTTATATTAATATTATATATTATCAAATAAAACTATCAAAAAATGGGAGGAAAAAACAAACAAACGGATTCATGTCAGGGGGTCCGACCGAACCCATTTTGCAGGTTTGATCGAACCCCCACAAAATACATTTTTAAATTATATTTCAAAGTGGTTCAGTCGAACCCATGTTCGACCGAACATATTTTCTTGGTTTGACCAAACCACCCTTTTCTCACCTCCACCCTTCAAGGCACCAAAATTGTCCATAATTTTGCACTTCGAAGCTCGATTTGAGAATAAAGATGGAGGAGACTTCACAAACCCAAATAGTATCAGGTAGCCCTCAGAACGATCTACCCAACGAATATAACTTTAATATGTTTTGTTTTTATTATCTATTTGTTTTTTAAGTTTTATTAAATATAGGCTTTTCATAAAAAATGAAGCTCTTTGTTCTTCACATGTGGAAAAATAGAAGATTATCAATTTTATTTTTTTTGAAAAATATTAGTGCACCAGATATTGGAGTCCTTCATCCAACCAAAAATAAACAAAAATCGATACATACAATAAAAGTTACGCGTTATATGGTCACACTATGTTTGAACTGTAATTGGTTTGACTTTGAAACTTGATTAAATAGAAAATATTTAATAAAAAACTATCTAACCAAGTGGAAGCACTAGATATCGGAGTTACAAATCTAAATTCTGAAGAATTAGAATTTTATACTTCAAGGAAAAACAGTTATGTGTTATACGATGTGTGTCACTTTTTAAAAATATTATTTTCTGAAGAAGAAAAACAAGTTTTCATGGGAGATGGAAAAAGAAGTGCAATCTGATTCCAAAAATTTTGAAAAATATATTTTTAGAATCTACAGTAAAAATGTGATGAGACTCTAGCTTACGTCATCTTTAGATTCCTCACGGTTTAGCTGGTATAGGTGTCTGAATGTGAAGAATTAGTTAAAAATAATAATTTTAGTGTCCAATTTGGCAAAAAATTGTAAACCACTATTGTGGGATCACTTGATAATAGACTTGATACAAGCCTCGGAGAAAATAAAAGAAATTTAGGAAGAAATGGAAAAGAGAATGGAACTTGAGAAGGAAAAACAAGCAAATGGTTGGCATTTTCTAATAATAAAGAGGCTCAATATGCCTATCAAGAAGATTATTCTGAAGTGAATGAAGGAAGAGAAAAATCCAGTTGAGAAACAGGAAGGTCATGAGTCACAAATGGGTTCTAGTGCTATGTTGGTGAGTGACAATGAGTTTTTCCAAATCATAGAGAAGGAAGACACAAATCCAAAGGTCAAATAAAGTGTAATGTTAATGAATCAAAAAGAGTTCCTAAAGCCCATGAAGGATGAAAAGGTGGATTTTGAAATCAAGATCAGATCCCAGACTATCAGGATAGTAGTTGATATATCTTATTTTCCATGGGAGATCCAAAGCATGTTGAAGGATGGTATAGACATAGTTGTGGATAATTTTTCACACTTCTTATTTCCAATGCAAAGTATCCATCATTCACAATTGTTTGAAGAAAGTGAATTTCATTTTAATGAGCAAGTTGAGCAAGGAAAGTTGTTGGTAAACATAGTGCGGGGTTTAGATTTCTAGTTAATTGAATGCAAGGATAGAGCTTTCCATTTAGTTCATCATATTGGACATATTTCGTTTGAGTTTGAGGATAAAAATAGCTTTTTCTATTAGGAAAATAGAGAGGGTTGTAGAAGGGAAGGATAAAGTTGCTATTGTGGATTTGCAGACCAAGCTACTCCAGTCAACTTTTTTCATGTTGGAAGGGTCACTAAAAGAGTGTGAGCAATAGGACAAAGAAGACCTAGCTGGTGATGGTGCTCAACAAATAGTTCCAGGGGACAATGTTTCCATTGTTATCATCCAAGTGAAGGAGGAAGAGTATGCACAACTCTCATTGCACAAGGTATCTCTAGAAAGTAAATTGCAACATAGTTTATTTGACTATTATATATTTTATCAAGGGTTATCTACAGTGGTAAGTGACTTTTATTCCCTCAAAATTAAAGAAACCAAGCATCTTGAGTTTGATGCTTCACATACACATATTAGAGCTAGTGTTGCAATTTTTAAGGCATTGTTGGAAGATGAATTTAGAGGTGCATCTAGGGGACATGCTTATTTTTCCATATTCAAATACCTTTTTCAAGTGTTCAAGAAACCTACACTCAAGATCAAACAAGCATGGGATTTTTCCATAGAAGACAATGAGAATTTATTTAAAGACACCATCTAGGAGATGTCAAGCATAATTCTCATGTTTCTACCCATCATTCAAGTGGAGCTTGAATCTTTCTTCCCTGGGAGTATGGTGCAAGGGCACCATTGGATTTCATGCCTCCAAAGGGGGTCAAAAGTTAATATTTTGTGTTAATTGAGTTCTTGGCATGTAATAAGGTCTTTTAAGACCATTTCATAGGTGTTTGAGTAGATTTGAGTCATTAGGGGGTGATTTAGTATGTAGTTGCAAAATGTTGTCAAAGCAACTTTTGATGTCAAATTGGAAGATAAACTGTTGAAAGATGAAAAATTAGTTTATAACTGCTAAGGATGGTTGTAAATTCCCTAAAAATTCCTTATATCATTAACCTTGGGTGGATCAATTTTTAAAGTGAAAATAATGAAGGAACTCTATTTTTCTACAAATTTCAATGTTTTTTTGCCACTCCAAAGAGTTGTACAGATCTATACAATCTTGTGGTGACCTCAGACCAATTGGGAATAATGGTATACTGAATCTACTTTTTGTTGCATCTAGTCTCACTCATTTTCATTAAGATTTGAGTAATTTAGAGCTATTTCTTTCCAAAAGGTTAAAACCCTAGTTAGGTTTGATAGTGAGTAAGAAAATGTAATCAAATCCATTCCACCTTGTGGAACCTCATGAAACTTGGTGGAATGGATGTTAAAGATGAGTTATTGGATACTCCTAGGTTGCAAATGTAGGGGGTGGAGGCTCACATGTGTGGGGGTGTTGTAGTGGTCTAATTTTTGCATTTATCAAGCCTATGAACCCTAGAAGCTTAGGGTAGTTGTTGAAAAGATCTTGGATATCATTCTAGTTGATGAAAGTTGGTGTTTTAGGCTAGGTGTGATATGTTTAGGGCATTGGAATGCAAAGATAAACTCTAGAGTTCAAAACCCCTACTGCTACCAAGCTTGTTTAAGCAATTAGGCCTGGCTGTAAGCGGGACAGTCAAATTTTGGCCCTATCATTCCAAAGGAACCTTACCTGAATTATTAATATGTGTTAGAAGTCCCAAAAGGGTATCTAAATCTGTGTTTACATTTTGGGTATCAAGTCTTCTTTGGGAATTATGCCTAAAAATTCCATATTGGAAGGCTATTAGGGCAATGAGTAGTTTGTGAAGGAAATGTTATTGATTGGTGTGTGGGAGTCCTTGGAAGTGATTGTCTAGGTGTGTTTATTAGATTAGAGACTATATGGTCCTTGTGAGTGATTGTGGGTTGAGGTTACCCCTGAATGGAGTGTTGCTTTGAAGATCAATTGTTTACCCTTGTGAATAAGGCTACCTTAGCATGATTGACTTTAAATTTTGAGAAAGGAATGAACCCATTATTTTGAAATATTGTATCAATTGCCTAACTACTACCCCTTCTCTACATTAGATAGGCTTAAAGTTAGGTTTTCAAATAGAATAACAATGAGGGTTACAATTATTGTTACTATCAAGATTAAGGTTAGAGTAAAGGTTAGGGTTAAGATTAGGATTAACATTAAGGTTAGAGTTTGGATTAGAGTAAAAATTTAACAAAAATCTCTCTTCAAATACTATATATATAGGTTATCTTCTTCAATTACAATATCTTTGAAAAGCTCTATAGAAGGTGTAGCCTTTATGCTTTGCAAAATTGGGATATAATCTTCCCATACATTAAGTTCCTCACCAATTTCTAACTCCATTGGTTGAGCAAGGATTATCTTCATTGCTAATTAAATGATACCTAGGCTTTAACTACCTTCTTTATTATCGAGCTTCCAAATACTTGTAGGTTATCTCTACATTCTTTAGCAGTTGATAAGAAGCCTTTGGCTATCGATGTGTGTGTGTGTGTGATTTTAAAAGATATCATTGTTGAGCTTTTTCATTTATTTTAGATTTATTTTATTCTTTTAAATTATTTAAGAATTAAATTATTTTATATATTTATGAATTATTTTACTTTGAGCACACTCAATCTCAATTCTGTTAGTCTCAACTACACATAGTATGAATCAAACTTGTGGTCAAAGTCAAACAAAACACCTATAATTTTCACTATCCTACTAACATTGGAATAGATTAAACTTCCAAGACTCTATTGATCTCCAATTATTTTTGACCTATCTCTATCATGCCAACTAATTTATTAGATAGATAACGCATTTTTTATCTACCTTGAAATTGGCAACAAATACTTTCATTAGAGTACTATAGAGACATGTACTCACCACTATTGGATAGCACTTGTTTAAATATCATTTGATTTAACGACCAAACATTCAACACTTGAACCAAAATATTTTAAAACAATAAAAAATAAATCCCATGAAAGTTTTTTTCTCTCAACCCAATAATATGTAAAAATAGCTAATAAAACAAATCACATGGGATCTTAAAAACTGTTCGTCCTAAATAGTTTATCAATTCGTTTTCGATTCATGTGACTCATGTACGGGGGTAAAGCTTGTTAAGTTGAATTCAGACACTACGGCTTCAGAAAATGCGACTCAATGTTCGAGAAACTTAATTTTTTAACGGATATCTTTCTAAAGAATATGCTTTCCTCTCGCGTGCATCTATAAATTTGTTTGAACTACCATATGCTTTGCACTTATAAATTACAATAAATATATAGTCTGAAAAAGATTATAACTGTGGGCTTCCTGTTATAAAATAGGATAGACTTTCACTTCTATAGGGGCTGCTAAGATGGGAAAAACACCGTGCTGCTCAAACGTAGGAATGAGGAAAGGGCTTTGGACACCAGACGAAGATCTTCGTTTGATAAAACATATCAAAATCCATGGAGAAGGGAATTGGCGAACTCTTCCTATGAAAGCAGGTTGGTAATTTCTATATCATACAATGCGATTTGACTGTTGCGTATTACTCTAAACTTTATAGAAATACTGTAATAATTTCTTGTTCTGTCAACGCTATGATCAATACTTACTGTGTTATTTCACAGGCTTGCAGCGTTGTGGAAAGGCGTGCAGGCTGCGTTGGATGAATTATCTTCTTCCTGATTTTAAGCGTGGTCATATTTCGCCAGATGAAGAGGAGATGATCTTAAGACTTCACAAGTTGCTTGGCAATAGGTCAGCACTTCTTTGTCAGATCTGTGTCTGATAAATATCAAATGTGATTTGAACTCTCAACTTTTTAAGTCGAAAATCTAACTGTAGCAGTAAATGTGACAAATATGTGATTTTATTTCAATTAAATTTAATATTATAACATCTTAATAATATAAAAATTATTTCTCATTTAATGATACTAAGTTTCTATAATACATATTGTTTATTGTACAATCTGTTTTTAGATTTGATTTTTGTATGAATATTTTTGAATTCTATGATGGATCATTATGATGAATAGAAGCAGTAGAAAAAAAACTGGTTGATTACAGATCAAAAGGGGTTGAAAAGATAGAAGAAAAGTGGAAGAGGATGCTAGAATCAAAAAGAGAAATAAAAATTAAAAAATTGATAGTTAGAAAATTCAAAGAAGAAAATTAAATAAGACAATAATTGAGCCAAAAAAGGAAAAAAAACCACTAAAATAATTTAGAAAGAAAGAAAGAGTAATATTAAATAAGAATAAAGAATAATATTCTGATATATACATTACTCTTTGTCTTTCTTTTAATTATTCTAAGCTTTTTTTCTTTTTTCTTTTTTCTTCATTTGAATTATTTTGTTATTTAATTTTCTTCTTTAAATTTCTTGAACTCTCAGTTTCTTTAATTTTTCTAATTCTTTTCTTGTTTTATTCTTATACATAGTTTTTTTTTTCATAATTTTTTAACCCCAATTTTTCTTCTACAGCTCCTTTTTTATTAGAATGATGGATGATGTTCATCGAATATTTTCCAAAACTTTGATACAAAAATATCTTGCACAATCGCAGATTTAGTTATTTCTCTTTGTTTATACATTACCATTGTTTAAGGCCTAACTAAATCGTTCTAAGTAGATCGCTGTTCAACTTTTGCAAATAACATGTTTGCTTCGTTTTCTCTTAAAAACTCAGTTCTCCAAAATGGAGCTGTCGTTAAAGAAAATTGTTTCATGAAATTTAGGTGGTCGTTGATAGCAGGCCGTATTCCTGGTAGAACTGACAATGAGATTAAAAATCACTGGAACTCTCATTTGAGCAAAAGGCCTGAGGCGATCAAAATCCAACCTGCTCATAAACAACCAAGCTCTCATAATAATGATTCTCCAATTTCTCGCATTGCAGAAACTACCCGCAGTCTGTTGGGAACAGAAGAGGTTTATAATGCGCGAGCATACGCTTCCCGAGATGCAGTAGAGCCCATGCAAAGTTTCAAGCAAATAAGTGATCTTTATGATACTTTCACAGCCATTGATGATTTCAGCAATGTCTTCAACGATGTGGGTGGTGCGCCATGGTCTTATGGGAATCGCCCATCTCCTTCGATGGCCATGCCATGTAACTTCCCACCACTAGTCATTCCTCCGAAGGGCATTTCAGCTGGTTATGAGAACATAAACAATGCTGACCATCTTGCGGGGAGTGAGAGCAATGTGCAATTATGCAGCAAATTGCTAAGAGCAGAGTGCGACATTCAAATCCCTTCATGTAGAGATGAAATCAACGATGCTTTCACAGTCGACTATGATAACGCAGTAGAGCCCATGCAAAATTTCAAGCAAATAAGTGATGCTTATGATGCTCTCACCGCCATTAATGATTTCAGCATTGTCTTCGACAATATGGGTGGTACGCCATGGTATTACAGGGATCACTTGTTTTCTTCAATGGCCTTGCCATTTAGCTCCCCAACACCATTCATTTCTACAACGGGTACTTGAGCAGGTTATGAGAACATAACAGAGAACATAAACAATGCTGAGCATCTTGTGGGGAGTGAGAGCAATATGCAATTACCCAGCACATTGTTTAGAGCAAAGTGCGACAATCAAATTCCTTCATGTGGAGAGGAAATCGATAATGCTTTCACAGTCCACCACGATAATATGGCGGAACCGAAGAATGGAAAAAATATGTATGTTAATTCAAGTACAACGACAACAGAATGGTGGGAACCCTGCTCTGCGTTGTCTGATTGGCTGGATGCACCGAGCGATTATATTCTTTCTGTTGAAGACTACTGCTAATAGATTGTGTGTTGAGTCCCGACAAAAAATTGTCTGCGAATTTGGGGCTATTTCGAAGTAGTTCAAACAATCAATTTAATGCTTTGTAATTTATATCCACTCTTTCTTTATTAAATGGAGTACTAAATTAAATAAACATTTGGCTGAAGACATTATGTAAAGAGCTCATTCTATGAATAAATTAAGTCAAACAAGATCTTACATGTTACAATGCTTTACAGAATACAAAATCTTAATGAGTCATGGTCTTAAGAGAAAAATTATAAAGCATTTGAATTCATATTACACTTGGATTAGTCTTGTTTCTTTTTTAGATGAGGGAACTACATCAAGTGGGGTCAATCAATAAAGCTCATTTGAAGTGATGGTTAGTAGATTGTAGATAAAAATATAGAAAAATAGAGTAGGACATAGAAAAATGAATGTATAAAATTGTAGATACATAAAATCAACATCATGCATTCCGCTCTAACATCATGCATCGACTTCTCTTATTAATCAATTAAGACAATTTATTGATTAATTTCCTAAGGTTCATTAAATAAATTAAATTATTCAATCAAATCCTTAAAGTTCTTCTCATTTGATTTATCAAATGTCACCTCCTAATATCATTCAAGTTAATTAATCTACATTAATTAACCTCTAATCATAATCACTCATTCTCTAGCTTTTGACTCAACTGGAGTCAAATCCAAACTCTCATCTAACCCACCCACTTGCACCAATAAATCAGTTATTTGATTTATTATTTCTTCTAATTACATTCAAAATGACATCAAAATGGAATATTTTTCCAATTTGAATCTCCCCCCCAAAAGGACTTGTCCCTTCCAACAAGGTATTAAATGCTATTTGCACAAGTCAAACATGGCATTTATTGCACCTTTCATCCCCTCTTAAACAAGTCACTTCAAAATTCAAATTTGAAATTGGCACATTGGCCAAGACTTGCACATTCCTCACCCTCTCACAACTTGACAAGTGGCACCTTGTCATTGGTTTGTGAATTATCCCACATTCATCAAAATCACTCAATCTCCTACCCTTGAATCTATAAATGCAAGGAAAAACAACTCAATTTAACAACACATCTTGATGCAAGGTTACTCTCTTCATTTGAGAATCAATCTTGCTCTTCATCATCTACAATCTACAATCTACACACACATTTGAAAGCATCTACACTATAGGCAACTTGAGCTCATAACAACTCATTGTCTATCTCACTAAGCTTATCAAGGATTGGGAAAGGGCTCTTTCACATATTCAAAGAGCACCAATCTAATATGGGATAGATATATTTCATGTTTTACATGCTTTGCTTACCTTTTTTATTTGGTTGCATTTGAATCATGGAGTATTATTTCATAAAGATGTGTATTTCTATTATGTTGTTTTGTCAAGTTTACTAACATTTGCAGATTTTAGCATCCACAAAATGACGCTAGAAGGAGGGCATTTCCGAGTCAACTGCAAACATACATAGTAACTAAGGATTTTAAGAGAAATCTATCTTAGAGGCTGAAACCAGTAATTTCTTAGAAGAAATTATTTTTTTTGTCTTGCATTTTGAGTCACTCTTTATATTCCTACACAAGAATTACTTTTAGAAATGGCAATCTTTTAAATCCGTAAATTTCTATGATGGGAATCCTAGGATTTAACCCTTTTATTTTGCAGGTGACCTTGCATCGATTGTGTTACTTGTGTGGTTTGAAGGATAAAATGTACATTTTGTCTATTTGAAAAAAAAAAAAGGTCTCCTTGTATGATCTCTGACTCCTCTTTAAGCGAAGTTGAGTTTTGTCGGTGGAATTCTCCTTTGTGGATGCTAGCTTAGCACCTTCAAAAGCTAGGTTGGATCGACTTATAGACACAGGAACCCTGTTCTTCTTTGCACTCCCAATACTCTTGTGATTTATTCCTTTCCTGAGAGGGGTAGCATAAGATAATTCTAGTGTCTGTCCTTGCAAGTTGCTTTGAATTGTTTGTAATCCATCTCTTAGAATTTGCAACCTATCTACAAGGCTAGGTATTCTTGATCCTACTATACTAGAGGTAGCAGTATTTTACAAACAGTATATTCTTCAACAAACAATCCTCATTCCACATAATTATTTGGTAGGGAAGGCTCTTCTCCAAAAGCCAAACCCTTCCTTTCACCAGCAAACATAGTTTCTGAAGTTATAATTTCTACCATTGGTGACTCACAAAGAAAATCACGAACTAAGAGGAGTACTACCAGTAGTGCGGTGTCATCCTTGTCTCTAAAGCAGCCGCCTTTTCTTTCGCATGCTTACTGTTGCTATGATTGGGTTGCAGGTTGCGGTGTAAGTGAAAGGCATCCATTAACGAGGGAGTAGCATATCGTTGAAGTCTTTTTCTTTATTCTCTCTCCCATTCCTATTTTAATCACTGGTTGTCTAGCGAATGATGTGAATGTCCATTCTGCATAGATCTTGTAGTGATTACATTCTACAAGAATATGTTTCTTTGAGGAATTTCAAAAATAGTTTGAGCGCCTTATTTATGTTTCAATTTCTGCACAGGTAAAGATAGCTGCAGGCAAAGGGCATTCGGTCTACAAGAAAAAATGTCTTGTTAGAAAACCTCAACACTTTTGATACATTCGAGTATGTTTACCCTGCAAACTAACTGTCAACCACATGCTACCCGAGCATACTCCTTTAATACACTACTAGAGCTTGACTTGGGAGGTATCGAGCATTGCTTGACTATCTACCGTGGGCGTGAGTAGTTGTCTGCAGCTCATAAACCCACACGCGCAAGCCTTTTTCCTAACTGGATGCCTTTATTAACGCCTAATGTTAGGCCTGTCAATGACAAAGAGTACTAGAAGTCCACCACCACAATCAATTTGCTGCAAATCTTTCAGCAAATCTTTTTTTCATTTTTCACCTATTTTGTTGTCATAAAGGTCATTGACACCACATCTAATTTAAGGCATTTTTTGTAGTAGTTCACGTCTCCTTGGGGCATCACATCAACTTTCTAGAAAGCAATGAGTTACAGGATTGAACTGTTGAGTGTGGAACCCAGCAATTTTTTGAATACCCTAGCTTTGTCAAATGAGCGACAGGTAGGAACATAGGCAAGGTGTTACAGTTGGGAATTTACGTCAACAAAATCCACAATGCAAAGCTTGCAGGCCTAAAAATAACATGCATAGGCGGGAATTCCTCCTCACAGGACTTCATTTATTTCCAATTTTGATTTTAATTTAAGAATCTCTCTATTGGTGGTGGAAACAACATAATGTCTGTGTCATTTATCTTTGAAGTGTTTTATCATGTAGGGAGATGCTATTTTTTGTATTTTTCTTATAGGATTGTTGACACATGATTTTGGCCTACATCGGGGAGTTCCTCATATCTATCATATCTAAACTATTCCCCTTCCCTGTATAACTATTTATGCATCAAATGGTATATGGTATCCAAAGTTTTTTTTTGAGTCCATTATGCTTAGCTACCTATGGTGCTTCAAATATGGATGTTTTAATTGCAGGTCTAATCGTTGTGAGTTGTTAGGGTAAATAGATCATTTTGATTCGATCATGTGTGGAGAGGGACCTAGAAAGCTGTGAATTTGGATTTCCAACATGATTTCTAACATGACTTTAGCTTTGCATAAATCTGTAATCATGTTATTATAAAGCTTTTTGTGCAGACATTAAGGTGGTGTTGTGGGCCATACCACTGTACAACACACAAACCCCAAGTCTCCCAACCACTTAAATAATATCTTATATAATTTGTTCTTGGCTAGCGTTACAATGATTCTTTAAGGAATTGTTCTTGTGATCACAGCCTCTTCAATAGTTTGCTCCAAATTTCTTTGACATATTTTTTGAGGTTTATTGAGGAGTTTACAAACACTTGACATATTTTTGGTTTTCATTTATGGCAGGTGTAGCTTTTGTGGCTTTATGACTTGAGGATACGAGAGATCTAAAACAAGCTTTTTGGTGGATGGAATTTAAACTTTTCCTATCCAATTCTCGAAGGGATCAAGCATAATATCTATATCATCAAGAATTCTTAATGAATACTTTTATGTTATTTGATTATAGATTCTTTGTAAATGGATTCATTATGTTGATTCTTTGACATATCATAAACCTTATTTCTGATAGATTTGTAAATATTTGTAGGTTCACATCAAGAAACAAGGGCAATCCTTTTCACAAAGGAGTCAACTAACTGGCAGATTGGAGTGAAGAAAATTAACCTTTGAACAGTAAAATGAAGACTTGAAAAGCATTTTTTAATGCTTGTGGTTAAAATCTAGAGCTCCAATTCACACTTTAGTTTTCTACTTTGAATCAAGTCACTTTTTTCGATTTGGACTTAAAATTGATCACTAAGTTGATATTTTCAAAGTTGGATTAAAACTGAACACTAGAAACTTACTAGTTTTCAATTTGGACTTAAAATTGAACAAGGCAAACTTCACATTTCAATTGGTGCTTTTAAAATGAACTCATCACTGCTTTGAGGTATAAAATGAACAAGTATCTTTCATGTTTTGCAATATTTTTCACAAATTAACATCATTGAAATGCGTATGTGCTTCTCTCGCGCTTCACAGTGATCTTGAGAATCAAAAGCATTTTGGTGATATTAACTTGTGAAAAAGATTGCCTCCACATTTCAATTTGGGCACTTAAAATTGAACAAAACATGCGAGTGTGAGCACGATATATTGTGGAGGTTCTCCCCTTTGTTTTTCAACAAAGGTTGTGTGAACGACGGGATATGTTAGCTTGCTTTTGTTTATCTTAGAGGGCCTACCTTGTGGGAAAAAGTACTCACCCAAGGGAATGACCCAACCGGGAACACGCTAAAGCCAAGCGACTTCCACCCGGGATATAAGTGTGGATATTGTAACAAAGGCCAATATCACAAGGATTATTTCGATGAGATGGACAGCAATAGACTCTCACCGATGTTGGATAATCCCCCATGAACAGAATGCCCGAATTAGAACCCTTTGTTTAGAAAAAGGCCAAAACCTTGTCTATCTTGTTGGTGCAAAAGGTCATGTCCTTTGAAGCTGCCCCATATTATACATTGGGTCTTGTTGTAGAAATGGAAGGTATGCCATGGGAGATTCATGGGTACTAATGCTTGGCTGACCCGAATAAGTGAGTGTCGTGGAGGGGAGCCAGTGTGGTCAAGCATTTAGCCATTCGCACAAGATATGCGCAGCTGGATTGGTCCAAGTGGGAACCCAACAAGATATTGCCTCATCATCCTAGGATTGTAAAAGTGTTTGGAAGTAAAAGATACATTGCTTGGTTCTCAAAATGATTGAAAAATAGACATTCACAAGAGCCTCAAAATTCAAACCCCTTTTAGGAAACAAATACCTTTGACGAATTTAAGCACTCTTGCTTTCCCTAGGGATCATATCCTTAGAGGTTTCTAAGTGCTTGAATTCTATCATTATTTGTTTTCAATAAGGATAAACATAGGAGACTTTTGCCCTAATTTCCTTGATTTCCACATAATGGACCTTGTGGGATGAAGAAGAGAGTAGGACATTAGACATTCAGTTTGAAAACATAATCAAGCAAGTGCTTTTGGTAAAAGGAATTCACTAAGACAAGATAAAAGACAAATTGGATTACACATGTGTTTTCTAACATGATTTCCCGCAAGATCGAAATCCCAAAACTAAAGTTCAAGAAGCTTAGTCTGAAAGCTCATGAGGGGCCTTTTGAGATCCGAAGTTGTATGAATTTTACTATCAGCAGAATCCAAAAACTTTTTGAAAGGTCTTCTTTCCTCCCATAGCAAATATAGTGTGTTCTTCAACACCGAGGTCTTGTAAGAAGAAGTGTTATTCTAGGTCAAGTATAGGATCAAACTCAATCACGTTCATCCATCTCTCAACCATCAAAATTAGTCAAAAATCACCTCACCAATAGCTCTTGGAAACTTTGTAAACAGTTGTTATGCTAAACTTTTAGGCGAAATCAAAACCACTTTGTTTGACTTAACACAACTAGTCAAACCATCATCCTATACACGAGTTCTCTCTTGGATAATACTACTTCCTAGGGTTTACGAGTTCATCTTGTTTGGCTTAACACACCTAGCCAAATTGTCAAATCATCACCTCGTTTGACTTGACGCATTTAGTCAAACTACCATCTTGTAAGAGTTCACTCTATGGATAACACAACTTCCTAGAGTTTTACGATTGCATTTATCACATCTTGTTTGACTTAACACATCTAGTCAAACCATCAATCCAATCACGATCAATCAAAGTCCTAAAAAGTTTAGCATTTCTTTCAAAATTTCTTTAAGAGTTCCATTCATCCATATCACTCATCTTTTGTTTATCTCATCCTCGTCATCACTTTGATCCTTCAATTATCCTAGTTCTTCGCTTCTTTGAACCTAATGTTTAGACCGATCTAAAGAATTAGAGGTTCATCTCTTACATTCTTGAAAATTGATCTTCATTTTATGGTTCAAACTCAATCTCAACACAAGAGGGACATGGAATGTAAACTTGATTCATCCATCATGAGCAATCCGAGTCAACCAAACTATCCAAGTCTCGTAATGCCAATTGATCATCGAAACTCTCATTTATGCAAATCAAACATGGAATCATCTCCTCCAAACTTCAACGATACGAATGTGAGTATGCCCAATCTAAAGTTTGGAACACCTTTCCCAATGATAGATTTAAATCCAAGTCCAAATCTGCAAATCGATCAACCAAATGCTCAATACATGAGTTTTTCAAACAACATTAGCCCACCAAATCCATACATGACAAATACAAGTTTGTTGAACATGAACATTTCTAGTCCACACTTGGTGAACTTTGGGATAGACATGCTTGGAAATCCCCCTAATGTTGTTCAAAATCCTAGCAATATAGTGGAAACTCCATATGTGGACTCAGGTCGAGGTAACACCATGCAAATTCAAAGTTACCTAAATCAGGGCAATATGATTCTCAACCACAAAAATGTTCAAAGACAATCTATAATGCCAAATCAAAAAATCATACCAAATCATCCCATTTTGCCATCAATATCGCAACAGCAGGTGGCAACCATCCAAGCAACCCCAACAATCAACACCATCCCCAACCCACCACCACCACCGCCAAAATACAACACGAACAATTCATTCTCCATCATGTTGCAAGCCGCTCAAGAAGCTTCCCGCAAAAAGGTGCTCCAAAAACAGCAAGCCACACAAGCTGTACAAGCTGCACATGCCGCTCAGATGGCACAAACAATCCAACAAGCACACGCTCAAGCACGAGTGCAATCCCAAGCTCAGCAAGCGCACACACAAGCACAATACCAAGCTCAATTGCAATCACAACAAGGAGCATATCAACAAGCCTTGCAAGACTACCAATTACAGCAGCAATACGACCAACAATAAGCGTTGTTGGTGCAACAACAACAGGACCAAAAACAAGCATTGTTGGCTCAACAACAAACACAGGAATTACTCGCTCAACAAAACTTGCAACATATTCCCACTACAATTGTTGAAATCAAAAATCAAGATCAATCTATCAATGAGCACTTTGAAGATGTTTCTACCCCATCCATTGATCAAATCGTCGTACATCAAGAGCCACTTTTTAGTGATCTATTCCAAGATGTGTTAATGTTATTTGATCCCATTGACATAATCTATGATCCATCCACTAAAGATCATACTTTAAATGTCTCTACATTTCCTTATGAGATAGAGGACATATCTCAAGAACGTATTCCAAAGCATGATCAAAATCTTCCATCAAGGTCTAGCAATGGCGCTTCCAAGAACATATTAACATCCTCCGGCCTCACAGTTGAGAATAGCGAAAGAATCTGTGACTTTACACTTGATCCAAATCCATCCAAAGAACAAGTGGATATTAAGCCACTTCCCATGCCTAAGGACGATGTCCAAAAACCCACTTTAAGCAATCCACCCTTTGAAAGCGACCCATGTCAAGAACTTGATCCAAAACATGTCGAAAGTAATTTTGAAACTAATCAAGATCAAGAATTTCTATATCCAAGATACTACAATGATCTAATGGGCACTCTTTTATCTATACAAGATGTCACAAATGATGATCGTATCCATATAGCACGCAACCCTCCATCTACCCATGAGATGCTTTCGTTGGATGGACATGTAGATGATCATCACTCAAAACAAGAGTCTCATACTCTTGAAATCATTACTGAGAAACAAGAGTCTCCTACTCTTAACATTTGTACACATGATCAAGATATAGATAAATGCAGAGATATATCACAAAAAAATCATGAAGAAGGCTTCTACAAAAGTTGTAAATCAGAAATGTCATGTGAAAGCATATTAGGAATGAATCATGAGGAAGAATTTTACAAGGACAGTGAAGCATCAACACTTCTTGAAGAAGCATTACAATATGATATGTCACAAAATCAAGCTAAGGATATCAATCAGGAAGTCATCCCACATGTAGAGGATCCTATCACTTATAAATTTGGATCACTTACCTTTCTTAGAGCAAGCTATCTTATCAATGAAGAAGTTAGCACCTTTGAAGATCCACCACAGAGCAAAGAAGGATTAGTACCTTGTTTCAGAGGTAAATCATATCTTATGGCAAATAAATTTTTTTAGGAGACAAATTATCAAGGTAGAGGATTAGGCCTACATGAACAGGGTATCCTAGAACCAGTGCATATTGTTGGAAATCCTAAGCATTAAGGCCTTGGTTACTCGATAATCAAGGGATCTCAACATATTAGTAATATTTCCACAAAACTGGGGGCAACTTCATCTTGAGCAAACGTCAACATAGGGAGCACGAAGAATCCTTATGATGAAACCTATGTCAATACTACAACCCGCCATGTCATGGATCTTCATCCACCCATCACCCCATCCAAGAATTGGGACCAACAAGAAAACAAAAATTTGAATCAAAGCACGAAGAATGCTATCAAAGAAAAATTATCAAAGCACGAAGGACAAATCAAATACAAGTGGATACCCAAGAATACAAAGAAAGACTATCCGTATAAAACTCCATTAGTCAAAGAAACTATGGGGCAAAATCAGAAAGGGAAAAGTATCCATCAAAGATGTCCAGAAAGGAAAACACATGCTTCTCAAGCAACGTACAAAGTGTATCAAGCAGTTGGTCCTAGTTCTATGCACACTTCCATATCCACCCATCATTGCTCATCTTCCCAAGTTTGGATAGTCAAAAGTTCCAAACTATTGACCAATTCATATTTTATTCCTAAACACACTCCATCCAAACCTCGACGCATGATATCCAGCTCTCACATTGACCATGTGTTGGCAATGACCCTTCATCATAAGGATTCAAAAGGCACTCTATTGCGATGTGCACACAAAGACAGAGTTAAGTCCATTGTCAGCAAAGCAGAATAGATTTCTCAAAATCTTCTTTCAAGTGCATGTGTCTTGGCAAAGCAACTTCTTCAAGTAGGATACCGATGGCATGTTATGATAGAAGCATCTACATCAGCAGCACCAGGTGGTTCAGCATCAACTTAAAATCTCTTGGAAAATACAAAAAAATCAAAAAAATGTCCTGACAAAATGGTCACCTTGATGACAACCTAGCAAACAGGCATCTTGGCGACAACAAAAAAATCAAAAAATACAAAAAAATCCAAAAAAATCACAAAAAGGATTGAAAAAAGTAAAGAAAAAAAATCGTCCTTTAGCAAAAACCATTTCGGTGGTGCTTTGGATAGGTACCATGACGAAAACCTGGCAAACAAGCATCATGTGTAGAAACGAGCATCTATGTGCACCAGTTTAGAAGAAAGCATCTTATCGCATCTGTAATTGAGCCAACATTTCATCGATAATAAAGCTAACATAAATCCATTCATCCATGAACTGTTTATCCAACCCATTACCATCTATCTACCTTATCTTGATCTTGATGAAGGTTTGGTAAATGCTTTACACTTGTTTATGGTAAACATTTTGACATGGGTCATTTTCATTGATCCTATCCTACCCAACGCTATTTGAGCCTTGAAGCATTATCCTTATGAGAATCCTCTATTGGAACACCATTCTCTTATCGTAAGATAATCCATATCCATTCATATCCAAGCATCCACTCATGGCATTCCATACATTGCTAGACACTGGGGGCAGATAATTACATATTTCTTCGGGAATGAATCTTGATCTATATCTTCACACTTATGTGGTGATCTGAGCATTGGAAAATGTGAAATCAACTTGGTCAAAATATTTGTGAACACAAATCCAAGTCACTAGCCCATGGCATGTTTTGATAGGAAGACGTTCCTCATCAAGCTTTATCTTTCATCGAATATCAATCCAATAATCAATATCAGTCACATCTAATGTGTACATCTATGTCACATCAAACCATCAAAGCAATTTTGTTCCAAATCAAGCTTCATCAATCTTGATCAATTGAATCCAATCAATCATCACCTTGTTTGACTTAACACACTTAGTCAAACTATCATCTTGTGTACGAGTTTACTCTAGGATAACACAACTTCCTTGGGTTTATAAATTCCATTATCATCTTGTTTGGCTTAACACACTTAGCCAAATTATCAAATCCATAATCACCTCATTTGGCTTAACACACCTAGCCAAATTATCCTTTTTGTATGAGTTTACTTTGGGATAACACAACTTCTTGGAATTTACAAGTGCATTATCACTTTTGTTTGACTTAACACACTTAGTCAAACTATCAATCCATCAATCTGATTGATCAATATTAAACTTTGTTTTCAACAAAATCCCAAAATAGAGCACTGATATCATCGTGTATCCATATCCAAATTGTCAAAATCATGCGAAAATACGAAAAACATTCAGAAAATCCATCAAAATTCAAAAACATCAAAAACTCATCAAAATTTCAAAAACATCCAAATCATCAAAAATCGAAAAACATGTTGAAATATCATAAAATCTTTAAAAATTCATCATTTAGTCTTGTCAGTCTTTCACCCTATCGAACTACGTCATCTCTGAGCTTGAACGTAGGAAAGATTGATCTTTGATCAGCCCCCGAGATAGTTAGGGTCAGTCCTTAGGTGTTCATCGCTTTGGCAATCCGTTTGCCCATTTATTTTATAATTCGGGTCAGTCCTTAGGTGCCCGTCACATTGGAAATCCATTTGCCCATTTATTTTAGGTTAGGCGTCTATCACAATGGTAAACGATTTCCCCATCTATCTCATTAGCAGTCAAGTCAATTGGGGTCCGAACTACGTCATCTCTGAGCGTAAACATAGGCAAGGCCATCCTTGATCCCCGAGATGCAAAATTCAAAAACATTTGTAAAACATCTCAAAAATACCAAAAATAGCCTCAAAATATTTGAAAAACCCAAAATGGTGCACTCGTCTAATCCCGCTTTCACCCACAATAAACATTGCTCATAATAAAGTCAATCGTCCCTTTCACCCTTTGGTGAGTCAGTAAGAAGCAAGTTTAGCAGGTTCCAAAGTGAACACCTTAATTGTCAAAGTCTCAAGTCTAGAGCAGTAAGCAAGCAAGTTGGTCAACTCGGAGTATCAATAGCTTATCACCCAATTAGTCTCACCAAAACCCTGATCACTACATGTCCTAGGATGACGCTTTCCTGCGATGGACATAAGCATCAGGTACCCCACATTAGTTTAGCCTTGGCTAGCAGTACGAAGAATATCAACTTGTTTGTTTACTTTATTTTGGTCTTTTTGACTTATCTTATTTTAAGCTCATTCCAAGGACCTCTCAATGATACCTAAACAAAACAGGTTTAGAGAGAAAGGAATGGGGCAATGATCATTATCTTTTTATCTGCTGTGCTTGTTGGATATTCTTGTAAAATAACTTTGTCATGCATACTTTGTTTCGATTGTAGGAAGGATGTTTTAGGTATATTGTTGACCACATAAGAAGGCTTGCCTTTTTATGTTTTGGCCTGAGATGTCTGGAATATCTGAACTGCATTCTGAATAAGGTTATGTTTGTCAAGTGTCAACAAGAGTACTCCTATCTATTTGATGAGTCAAAGTCCATCACACTAGGTGCCACGCCATCTTGGTTCTTAATACCTTGATGTAGCACACCTATGTGTGTTATCAAACATAAAGAAAGGTATGCTCTTTTCCCATCCTTGGATAAGCAATACATCATCATACATCATCATATCTAATAAAGTCTCGATGACTAGAGGACTTGTTGGACTTCTTCATCTTCTTGAATTTAAGGGTTGATCCCTCTCATTCTTTTATCCTCTTTCGCGCTAACAATGCATCCATGTTGCATTCATCCTCTCATCTTGCATAATCACATCATATCATTTTAGGACAACATCATCCATCTCATCCATCTCACATGCATTGCATAATCATTTAACATGTTTAAAATAATATAGATTTGTTATTTTAAGCATCTTCCAAACATCTCATTTAGATCATCATTATCATATAGATTATATAGTCTCACCATCCATACATCCATTTTGAACCTCTTTGTCATGAGATCCACCTCAAATTGAATCTTTTTGCTCGATCTCTCGAGGGGGAAGTGTACTAACGTACTTATTTTTGCTGGGGCATCCGAAAAATCTAGATTTTTATTAATTTCGATGTCAGCAACATCATTCTTTGAACCAATGCAATGAGTACATTTCTTCAAAGAGGGGAAAAATGTAGACACGCAAAATCAACATCATGCATTTCGCTCTAACATCATGCATTGACTTCTCCTATTAATCAATTAAGACAATTTATTGATTAATTTCCAAAGGTTCATTAAATAAATTAAATTATTCAATCAAATCCTTAAAGTTCTTCTCATTTGATTTATCAAATGTCACCTCCTAATATCATTCAAGTTAATTAATCTACATTGATTAACCTCTAATCATAATCACTCATTCTCTAGCTTTTGACTCAACTGGAGTCAAATCCAAACTCTCATCTAACCCACCCACTTGTACCAATAAATCATTTATTTGATTTATTATTTCTTCTAATTACATTCAAAATGACATCAAAATGGAATATTCTTCCAATTTGAATCTTCCCCCCAAAAGGACTTGTCCCTTCCAACAAGGTATTAAATGCTATTTGCACAAGTCAAACATGGCATTTATTGCACCTTTCATCACCCCTTAAACAAGTCACTTCAAAATACAAATTTGAAATTGGCACATTGGCCAAGACTTGCACATTCCTCACCCTCTCACAACTTGACAAGTGGCACCTTGTCATTGGTTTGTGAATTATCCCACATTCATCAAAATCACTCAATCTCCTACCCTTGAATCTATAAATGCAAGGAAAAAGAACTCAATTTAACAACACATCTTGATGCAAGGTTACTCTCTTCATTTGATAATCAATCTTGCTCTTCATCATCTACAATCTACAATCTACACACACATTTGAAAGCATCTACACTATAGGCAACTTGAGCTCATAGCAACTCATTGTCTATCTCACTAAGCTTATCAAGGATTGCGAAAGGGCTCTTTCACATATTCAAAGAGCACCAATCCAATATGGGATAGATATATTTCATGTTTTACATGCTTTTCTTACCTTTTTTATTTGGTTGCATTTGAATCATGGAGTATTATTTCATAAAGATGTGTATTTCTATTATGTTGTTTTGTCAAGTGTACTAACATTTCTAGATTTTAGCATCCACAAAATAAAGTCAATCGTCACTTTCACCCTTTGGTGAGTCAGTCAGAAGCAAGTTTACCAGGTTCCAAAGTGAACACCTTAATCGTCAAAGTCTCAAATCTAGAGCAGTAAGCAAGCAAGTTCGTCAACTTAGAGTATCAATAGCTTATCACCCAATCAGTCTCACCAAAACCCTGATCACTACATGTCCTAGGATGAAGCTTTCCTGTGATGGACATAAGCATTAGGTACCCCACATTAGTTTAGCCTTGGCTAGTGGTACGAAGAATATTAGCTTGTTTGTTTACTTTATTTTGGTCTTTTTGACTTATCTTATTTTGTGCTCATTCCAAGGACCTCTCAATGATGCCTAAACAAAACAGGTTTAGAGAGAAAGGAATGGGGCAATGATCATTATCTTTTTATCTACTGTGCTTGTTGGATATTCTTGTAAACTAACTTTGTCATGCATACTTAGTTTCGATTGTAGGAAAGATGTTTTAGGTATCTTGTTGACCACATAAGAAGGCTTGCCTTTTTATGTTTTGGCCTGAGATGTCTGGAATATCTGAACTGCATTCTAAATAAGGTTATGTTTGTCAAGTGTCAAGAAGAGTACTCCTATCTGTTTGACGAGTCAAAGTCCATCACACTAGGCGCCACGCCATCTTGGTTCTTAATACCTTGATGCATCGCACCTATGTGTGTTATCAAACATAAAGAAAGGTATGCTCTTTTCCCATCCTTGGATAAGCAATACATCATCATTCATCATCATATCCAATAAAGTCTCGATGACTAGAGGACTTGTTGGACTTCTTCATCTTCTTGAATTTAAGGGTTGATCCCTCTCATTCTTCTATCCTCTTTCGCGCTAATAATGCATCCATGTTGCATTCATCCTCTCATCTTGTATAATCACATCATATCATTATAGGACAACATCGTCCATCTCATCCATTTCACATGCGTTGCATAATCATTTAACATGTTTAAAATAATATAGATTTGTTATTTTAAGCATCTTCCAAACATCTCATTTACATCATCATTATCATATAGATTATATAGTCTCACCATCCATACATCCATTTTGAACCTCTTTGTCGTGAGATCCACCTCAAATTGAATCTTTTTGCTCAATCTCTCGAGGGGGCAATGTACTAATATACTTATTTTCGCTGGGGCATCCGAAAAATCTGAAATTTTTTTAATTTCAATGTCAGCAACATCATTCTTTGAACCAATGCAATGAGTACATTGCTTCAAAGAGGGGCAAAATGTAGACATGTAAAATCAACATCATGCATTTCGCTCTAACATCATGCATCGACTTCTCCTATTAATCAATTAAGACAATTTATTTATTAATTTCCTAAGGTTCATTAAATAAATTAAATTATTCAATCAAATCCTTAAAGTTCTTCTCATTTGATTTATCAAATGTCACCTCCTAATATCATTCAAGTTAATTAATCTACATTAATTAACCTCTAATCATAATCACTCATTCTCTAGCTTTTGACTCAACTGGAGTCAAATCCAAACTCTCATCTAACCCACCCACTTGCACCAATAAATCATTTATTTGATTTATTATTTCTTCTAATTACATTCAAAATGACATCAAAATGGAATATTCTTCCAATTTGAATCTTCCCCCCAAAAGGACTTGTCCCTTCCAACAAGGTATTAAATGCTATTTGCACAAGTCAAACATGGCATTTATTGCACCTTTCATCCCCCCTTAAACAAGTCACTTCAAAATTCAAATTTGAAGTTGGCACATTGGCCAAGACTTGCACATTCCTCACCCTCTCACAACTTGACAAGTGGCACCTTGTCATTGGTTTGTGAATTATCCCACATTCATCAAAATCACTCAATCTCCTACCCTTGAATCTATAAATGCAAGGAAAAACAACTCAATTTAACAACACATCTTGATGCAAGGTTACTCTCTTCATTTGAGAATCAATCTTGCTCTTCATCATCTACAATATACAATCTACACACACATTTGAAAGCATCTACACTATAGGCAACTTGAGCTCATAGCAACTCATTGTCTATCTCACTAGGCTTATCAAGGACTAGGAAAGGGCTCTTTCACATATTCAAAGAGCACCAATCCAATATGGGATAGATATATTTCATGTTTTACATGCTTTGCTTACCTTTTTTATTTGGTTGCATTTGAATCATGGAGTATTATTTCATAAAGATGTGTATTTTTGTTATGTTGTTTTGTCAAGTTTACTAACATTTGCAGATTTTAGCATCCACAAAAATATAAAGAATGGATTCTCATTTACATTGTCAAATCATTATTTATTTGAAAAGATGAAAAGTATATAGCTTATAATTTTTTTATTTATTGCGACCTCACTTTCAACAAATTATTCGTGTATCTTTTTCCTTTGATTTTGAGCTCAGTCTCAATTGATTATTCTTTATGCAATAGAAGCATATAATATGTAGTCTATGCTAGAAATTATCACATAATCTAAATTTTACTTAATTTTGTTTCTAATAAAATGTTGCTTAAAATGTCGTACAATTTCTAATTCTACTAACTTTTGAAATTCTCATCGAGATTAGTCATAATGATTAATAATCATCATGATACACAAATAGAAAATCAAGATGTTTCTATAAATATAAAATTAATTGCTATTGCTAATAAACTTTGGTATTGTTTCTTCGAGAATATGAAAGAATAGAAAAATCTATAAATCTTCTTACTATTAAATTGATAATATATGTATAAATAATTTAACAATATTATAATCAAACAATGAAGCATAATTAAAATTAATTATTTGAAAATATCGTCATCATGATTCAAAGCATGAAGACAACAAATAAAGAAAATGAGATAGAAAATCATCATGTACCTAATAATCATGTATATCTAAAAGATGGATTTGTACTTAAGGGAAAATAATGCCCACTAGTTATTGAAAGAGTATCATAGTATTAAGCTCAAGAAAGTTAATGTAATAACGAGTTTCATAGAATATTGTAGTATACATACACAATTAAATCAAATATCAATTGTGTCTCACTATCGTTGTACTAGAAGGAGATGATGAAATATAACAAAGTGTAAAGTATGTTAAAATATTTTATACATATTTGATTGAAGGCCAAAGAAAGACTTTTATAGGAGTCAATAATTAAAATATAGTTAAGTAAAGAATACAATGGGAATTCACAAAATGACAATCAAGTAATGAAAAACCTAAGAGAAAGAAGTAAATGCATGTATGGAACAATAAAATATAACAAATGATGTAAAATATCAATTCACACAAATATCTAAAAATAAAAATTAATCTAACTTAAAAAATTGTTGTTCAAGTTATGTGTTCAACAAAAAATCAGAGAATAGAGAAACTCCATATATATGAGATATAAAATAGATATGTGTTGAAATGAATGAAAGAGACCGGTTCTTAAAATAAACATGATATAAAATTTGACTATTGAGACACTTTGATTGAGATTTGACATATAAAAAATAAATTTGATAAATGATAAAAATTATGTGATGACTATAAGCAATGAAACTACAATTTTGAAATAGGATGATACTGATAAAGTTCTATTGGCATAATATTGTCTTGATGACAAGGCTTTTCCGACTATCAAAATAGATTTTTGCTCCTTGCATACAAAATGTGGATCTAGATGATATATGTTTGAAGAAAATAATTTGGTACTAAACAATACCGCTCATAAGTTTTGTATGCAAGTTTTGAAGTGTGAAATGTTCTAGCCATTAGTTAAGCCCCAAGATTGAGTTAACAATTGAGAAAAGAGATAAGCGATGCAAATAAATAACAATGTGATTAGTTCTAACGATTTCTAATATGATGACCAATGAAACTTGTGAACATTGATGGAAATATATGGGTGGCCATGATTGATAGATGCCTTTGTAGTGATTTTTTTTTTGTGGACTAAATATAGGCTATAATTGATTGTTCCAATTACTATTAATGTCCAATACTAGAAGATGATGATTATTGATTGACTTTATGAAAGGAAAAATACTATTTTTAATCTTCTTATACTTTGTGATTATGTAATTGTATGTTCATGTTGTTAAGTGTGTTAAATTGATAAATTTAAATACACAAGTTGAGATGTAATTTAAACTTTTTGATAGCCTTTTTGATGGAAAAAGGTGAAACCATCGGATTTTTTTACATTGGAAAGTACTATTCGGAAATTAAAAAATTAGATATACATTTATTGGTTATAGCACAATAGTGTCTCCCACTTGAGGGACATCCCAATTTTATGGAATGGCATGTTTTTGGAAAAAAATAATTACTCAAGTCCAGCAAGGTTCCATGTAAATTTTTTTTAAAGGGGGTTAGATCAAACCCCCTTGACATAACCCACTAGACTTGAATCAAACCCTTATATAGTATTCTCTATACTTATCAAAAACTTGGCAAAAAACAAATTTGCATCACCATTGTGGTGATCAAATGAAATTGTTTAAATTTTTTAATTTGTAAATATGTAGTCCTTAATATACGTTTTACAAAATTTGTACTATGTATTGTATGTCTTTGATAATATCTTGTTTTGAATTTTTTGATGGATGTAGATTAATTATGAGAAACAATGAACTCTATTCAAGAAACTAAGAAAAATAATGAACATTGTTTGAAGAACTATGCATTGTATTATGCATAGATGTTCCCTTTTAAATTGAAATTTTTTTATATAAAGAAACTAACTGAAATGTGTTGTGAAATAATACTGATTTGAATTTTTATTAGTGTAAATTAAAAAATTAATGATAAAATATTTAATAAAAAATGAGCAAACAATCTATCCACTACACATTACACTTAACTAACTAATTCAAATATATTGTATAAAATGATTTGTAGTGAAACTCATGTGGTATAGAATAATCACTCAATAAAAAATGAAAATTGATAGAATTTTAATTTTTAGAAAAAAAATAATAATTAGAAAATTATAGCTGAATCTTTAATAACAAATTTTAAAACTCATTACTTTATTATCTTTATATTCTTAGCCATTTGTTCCTTTTAACTAACATAAACTAAAAATTATGAAATGATGTTGGTTCTGATTGTCCCATTGAAACCAAAAAATAGAAGACTATTATATTATCACCTTTAAATTTGCAATCTTATCCAACATAAATCCAATATAAAATATTTATATAAATTAAACTATAAAAAATCTGGGGGTTGATCCCATAGTGTGATGGTTAAGTAGTGGTGTTGTACCCATGCCCACTAGGGTTCAAGTATCTAGACTTGACCTCGTTATTTATGTGAGAGTTCATATCCCCTATGCAAGACGTTAAGGCATGAGGTCTCTTTCCTCGCTAGGCTGGTGTGCTCATGGACCTTATGCCCTCACTATTATTGTGCTCATAGGAGTGACTTGATCTTGTGTTCATGCCAAGGATGAGGTCCCCCATTTGTGGCCTTGCTAGTTCATAGCTCCAGAATAAATTATAAAAAAATTCATGGTTACCGTACTCACGGAAGTGGCTTGATCTTGCATTTATGCTAGGGATGAGGTCTCTCGTTTGTGGCCTCACTGGTTCATAACTCCAATAAAAAACATGCACCCATAAAACAAAAATATGAACTAAAAGTTATTATATATCATAGTTTCAAATTCAGACTTCAAAATAATAAATATTAAAAACTAAATTATATAAAAAATCACACATACAAATTAATACAAAATATAAAAAAGGATAAGTGTGCACTATGCACTATCGTCCTCCATAGCAGTACACAAATCAAATACATGTTGTCTTATGTGAAAGAAGACCGGCTCAAGAATCGCGGATTGTAGCGAAGCAATCAACCGATGCGGCCAAATCTCCTGAATAGTTGACGTGAAAGGCCGTTGGGGGGGCATGTTTTCACGTACCAGTGTTAGCTCATCTCTGCCAAAAATATTTCAAACCAGCTTTTAGTAACATCAAAATGGGCAAGCTTTCAGTAAGGTCAAAATGATACGTCTTCCGTGTTACCTCGACATAGTAAGGCTGGCTGAAACTTTCAGGACAAGGCTCCCAATGTGATCTTCACGAATCTACTTTCTCTGCAATATGTACACCCAGAGAAAATGATCACTTCATATGAGTTCCCTACTATTCTCTTCTGTAAAATTAAAATAAAATATACTTTCACTTGAAAATATAGAATACTATGTGGTTTCTGGATGCGCGGCAAATCATAAAATCTTAAACAATAATAAAGAAATCCGTATTTTTGTGGAGACAGTGAAAAGTTTTTTTAAAGTTAGTAATGTTTTGAATTAATATACAAGATTCAAAGGCACGATATTTTAAGCAAGACTCCAGTTTAAATTACTAACTGTAACACGCTCATGGTATTGTAACATACACATGATAATTAGTGAGATCAAGTTGAACTTTCATGGTTGATTCCAAGAGTCATTGATCAGGTACATAACGATTTTCTTTTTAAGTTTTTAAGAATAGAGGGCATTAGATTAATGGTTTTCAATATGTGGATAAAGTCTTATGTCTAGATTTCTTAAATTTGTTTGGTTAAAGTGCTTTGCAAATAGTACGGATGGCATGGTGGAAGCTTGGGCACATGATGAGTCAAAAAGAACAAAAATGATATATTCAAACTTTAAAGAAGTATTTATTATTAGAAAAGTTCTTAAAATTAAATAAAAGGATATTATAGATCAAGTAGACATACTACATAATAAGAGACTAAAACACATATAGATATCAATATCACATGTTACTTACAATATTATTTGGGATATTTATTAAAGCATATTTAAGCAATGAAAATAATATTTATAAATGAATGATTTAAAATAAATACCCAAAGAAGACACTAATGTTGAGCATTGTATGATATTGGAACACCCACATATTCAATATGTCCACTTGGAAAGCTCTAAATTTTTTAATATAAAATATACATCCAAGAGAATAAAATAGAAAAAGTGGAATAGAGAGCACATGTGTTTTAAAACATAAATATTATTAGTTTAACATATTCATACACATTATAATATAGACCTTTCACCTGTATTCAAATCATATTCTTCATTTAATATCATAATATAGACCTTCTCCTATATTCAAATCATATTCTTCATTTAATAGAAAGATTAAGTACTACTAGCATAGATATATACATTACATATACCTAGTTAATATCTATTACACTGCTTGCATACTATAGTGCTATTATATTTTGCTCCCTATTTTCTTCTCTCCTTTTCCCTTATTCCTATTTTTTCTTGTATTTCTTTTATTTTCCCTTCTCCATATTCCTTTTTCTTGAAATTTAATTTTTCCATTGTCTTCTCCTTTTGCAAATAATTTTTTTACTCAATATGTTATCTAAGTATTTGTAAAATTAATATGTTTTATTTTTTAATTTCGGATTAGTAATCTATCAAATCCTTCATTAATTGTGACGTTAATGCTTGGTAGATTTAGTTTCAAATATGGATAACGAGTCAAAAATTCAAAAAGCGGAGTACCCCTAGTTCTACACCTTGACTAAGAATCATGGATTCCAATCCCTCTATCAAGAGAATCCTTAAATTCAACATATTACTTGATTTAATATTATGGTAAAAAATCTTTTTCTCTTTTAAAATGGATAGTTATTTGTTCAAATGTTTCATTGTTATCGGAAATCTATCCTTCTATGATATTTTTCTATCTTTATTCATTTTGTTTTAATCTTCTTTCTTCCTCCTTGTGCATCTTAAAATCCATCTCAATTTTTGAGATAATTATCTTAATCTCTTATTGTCTCCTTTTTCATGGGTATTTTTTATTTGTAATTTATTTAATCCTTTCTTAAGTCATAGAGGATAAATTAGAACTTCTTTACTATTCATATGTTCCTAGGATCCTCCGCATTCCATTTATCAATCTCTAGGTTCATGACACTTCTCATGGGTTAGGTCCTAGAGTATGTTATTACACATCTCGTTTTTATTACAATAATTATTTTAATATCATTTATTATAGTAATTATTTAAATAATCCTTTTCTTTTTAGTATTATTTAATTTATACTTCTTTCCTTATATCTATAGTTTTTCTTCTTACACAACAAAAACTATTGTCTTGAGAATGAAACACAATTTTGGCCATAAAATATAGGCAGTGTAGGATGGTGAAATCTTGCACATTGTTTGTGTAGATTCAACCATCCTCATAGAATAACATGGTTCATTTCTCCAAATAAAATGCTAAACCTAGATCAAACATGCATGGAGAAAAGGAAATACAACCTATTCTATTCTATGATGGATTGGTGCCCTCCATGAAGATGTGAGAGAGCCCTTTCCCAACCCTTTTCCAAGCTAAATGAGATAGACAATGAGTTGCTATTAGCTCAAGTTGCCTATAGTTTAGATACCTTCCAAGTGTGTCCTAGAAATGAGAGAAGATGCATTGCTTTTATAGAAGAAGTTGAGAGAAGAGAGGCCAAGTTTAGCCAATGTGGGACTAAATCCCCTCTAATAGAATAGAGCCACTTGGCATGATGGGATTGGTCAAAGCTTGTGCAAGTTTTGGCCAATGTGCCAATTCAAATTTGAAAAATGTCAATAAATGCATGTTGTTGAGGGTTTTGGGGGGAATAATCTTTGTACAAAAAAGTCAAAGATGAGAGTTATTGAGAGAAAATAGGATTTTTAATAAATCAATTAAATTGATTTATTGATGCAAGTGGGTGGGTTACTTAGGAGTTTAGATTTGACTCTAGTTGAGTCAAAAGCTAGAGAATGCTAATCATGATTAGAAGTTAATTAATTTAGATTAATTAACTTAGGGGATTTTAGGGATTTGATATTTGATTTTAAATCAGTTTGATTTATTAAATCAAATAAGAAGAACCTTAGGAACTTAATTAAATAATTTGATTTATTTAATTAAGCTTGATGAACCTTAGGATTAAATCAATAAATTGCTTTAATTGATTAGTAGAAGAAACAAATGCATGATGTTAGTTACAGTGGAATGCATAATGTTATTTTTGGATGTCTACATTTTGCCCCTCTTTGAAGCAATGTACTCGTTGCATTGGTTCAAAGAATGATGTTGTCGGCATCGAAATTAAAAAATTCTTTGGTTTTTTCGGATGCCCCAGTGGAAAATAAGTACGTTAGTACATTGCCCCCTCGAGAGATCGAGCGAAAAGATACAATTTGAGGTGGATCTCGCGACAAAGAGGTTCAAAATGGATGTATGGATGGTTAGACTATATGATAATGATGATGAAAATGAGATGTTTGGAAGATGCTTAGGATAACAAATTTATATTATCGTAAACAACTTTAAATGATTATGCAATGCATGTGAGATGGATGAGATGGATGATGTTGTCCTGATATGATGGTATGACATGATTATGCGAAATGAGAATACGGATGCAAGATGGATGCATTGTTAGCATGACAGAAGATAGAAGAATGAGAGGGATGAACCCTTAAATCTAAGAAGAATGTAGAAGTCCAATAAGTCCATTAGTCATCGAGACTTTATTGGATATGACGATGAATGATGATGATGTGTTGCTTATCCAGGGATGGGAAAGGAGCATACCTTTCTTTATGTTTGATAACACACATAGGTGCGATGCATCAAGGTATTAAGAATCAGGATGGCATTGCTTCTAGTGTGATGGACTTTGACTTGACAATCAGATAGGAGTACTCTTGTTCACATTTGACAGACATAACCTTATTCAGAAAGCAGTTCAGATATTCTAGACATCTCGGGCCAAAACATAAAAAGGCAAGCCTTCTTATGTGGTCAACAAGATACCTAAAACATCCTTCCTACCAACAAAACAAAGTATGCGTGACGAAGTTATTTTTCAAGAATATCCAACAAGTACAGTAGATAAAAAGATACTGATTGTTGCCCCATTCCTTTCTCTCTAAACCAGTTTTGTTTAGGCATCATCGAGAGGTCCTTGGAATGAGCGCAAAATAAGATAAGTCTAAAAGACTAAAATAAAGTAAACAAACAAGCTGATGTTCTTCGTATCGCTAGCCAAGACTAAACTACTGTGGGGTACCTAATGCTTATGTCCATCACAGGAAAGCTTCATCCTAGGACATGTAGTGATCAGGGTTTTGGTGAGACTGATTGCGTGATAAGCTATTGATACTCCGAGTTGACCAACTTGCTAACTTACTGACTTAGACCTTCGAGACTTTGATGATTAGGCGTTCACTTTAGAACCTACTAAACTTGCTTCTGACTAACTCACCAAAGGGTGAAAGCGACGATGATTTATTATGAGTGATGACAATCACGAGTGAAAGCGAGATGAAATGGATGCACCATTTTGGTTTTTTTAAATGTTTTGAGGCTGTTTTTGGTATTTTTGGAATTTTACAAATGTTTTTGGTATTTTCAAGATTTTCCAATGTTTTTGGTATTTTCAAGATTTTACAACGAACAGACTAACTTAAAGACCTATCCTAGGGGTCTCGGGAGCTGATCCATAGATTAGCCTTGCCTACGTTATATACGCAGAGACCACGTAGTTCGACTGGTGGTGGACTGACTTGATGATAATATGGACAAATGGATTGCCATTTTATTGCCTAAAGGACTGACTTAAGATGCAGACTAGATCGGCAAACGTATTGCCAATGCGACGAACGCCTAAAGGACTGACCCAACCGTCTCGGGGGATGATCAAAGATCACCCTTGCCTACGTTCGAGCTCAGAGACGACGTAGTTCGACAAGGTGAAAGATTGAAAAGACTCAATGATGAATTTTTTGAAGATTTTTTGATATTTTGACATGTTTTTGGATTTTTGATGATTTTTCTAGATGTTTTTGGATTTTTGAATGAGTTTTTGCATGTTTTTGGAATTTTGAATGAGTTCTTGAAAAAGATCACGAGAATATACACGAATCCGATCTGATGTTGCGAGAACGTGCCTCCAGTGTGGTGCGATAGACTACTTCGATAAAGGCAGGATAGACTGACCTTTGAAATGCCAAGTAGTTCCAATGGTGGAATATAGTACAGATACCAACGCAGGCTATGGTATGGATGTGAGCGGATAAGTGGAATGTGATGGAGTGGATGAGTTGTGCAGATCCTGATAGATGGGGAAGGTACTTTATTTACACTTGACGCCTGTTTGCCAGGTTTTCACCAAGGTATTTTCCCAAAGCGCCACCGAAGTGGTTTTCACTAGAGGACGATTTTTTCTCTTTACTATTTTTCAATCCCTTTTCTGATTTTCTTTTTTTTGGATTTTTTGATCTTTTGATTTTTTTTTGTTGTCACCAAGACGCCTATTTGCTAGGTTTTCATCGAGGTAACCATTTTTTCAGGACTTTTTCTGATTGTTTTTGTATTTTCTGGTTCTATACCTTGCAATGTTTAGGCATAAAACTTTTTGAGATGAGAGCTATTCAGAGGCTCCTGCAGAGGCTCGCCTTCTGGTGTTGCTAGTTGATATGCCCCTGATGTGTAACTTGCAGTGATGATGAAAGGTCCCAGCCAGTTGGGCTCAAATTTTCCCTTTGTATCTGGATTTGGCATGTTCTTTTGGTTTTCTTTCAGCACGAGGTCACCAACTTGGAAAGTGCGTTGTCTGATGTTCTTGTTGTAGCTCCTTTTTAGGCGATTCTGGTACACTTGTAGATGATTAGGGGCATCCATGTGCCTTTCATCTAGTAATTCCAGCTCACTGAGTCTTGTGACCCTATAGTCCTCATCTGTGATAAGGTTTTGCAGTGATATCCTTAGTGATGGGAGCTCGATCTCAATGGGGAGTATGGCCTCTGATCCATAGACCAGAGAGAATGGGGTGGCGCCTGTTGGCGTGCGGATGCTGGTGCGGTAGGCCCATAAGGCGGGATTTAACTGCAGATGCCAGTCACGACCAGAGTCATTGACTGTTTTCTTGAGGATTTTCAAAATGGTTTTATTTGTAGCTTCTGCTTGGCCATTGCCTTGTGGATAATATGGAGTGGAAAAGCGATGCTTGATTTTGAATTTTTCACACAAGTCACGGACATCCTGATTCTTGAAGGGCGTCCCATTATCAGAGATAATGGATTGGGGGACACCGTACCGACAAATGAGGTAATTCAGGATAAACTTGGATATCTGCTTTCCGGTGATGTAGGTCATGGGAATTGCTTCGACCCACTTAGTGAAGTATTCGGTGGCGGTGATAATGAATTTATGGCTATTGGATGAGGTGGGTGATATTTTACCAATGAGATCAAGCCCCCATTGTGAAAAGGGCCAAGGTGTAACAATAGGATGCAGTTCTTGAGCTGGTGCATGAATAAGATCTCCATGCTGTTGGCATTGCAAGCATTTTCTGACAAAATTATGTGCCTCTTTTTCCATCGTCGGCCAGTAGTAACCTGTTCTTAGCAACTTTTTAGCCAAGGTCATACCACTTGAGTGTGACCCACACGTGCCATTGTGTACCTCAGTTAGAGCAATCAGGGCTTCCTCGGGTTTTAAACAACGTAACAGGGTTCCATCGGTACTCCTACGGAAGAGGGTCTCTCCCAGGATGACGAATCGTGAAGTTCTTTTGATGAAAGTGCGTTTTAGGTTTGGGGTGATGTCAGTGGGGAGGATTCCTAACTTTAGGTAGGTGTATATATCATGATACCAAAGATCACCGGGACCAATGAGTTCACATGCGTATTCTGACTCTGGTACCTCGAATGTGGGTATGAGAAGCTGCTCTACGAGGAATTCATGTTTCGAGACGTTACGAGGGATGTCGAGTAAGGATCCAATTGTCGCCATTGCATTAGCTGCTCTGTTGTTTGTCCTTGGTATCTACCCAAAGGTAATATCGATGAAAGATTCCTTGAGGCTTTCTACCACCTTCTTGTATGGTGTGAGCTTATCATCCTTGGTTTGGTATTCACCGTTGACTTGGTTGATGATAAGTTGCGAGTCACCATATACTTTAGTGCCATGATTCGCCATTGTGCTGCAATTTTGAGTCCTATGGTCAAAGCCTCATATTCTGCTATATTGTTCATACAAGGGAATGCCAGCTTGTATGATCTAGGTATGCAGTCTCCTTGCAGTGTGATGAAAAACACACCAGCTCGTGACCCATGTTGTGTGTGAGAGCCATCAAAGTATAGCTTCCAGTGGTCTGTTGCATCAAGGTTAAAAAGGGACTCATCTGGGAATTCTGATATGAGTGGATTATCTGTGTAAAGGGGAGCTTCTGCCAGCTGATCCGCAATGACTTGTCCTTTTATGGCTGTTTGTTCTACATACTTGATATCATGTTCAGATAATATCATTACCCACTTAGCCATTCTACCTGTAAGTGTTGCTTTTGTCAATTGGTACTTTAGAGGGTCTATTTTGGCAATCAACTTGATTTTGGTGCGCTAGCATGTAGTGTCTAAATTTCTGAGCCGCAAATACCAATGCTAGACAAGCTTTCTCTATTGATGTGTAATTGAGCTCATGTCCCACCATTGTTCTGCTGATGTAGTAGATAGCCCGCTCGGTTCCCTTTTCATCATGTTGGGCTAAAAGGGCCCCCAGGGCGGCTGTTGTTGCAGAGATATATAGGATTAGTGATTTCCCCACAATTGGTGGCATCAATACAGGTGGTGTGAGTAGATATTCTTTTATTTTGTTGAATGCTTGCTCACATTTGTCATCCCATCTAAAAGCTACTCCCTTGTGAAGTAGGTGTGAATAGGCAATCTGTTTATCTGTCAATTGTGCTATGAATCTTTGGATGGACTGGAGTCTTCCTTGCAATCCTCTTAGTTGTTTCAACGTTCTTGGTGCTTTCATTTCAAGGATTGCTTTTACCTTTGCAGGGTCTACCTCTATCCCTCTCATTGAAACTATGTATCCTAGCAGCTTCCCTGATTGCACCCCAAAGACACACTTCTTCGGGTTGAGTCTAACCTTATATTGTTCGAGCCTGTCAAAGATAGCACTTAGAGTTGCTATATGGTCTTGTCTCTTCTTTGATTTAGCAAGTATGTCATCTACATAATCTTCGACTGTTTTGTGGATCATGTCGTGGAAGATTAATGTCATGGCTCTTTGATAGGTAGCTCCTGCATTCTTCAACCCAAATGGCATTACACTCCAGCAGTAGGTGCCCCACAGACATGTGAATGCTGTCTTGTGTTGGTCTTCTTTTGCGATCAATATCTGATTGTACCCCGAGAAACGATCCATTAGGGAAAGCATCTCATGTCCGGCCGTCATATCCACTATCATGTCAATGTTGGGTAGTGGAAAGTCATCCTTGGGACATGCTTTGTTTAGGTCTCTGAAATCAGTGCAGATGCGGATGCCCCCTTTCGGTTTTGAGACTGGTACGAGGTTAGATACCCATTCTAGATAGTCAATCGGGCGTATGAAGCCAACATCCAGAAGTTTCTGTAGCTCAATCTTTACAAGCAGGGCTATTTGTGGGTGCATCTTCCTTAGCTTCTGTCTGACTGGTTTTTCTCTGGGGTGAATGGCCAAATGATGCACTACTATTTCAGGATCCAGGCCTGGCATGTCTGCATAGGTCCACGCAAAATTTACCTTTCTCTCCTTTAGGAAAGCTGCTAGTAGTTTTTGTTCTTCTTCTAGGAGGGATTTTGCATAGAAGGTAATTTGTGGTTCTGATTCTGTTCCTAAGTTGACCGGGTTGCACTGTTCTGCCAATACTGTTGACTTCTCCTGGTGTAGAGCAGTATGGGGGAGATTGAATCCTTCATCCTCTGGCGCCTCAGAGAGGTTTTCGCCATTGGATGCGTCCTTTATTTTTACTATTTTATGGTTAGAGAGTGCCACAGTGTGGTTTTCACTCATTAACTCTGAGCTTATTCTTTTTCTTTTGCGACTAAAAGACTCAATCGTCTCCCCATAGTATGCTTGTGTGTCTAGAGTGATATCAAATCCTACCTTGTGATCTCCACATGGAACACTATCCCTTAGTCCCATGAATTCGGAGAGAGCCTCATCATTTTCGAATGAGTCTAGAATTGGCGGTCCCCGTTGGTCGTGATCGATGAGTTGGGGGTATACTAAGTGGATTTGGTGGGTTTGTTGGATTGGCTCAGCGGGTGAGACACTAATCATTAGTAAGGTGGAATCTTCAAAGAGCCTAGGTAGGCCACCTATGGTGTCATCGTCGTCACTGCTACTACAAACGTCAGTTATGTCAAATGTGAAGTTATCGAGAGGTAGGCCTGTGGACACGGGTAATCTAAGATTAGTTGTCGAGACCCGAGGAGAGGACCTGACTGCCCTATTAGGAACACTTTTGCCACGCATAGTTATACTCAGAGGGGTACAACCGAGGCCAAGGTTCTGCATTCTTCTTTCTACAATGATGGGCTCCAACCGTCCATCACTATTTCTTCCTAGGCTTTCATTCCTGTTATAGCCCATGCCGAACATCATTTGTAACCCTCTATTTGTTTCCTCCGTGGGTAGGGTGGGAGTGGGTCTTTCATCTTGGTATAGAGTGTTTGTGATGTCCTCCTCGTCCACATTTTCCTGACTGAGATCCCCCCAACTGTGGAATCCAGAGGGTTCTATTCTAGTGCGGACAGGTGTTTGAGTCAATTGTGGTTGCCCATGTGATCTAGGAGATTGTGGTAACTCTCCTACAACAAAAGCATTTCTCTTCATTCTATAATCACCACATCCATTGTCCTATATCATGTTCTTGATCTCGGATATGTCGGGGATGGCGGGTGTCTCTGTCGCAGAAGTGGAGGCAAGATTAGCTGGGTCTATGTATGAAGTGGATGGTCCTTCATCATTTTTAGGTACTTGAGGGATCTTGTAAAATTTGGCTTCCAAGTTTTTGCAATAGGCAAAGGGTTTGGGATCCCCATATATGGTAACCTCCTCATTTTGATATGAGAACTTAATGCACTGATGATAGGTTGAGGCCACTGCCTTCATTCCGTGTATCCATGGGCGTCCCAGGAGGATGTTGTATGGCAAATCAAGGTCAAGAACTTGACAAGTTGTTTCCATGGTTGCTGGCCCCACTTGGATGGGGATCTTGATAGTGCCCTGAGACACTCTTTCCTGGTCATCATATGCTCTTATGGTGATACTTTTGTTCTTATTGATGGAATCCTCGGCGAATCCCAATTTCTTTATAAGTTTTAGAGAACAAATATTAAGACCTGCACCACCATCTACCAGGACTCGCTTGACTTTCTTTTTATGAACTAGGATTTGGAGGTGAAGTGCCTGGTTATGAGATGGCTACGGGGGGAAATCTTGGTCCGAAAATGTGATGAGATTCGGGGTAACAATATTACCTACCATAGCCTGAAATTGCTCTGTGTCAAGGGTAGCAGCGACGGTAGAGGCAGCTAGTGCTTCATCCAGGATCTGTCGATGAGCGGCGGATATTTTTAGTAATTCCATGATGGATATTTGTGCGGGTGTTCTCTTCAGTTGGTCAATTACATTGTAATCATAGGGGACGGCCTTTGTGTTGGTAATGGGGGTCTTAGCAGGTGCCCCGGCAATGGTAACTTTTCCGCCTCGTGTGGTGACTCCATAGTCATTGTTGGTTCCCTTGATATTTATGACAGTGACCAACTCGTCGACACATCCGACTATCTCCTCGTATACTAGATTGGCACTAGCATACTTTTGTTTACCCTTATTATTCCCTTGGTTATTTCCCTGATTATGATTCGGCATCGGATTCGTGTAGATTTTTAGGTCTTGGTTTCCGGCCGGCTGCTCGATGTTGATGACCTTATCCTCGATGAGGTCTTGGATGATATTCTTGAGTCTCATGCAGTTGGCGGTGGTGTGTCCTTTAACTTTGTGGAAGTCACATAGGAGATTCTCGTTGTACCACGGCGGTTTGGTCATGGGCTCTGTGTATTGTTCGGAGTTAGAAATTTTGATTAGGTTTTCTTTGACCAATTTCTTCATGATAGACTCAATCGATTCGCCAAGGGCTGTGAACTTCCTCTTGGGGGGAAACTTGTTGCGGGGAGGTGGTCCTCCTTGATTACCCACATTGTTAACTTGGCTAGTGGAAGGTGGTTGTGACTGTGCTACTACCGCATTAGCCTGCACATTGTTGTGGTTATGAGTTTGCGGATGATGATGATTTTGGGTATTTTGCTTAGGAGCACTGATGACTACCTTAGCGTCAACCACGCCGTCGTGCATGATATTTTTGTTCCTCGACCATGTTCGAGGTTTATCATTGTAGTTGTTGGACGGGTGGTTATCCTGCGGTGGAGTGAATGTAGGTGCGCCTCCTCGCGTAGTAAGGGCTCTTTCGATGTTGAGCGCCTTTGGAATTAGTTGATCGTAAGATGTGATGCACTGCATTTTTAGGTAGAACGCCAGGTTTTCATCTAGGTTGGCTATGATGGTGCAAAATTGTTGTTCCTCTGCCATGGCCCACTTGCTTTGATTGGCCTTGGATCGCCATCTTTGCAAGAAGGATGCAAATAACTCTCCTCTTCTTTGTTTGAGTGCAGATAGTTCTTCTAAACTGACATCCGCACCCATATTAAAAGCGTAATTTTTAAGGAAAGCCTCCACAATTTCCTCAAATGTTTTAATGCCTGTGGGTAGGCAAGAAAACCATTCCATAGCTGGACCAGTCAGGCTTCGGGGGAAGAGCCGCATTAGATACGTGTCATCATATGCGACTTCCATGCAGTGCACCTGAAATTCCCTGACGTGGTTTTCAGGGTTGCCCGTTCCATTATACTTATCAAATTTGGGGATCTCAAATCCCTTTGGAAATGGTACCATGGTGAGACTTCTATCGAACGGATAAGGGCACAAGTTTCCTAGTGTCCTTGTGGTTTTTCCTGCTTGCAAGTCCAACACCTACTGTGAAAGCAATTTGATCTGTGTTGCGACATCCTTGCTTGGGTCGGGGGGCGGGATGAATGAGTGGTGAGGTGTTGGAGGTGTTTGATGGGTGGGGAGCGTACTGGTCTGCGTTTGTTGCGAGCTTGGTTGTGTGCTTAGGGCTTGTTGGTAAGCTTGCATTCGTGCCAACAACGCTTGTTGTTGATCTTGCTGTTGCTGTCCCAATAGCGCTTGCTGTTGGTCCATCTGCTGTTGTTCCCATGAAGCCTGCTGTTGCTCAAGTTGTTGCTGAGCTAGTAACGCTTGTTGTTGGTCTAGCTGTTGTTTTTCCAACAATGCTTGTTGTTGGTCGAGCTGCTGTCATGCTAATAAAGCTTGTTGTTTAGCTTGGTGTTGTGCTTCAAAGTCTTGCAGGGCTTGGTGGTAGGCTTGCAGGTGGATTGCTTGCAATTGCGCTTGGTATTGAGCTTGTGTCTTTTGTTGGGCTTGAGCTTGAGCTTGGGCTTGAGCTTGCGCTTGCGCTTGTGCTTGTGCTTGTGCGGCTTGTGCTTGAGCTTGAGCTTGTGCTTGTGCTTGTGCGGCTTGTGCTTGAGCTTGAGCTTGTGCTTGTGCTCGCGCTTGTGCGGCTTGTGCTTGAGCTTGAGCTTGCGCTTGCGCTTGTGCGGCTTGTTGTTTTTGGAGTGCCTTTTGGTGGGCAGCTTGTTGTGCATTTTGCAACATGATGGAGAATGAATTAGTCATGTTGTGTTTTGGCGGTGGGATTGGTGGTGGAGCAGGAATCATGCCAACTGTTATGGCGGGTGGAGGGATTGTGGTTGTGACTATGATTTGGGTTGTGGGCGGGGTGGTTGAGACAATTGGTCCTTGATGAGGCATGCTTTGGGAGACTTGAGGACCAATGGATGCATTAACCATGGTGACAGGAATGGTTACGATTTGTTGTGAGGATATGGGCAAAAGAAGCGGGTTCAAAGTGGTGGTCAGATTGCTCGGATTAGCAAAATTTTTGATGGTTAAAGGTGGAAGACCTATTCCAGGAGGTGATGCAGATGTGAAAGGAAGCGGGGGAAGGGATGACGCACCACTTTGGAAAGAGAAAGGATTGATAGCTTCTGTCGTTCCAAGCAAACCAACTTCCTCATGCGGTGGGGGAGTTGGTATGTTCATTTGATAAGCTGGTGTGGCGTGAAATGAGGATGAACCAGTGGGATTATGAAATGTGAGTGGGATGTAAGGGTGAAATGAGTTTTCCGGAATAAATATAGGGGTGATGATTGCTTCTTCATTAGCCACAAGGCGGTGTTCTTGCAATTCTTGGAACATGGCACTCCCCTTGTTTACAATCGGGGAGGTTGGTGTGATGATTGAGGTGATGCAAGGTACTTCTTGATTGATGTTTGACAACGGGGATGTAACTGCACTAGTGCTTGTGTTAAGGTTGGGAGGGGGCATGTCCCCTCCTCTTTCTATTGAATTTATGCATTTGAACATAGCAATAAAAATTTTATGGTTCTTAGGATTTTGAATCATTTCCATGATTTCCTCTAGTGTCATCCCTATGTCTTCATTTATGTCGTCCTCTTGATGACTCTCCTCTTGAAGATTTTGCGATGATATGGGAGAGTTTCTTGGGGGATTGCTTGATCCTGCTAGGTTCACTTCGATATTTAGATGACTCATGTCCATAGAAGTTGATATGTCTCTGATATCCTCCATGTCCTTCTTGTGTTGAGATCTTGTTTGGACCATAAAAATAGGGATTTGTTCGGTCCTAATCCTTTAAGTAAAAAGAGAAGAACTAGGGTAGCTAAAAGATCAAAGATGGTGATGATGGTGATGGGTTAAAATGGATGAGATGAGTGAATGAAACCTTTGGAAAACTTTTTGAATGTATGTGCTAAACTTTGAAAGGGCTTTTGATTTGATTTGAATGTGATAATTTGACTAGATGCATTAAGTCAAACAAGATTGGTTGTGAAGTTGTTTTCCCTAGGAAGTTGTGTTATCCTAAGGGAACTTGCACAAAAATGGATGAATTGACAAAGTGTGTTATGCCAATGTTTTAGAGAACTAATAGACTTTAAGAAGTTGTGTTATCTCAAAGAAAATTTGTTCAATGATTTGAGACTATGTTGGCTAAGTGTGTTAAGCCAAGATATGATGATGTTGATTTAGCCCTCTAAGTTTAGTGTGATGTTTGATTCTAGAGTTCTCAAAAAGGTTTGATGATGAAATGAGACTTTGATTTGATGGATGAATGAATGGGAATGACAACTTTGATCTTGAACCTTAACCTAGATGTGACTCTCTTTCTACAAAACCTCGGTGTTGAAGAACACGCTTGACTTCCTATGGGAGAAATGCAAATCTTTGAAACAATTCGGGATTTTGTTGACAATAAAATGCATATAATGCTGGATTGTTCCTTGAGGCTTTTCTGTAAAAGTTATAAGCCAATATTTCCCTGAATTCAAAAAGTCTCTCAAGACGTTCCTCACGAGCTTTTAGACTAAGCTTCTTGAACTTTGGCTTTGGGATTTTGATCTTGCGGGAAATCATGTTAGAAAACACATGTGTAATCCAATTTGTCTTTTTATCTTGGTTAAATGAGGTTCTTTTTATCCAAGACACTTGCTTGCTTAGGTTTTCAAACTATATGTCTAATGTCCCATTCTCTTTCTCATTCCACAATGTCCTTTGTGTGGAAATCGAGGAAAATAGGGCAAAAGTTCCTTATGTTTATCCTTATTGGAAACAAATGATGATAGAATTTGCACACTTAGAAACCTCTAGGAATGTGATTCCTAGGGAAAGCAAGAGTGGGCAAGTTCGTCAATAGGTATTTGTTCCCCACAAGGTGTTTGAAATTTCAAGGTTCTTGTGTATGTTTGTTTTCCAAATGTTTTCAAGATCAAGCAATGTGTTTTTTCCAAGCACTTTCACACTCCTAGGTTGATGAGACAATACCTTGTTGGGTTCCCACTTGGATAAATCCAGCTGCGCATATCTTGTGCGAATGGCTAAATGCTTGACCACACTGGCTCCCCTCCACGACACTCACTTATTCGGGTCAGCCAAGCATTAGTACCCATGAATCTCCCATGGCATACTTTCCATTTCCACAACAAGACCGCATGTTACGTGGGGCGGCTTCAAAGGACATAACCTTTTGCACCAACAAGATAGACAAGGTTTTGGCCAATTTCTAAACAAGGGGTTCTAATTCGGGCATTCCGTTCGTGGGGGATTATCCAACATCGGCGAGAGTCCATTGCTGTCCATCTGTCGGAATAATCCTCGTGATTCTTGAACTTTCCTCAAGAATCCACACTTATATACCGGGTGGAAGTCGCTTGGCTTTAGCGTGTTCCCGGTTGGGTCGTTCCCTTGGGTGATTACTTTTTCCCACAAGGCAGGCCCTCTAAGATAAACAAAAGTGAGCTAACATATTCCGTCGTTCACACAACCTTCGTTGAAAAACAAAGGGGAGAACCTCCGCAATATATCGTGCTCACACTCGCATGATTTGTTCAATTTTTAGATCCCAAATTGAAGTGTGGAGGCAATCTTTTATGCAACTTAGGGTCATCAAAAAGAATTTTGATTCTCAAGATCGCCGTGAAGCGCGAGAGAAGCGCATACGCCCTTTTAAATGACACTACTTTGCAAAAAAGTTTACAAAACAAAAAGTACACATGTTCAATTTTAAATTCCTCAAAGCAATGATGAGTTCGTTTTAAAAGCACCAATTGAAATGTGAAGTTGCCTTGTTCAATAAAAAATCCCAAATTGAAATCTAGTAAGTGTCTAAGGTTCAATTTTAACCAACTTTGAAAAGATCAAGCCATTAATTGATTTTAAGCCCAAATTGAAAGGTGAGTTAGCTAAAAACAGAAAAAAAGGGTAGTAAATGGAAGCTCTAAGATTGTCAAATCAAGCATTAAAAATGCTATTTGCCAAGTTTTGTTCTCAAAAATCTTCAATTCCACTCTTTTTGCCTTCATTTTAGCTTCAACCTTCAACTTCAATCTTGATGTCAACCTTGCTCCTTCATTCAAAACAGGTACTTGTCTTCAAACATCCAGCTTGATTTCAACCTTGATGTTTCAACCTATTTCATGAAAACGTTTACAAAGTAAAAATTTCTCTAAGGCATTAATGAAGTAAAAGAATTACCCCTTGTCATGCAAAATCTATGTGGAAATGAACAATTGTTAAAACACAATCTTTGTCCCATCAAAATTTTATAAGCATGACAATAATAATAAAAAAAAACTTCAACAATCTACGAGCATGAAAAAACTTTTGATTAATCTCCATCGATTAATTGATAATGTCACTCTCCACCCATAAGATTAATAAATCTGCAAATGTCAGCATTCAAATCACATACCACAAAATTAATGCAAAGAAATAAATAATATCAAGATTGACAGAGACACTCCATATTAATAAGAAGTCACTAAATAACAATGCATGAAAGTTTTCTATCAACTGAATAAATGCATTAATTATATAGCAACCCACTTTCTACTAAAACTCTACTCAACACCCATTTGACCGGCTTTCATGCAAGAGATTGACCAACTACTTTCTTTTCAAAGCTTTTAAAGCTCCTTGCAAAGAAGCTATCTCATTGGCAGATTGAATTGACAGACTAAGAATTGGAGTGGCGGTGGTGAGCAGTAGATTTCAGTTTTGTATTATGTCCTTTCAATGCATTCATCACTAAATCTGTGTACACACAATCTAAATATCCACTGTCATTGAGGCTTCCATTTATTTGAATGTTAGCATGGCAGTCTCCAGCTATTTGAACCCTGACATAACATTGATAGCAGTAAAGGTCTTAATAGGACATTCACCGACTCGCTGCCAAGTTGCCATACTCTTGCCTGTACATTGATAAAAGTAAGGTCAAACACACGAAACCTGCAGGGAGACAAAATCTTAACATTTGTGTAATGAATATATGTCAAATATAAAAATCGATGTAAGGCCAGTAAACTTAAAGCATTGCAATTGGATAAGCTATTATGTCTTCCTGTTTTAAATGCGTTCTCCCAGGACAGTCCGTTCTCCCAAGGTCTTTATTAATGTCTATTTGAAACAGAAATCTGAACAATGATAAAAAATGCATCCTAAAAATAGATAGCAAAATAGGCACACAAATCTTGAACAAAAGATATAAGATCCAAAGATCCTTATCTGACGCCAAACACATTCATTATTTCTCCTACCCGATTCTTGACACATCCGCCCATTGTTATCTGCCAACCGATTGCTTCACCGTCCTCTGAGATTATTTGCTAAGTAGATGTGTCATGAGATTCTATTCTCTCTGATTTGCTATGTGTTGCTTATGACATTTTACAGAACCATATTTTACTAAAACTACAAACTTCCAACATCCAAGTGTAATGTAAAGGTGAGGTTCAACTTGCAATGGGTTCTGAGCCTCGACCAACTAGATGCTTATTTAGACAGTATGTAAGGTACGGTGAGTAGGGAAAAGTGTCTTCTTTATACCCTAGTTGATGTTGCTGCGGTAGCCACGAACATACCTGGTACTGACATTACTCAGGTCGGTGGGGGATGGTTTGGACTTAAAGGCACTGACATAGCTGATCGATTAGGAGAGGCTACTGCCCTATCTTTTGTTCACAACAATATGATGACAACAAATATTAAGACAGTAGTATTAAATGCAAAGACTTTTAATGACAACCACACTCAATACTTTAGTCATATTGCACTCTAAACAAATATTTGAAAACTTTTATGCAGACGTGATTGTTTGGTGTTGATCTAGAATACTTCTTCTCCTTGTCTTCCAAGGGAGAACTCGAGTAGCAAGTGTTTTCTCTTTACAAAGAGCCTGCGCAAATGACCATCACGTTAGCTTTGATTCCATGCCAAAGAAAACCCAAAGAATCACATGATACTACGACGTCAAAATACCAACATCAGACAATGATACCAACGTAGCTTTGATTTCGGGCTAGAGATAAAGTCAAGACTATGGAGGCAATATGGAGATCGATGGAGCTGCTTGCTATTATTTTATTAACTGTGGCAAAGGAAGCATGGTTGGCCTCCTTTATGGTCCTGAACACTATGGGTGCAAAGTGTGGCCAGGCTTCTTTTTTTTTTTGTCGAAATCAGACACATCATTGTAGGCAATCATAGACTTTGAGCTTTAAGAAAGATTGTCACGCTATGATACTGTCTTTCCCACTGACAATATTAAATCTCCATTGGTGCTACCATACCAGTTCCTAGCGTAGAAAACAACTATAGTGTAAGGCAACAAGAATATGATATTCCTATAGTTGGCGTTATGACAAATGGAATAAATCAAGATGCAGAAGGTTTTCCATCATCTGTTAGTGAAATTTCCAAGCCTCCTCTAAGTATCAATAATGGTCAGGTACAGATCCACAAGAATAGAAAGTTCAAGTGAAGAATGGATGCATGGTTGGAGGCTTAGAGTAACTCTATAAATTGACAAATCTTCAATAATGCAGGTCAAGATAGAAATTGTCTTATCAAAATAACAAATGCAACAACTTGCAATGAAGATTAAGCAAGAACATTATTTTAGAATAAAAAATGATTTAATTTTAAATATTAAGCAAAACAGAGACTTTTGTAGTCCTACACAATGCATGAATCAAAGGTGAACAAAAACAGATATTTTTCAAGCCCTCCTTCTAGCGCCATTTGTAGGATGGTGAAATCTTGCACATTGTTTATGTAGATTCAGCCATCCTCATAGAATAACATGGTTCATTTTTCCAAATAAAATGCTAAACCTAGATCAAGCATGCATGGAGAAAAGGAAATACAACCTATTCTATTCTATGATGGATTGGTGCCCTCCATGAAGATGTGAGAGAGCCCTTTCCCAACCCTTTTCCAAGCTAAATGAGATAGACAATGAGTTGCTATGAGCTCAAGTTGCCTATAGTTTAGATACCTTCCAAGTGTGTCCTAGAAATGAGAGAAGATGCATTGCTTTTATAGAAGAAGTTGAGAGAAGAGAGGCCAAGTTTAGCCAATGTGGGACTAAATCCCCTCCAATAGAATAGAGCCACTTGGCATGATGGGATTGGTCAAAGCTTGTGCAAGTTTTGGCCAATGTGCCCATTCAAATTTGAAAAATGTCAATAAATGCATGTTGTTGAGGGTTTTGGGGGGAATAATCTTTGTACAAAAAAGTCAAAGATGAGAGTTATTGAGAGAAAATAGGATTTTTAATAAATCAATTAAATTGATTTATTGATGCAAGTGGGTGGGTTACTTAGGAGTTTAGATTTGACTCTAGTTGAGTCAAAAGCTAGAGAATGCTAATCATGATTAGAAGTTAATTAATTTAGATTAATTAACTTAGGGGATTTTAGGGATTTGATATTTGATTTTAAATCAGTTTGATTTATTAAATCAAATAAGAAGAACCTTAGGAACTTAATTAAATAATTTGATCTATTTAATTAAGCTTGATGAACCTTAGGATTAAATCAATAAATTGCTTTAATTGATTAGTAGAAGAAACGAATGCATGATGTTAGTTACAGTGGAATGCATAATGTTATTTTTGGATGTCTACAGGCAGAAGGTCAAGATTATTTAAATAAGAGAAATTAACCCTAGGTTGTTACAGTAAGAAGGAAAACATAATATTGAATTAGAAAACATATGCATAACATAAATATTCAATTAATATTGCATATCCATAGTTACCATAAGATAGATCTACTCATATATTCTTTATGAAATACACATTTTTCTAGCACAAGCATGTCTAGATACACACATCAAATTTACTTGGGTAGCATATATTATTGTTAATCTACAATTATATTCTTCTCCCCCTTTTCCTCTCCACTTTTTCCATACTCCATTTATCTTATGGTGAGGCTAGGTGTTCATATAGGCTCCTATTAGTATAGGGACATATTTATACATGTACTTATGCCTTATCATTACTTAATTGGTACCACACACCATTCAATTATACCACACCAGCCTTCTGGTGACTTTGAGTTTATTTTGTTTTGAGTTTCGTACCTACCAACATAGTGTATTAACACATTATTTCTAGCTTTTATTATTATAATTCAATTTAAAAATTTATTGTTATTGCTAATGCTTCCTATGATATTATGTATAAAAATCTATTTTTATAAATGGCTTAATGATGGGGAAATATTTTAATTTTTAGTCATTCCCTTTGTCTTCCAATCATTCTCTATTGCCTCATAGACAATCATTGTTTCAAAAATTGAAAATAAATTAAATTATTAGATAGCCAAACCCTTCTTGTATTTGGGATGTCTTCTTAGAGGCTAAATAAACTAATCAAGGATTTTATTTGGGACTAATGAAAAGTGAAAAAGGTCATCATAGAGTTTCCTATGAATTATGTTGTTTCCCAAGGGACTTTGGTGGTTGTGGAATAATTAACACCTACAAGAAAGGATTAGATTTTAGTGGTAAATAGAAAATTTATGACTTAGAAGGAAAGGAGCTTATAAATTTATTTTCTATTAATATATTTATTTTTGTGCTCTCTTTGGTTGTAATTCATGGTATGACCTATGATTTTATGCCATCCTCATCATGAGGGAGATTTTGTGCACTGACACCTTTTATTCGAAGAGAATTTGACACATTTAGGAGCTATTAAGAAATGAATTATTTGAATGGGATTGTGATAGGCCAATACTGGGGTAAATCATAAGAAGGATTTAATACTTTATAATGAATTTTCAGTTTGGTCTATACATGTCAATCCGGGGGCGTAAACTTGTGAGAGATATCAGGACGATATGTCACAAAGGGGTGAAAGTCATGAGATGAGTGGTTATGAATGTAGCTATGGAAATAAACCTACCAACAACTCAATATGAAAATTGGTTCCAGTGATAGGAACTGTCACTTCCTAGCGACATGAGAAACTAAAACTTATAAGAGATAGAATTTAAATGAACTACAAACCACACTTACAAATAAATAACTGAAATAAACACACATTACTATAACGATGAAAGCGAAAAATCACTAGACATCCCAAAAAGTGTGTGCCATCCTTAGTATGTCAGGTGGTGAAATATAGGATGCTTCTCTACACGAGACTAATCATGCAACACTGATTTTATTTATCAAAAATAACAATATCGATACAAAAGCTTGTACAAAACTCTACGTGCTAAAAATCTACTCTTGAGTTGATATTACAACCCATATATAAAGGTCAAGTGTATATCAAATGATAACCTAAGATAGAAAATTCCAAATTGGAGATTAAAGGTCCACGTAAATTCTTGTTTGCAAGCTATAGATTGGAAAATGGCATTGTTACAACTATAGCTAAAAATAGAAAATGACAAGCTTTCAAAACTTCTCCTCAGGCAATCTAGAAATACATTTCAAGTATGAAATTTTGTGGCCAAAATAATGACTCCCATTAAAGCTTAACCATTGTCTAGAAATGAAGAATGGTTATGTTATAGAAGAAAACAAAAACATGGGATATGTTGATTTTGATTTCCTCAAACAACAAATCCATATCATAGATGTGTACCACACTGTAGTGGTGAGGTGGCAACCAAAAGAGAATCATGTAGTTAAAAATTGTTTTGTTATAACAATGAACAAAAATAGGCAATGTTAAGATTGTTGGTTCTCTAGCAATATGCACATGTGAGTTCTTGTGGTTATTTAGATCTCACACACAATTAGCACTTGAAGAGGTAATTGATGCCACTTTGGAGATTGATGTCACCATTTGGAAATATGGAAGAGATAAGTTGTTGATCAAAGAGTAATAGAGAACGATTCTTGACCAAAAAGTGATAGGAAGATTTGCAACTTACAATTAACATGTTGCATAAATATAATCATATTTTTTTGTTCACATATTTTATCTAATAAATAAATAAAATATTACTTATATATATTAAATTGTATGCAACATATAATGGGAAAATGGTGTAGAAATGGAACGCAAATGGAATGTGAGGATGGTATGAAAGTGTATGATATAGGTTTAAACATGGCATAAAATGGAACACAATTTACTCTCATCAGATTGGACTTATAACTTGGATATTCATCAAGCAATATTTTGTATGGTGGTCTAAATGGATCACATTCCAAGATGAGTCCCTTTCCAAAATTCCCTAGGTTCATTCCTTAATGCTTTATAAATGTCAAGCTTCTACTATCCATAGTCTTTTCTCTAGAAATATTATGTTTTTTTCCTCTTGGCTTACTTTTGAAGCTAAATAAATGTTTAGTATTTAATATTTGGATTCGTATTAAACCATGATGGATTTAATTTCTCTTAAAATACACCATAAAGTTGAAATTTTCTATAAATTGTCATGGTCTAGAAGTACTAGAAGTGGTTTCCAGATAAGCTTTTTAGTAGTTACAAGAATTGTAAAGGATAGTGATGAATTTATCCATGTATTTTCCCATGGTTTCCAAGATTAATGTGAGATGGAATATTTATTCCTTTGTCTCTCAATGGAGAAGTGGATTTTAAACATTTAGGAACATGGAACCTTGGGAAATGGGGGATTTAGTTGGTGATTAAGTACCATCACACCTAGTTTCAAGATGGTTCCACTCAAGGATAACCCTAGAGATCTCAATGCCAAAGAGAGAGAGATCTTGCAATAAGATTATCCTAGGGACTGAATATGATCTAATAAGGGGTTCAACACCAAGTTTAGACTTGGAAAAGATAAAGAAATGCAAGATTAAATTAAAAACCCTAATTGAATGCAAAGTAACACTAAATGGATTAGAAAATTTAATGAAACAATACAAAAAACTTTAAAATAGAATGCATGCACCTTGAAATATAGAGATGGCAATATGGAGGTTTGAATCACTGATAATTCTTCTTTTATTGCTTACGGGGGACTCATTCGCCAAGTTGGGAAAATCGGTCCTATTTTTGGAAAATTATAGAGGATTTGGTTATGGATAAAAGGGTATCTAAATCTTCAAAGATCTCTATTAGACAACTATAATGGGAATCATTCACCACTTGTGGCGAATCAATCCACTTCTTCTTTTTCGGGAATTCAAAATCAGGATTTGTGCCTCTTAGTCTGCTTTATTCTTTTTGGTTGGTTTTTGGATCCAAAACTGTAATTTGTGACCTGTAGGTGATCTCAAAATATTTCCAAGGCTTGTTGACAACTTTGACAACTTTGAGCTCTTGAAAAATTTTCTCCAATCTTGCTCCTCAAGAAATCCGCAACCTAAACCCATAAATCACACATAAAGGAGAGGGAAAAATGTTGGTGGGTTAGTGGATAGGGGTTTTCCTTGGTCAAACTCCTTGTTGGTAATTAAACCTTGAAATGAAATCAAATATGAATGGATAATGATGAATTTACATATGATAATATTGCAACTCATCAAACCCTTGTAATAAAGTGCTACAAATATGCTTGAGATGGTTGCAATGGATTTAGATCTTGATCCTTGCTTGAATGAAAAACTTGCTTGAATCATAAACCCTACATCAAAATTGTTAGCACAATGCCAAACATGATGCATGAAGTCTTTGACATGATGATTGATGCTTGAAGAATGCTCTAAAGTGCTTGATAATCTACCCTTGAATTATCTTGAATGCTCTTGTGAATTCTTTAATGATATCGTGAACTCAATTTTCTAGTATGAAGGCTCTCACAAAATTCTTACATCATTTCATTGATTGTTAGGAAAAAATGAGTGAGAGAACCTTCTATTTATACTCAATTATGCAAGAATTCCTGAAATTACAATGCTACAAGCCGACATCAGATCTAGGAGAATAAAATACCACCAAGAATTTGAATTAATTTTTATTTTGGGCCACATAGAACTATTTCACCCAAGGTGGTGAATAAGTCCCATCAGACATAAAGGATGGGACCAAAAACTAAAAGTTCTTAGAAATGTGTGAAACTAGTTTCAAGGCCAAAAGATCCAGGTGGGACTCATTCGACCAAAGTGGTGAATGACTCCCAAATCACTAAATCTAGACCACTCAAACCTAAAACACCTGAATTATGATTGGCTAATGATTGGTGTCAAGATTATCCTTGAAAATATGTAATAAATGAGGCTTGTGGATGCAAAATAAGGCCAATTAAAGTATAAGAAAGCCTAATTATTAATGACATGCCTAGAGAAGTGTGAAAGTGTGTTACAACACTTTACAACTTTACAACACTCTGAATAAGGCAAGATTAAGATTAATTTTGACTAAAAAGAGGTTTATTAGGCTGATAAGACATTATAAAAGTGTGAAAGTATATTACAACACTTTAGCAAGGTGCCATTTAAATCATTTATTTCACAAGAGCCCAAGACCTCTTATGAAAGTGTCAACCACATTACAGAACTAAATTAAGGGAACATTAAGCCTAACTCACAAGGAGGGCCCAAACAAGCCAAGAAAAGTAGAAGGGATACATTTTTCATGACAACATTTAGTCCCCACTTTAGTGAGAGGATGAACTTGCTTCAAACTAACACTACAGTAGACAAACACACATCAAGAGGGGTTTGAGTGTACCAATGCTAGTAAGATGAGATAACAATGATCAAAGGGGTGGTCAAGATCCCATGGCAAACCAACATAGGCACAAAAGAACACACATGATAATGATATAAAGAGAAACAATAAAGCACAAGAATGTACTATTAAAGATGAAAGAGAGAAAAGGTAAAAATAAAAGAGAGTTGAATCAAGATTTGACCATTTTTCCATCATGATGTGTATCAAATCTAGGTTGTTTGGCTGAAAAATGTATACTCACTATGTGGCAATGGAACTCCTAGTCGTTTTCTAGGTGAGAAGTCCAAGAAGGTGAGAAACATACGATCATCGATAGTATGCACTCACACACAAGAGTGGCTATGGGAAAAGTCAAGCCTCTATCAAGCTTCCCACTCAAACCATACCAATTTTATACCTCCTGATAACTTTAATAAGGTGCCACAAAAATGGTTTTCGAGCTTCATGAGACAAGCCAAACTTCGTATGCTTGGAGCTCATGAAAAAACAAGATGGCTCCATAGGCATCCAAGTTGTATTCTACAAGGTGGCCATATAATTGAAAATGAAAATACAAAATATAAAGAACGTTCAAAGGAGTCATGCTTAGTTCATACAAGGTCTTTAACTTAGGGAACATTGTGCCTAATGTATCCAAGAGAGGACCAATCAAAGAAGAGAAGATTCACACCTTAGGGGGTGTAGTGTGTCACATCAAGCCACTAAGAGGAATATAATATGCTAAGAGAGACCACACTCTTGTGGGACATCACACCCAATTTCAACCACAAAGTGAAAAACATATCACGTAAAACAAGAAGACTACATCATGAACCATGAAAAATAAAAATATGAAAGAATAATGCCAATGTATGCCCCCACTTTAAAGAAAATGCTAAACACCATACTGTGAGAAATTAAATTAAAGTAGAAAATGGTAAATGCAAACAAGAAAGAAGACATGGGAGCTAACTTGGAAAACCCTATGCCAAGTCATATGTTTCCAAGTAAAGCTATGTCATGCAAAAAGAAAGTCCAAAAGAGAGGGGTTGCCCCCAAAATTAAAATCCAAACACATGGGGGATCTATGGATTTAGGGTCAGTATGTTCTTGCTACAATATTTTTAAGAGAGCTTGAAACTATCATTATTTTCCAAATACACATACAACTGGAAGAATGGCACAAAGAGAGCAAAAATAAAAGAAAAATCCTTTTGGGTCAACATGGAAGAGACATGAATGTCTCAAGGCCTTGCATCATCCCCAAAAGGAACAAAACAAGTCAACAGAAAAGATAATAAAGAAAAGTAAAGGAAAATATTTTGGTTGAGCATGGTTCAAATACATGGATCTCTCGAGGCCTTGTGTCATCACCAAAATGAAAAAACAAGATAAAAGAAAATATAATAAAGAAAAGTAAAGGAAAAGCATTTGGGTCAACATGGAAGAGACATGAATGTCTTGATGCCTTGCATCATCCCCAAAAGGAAAACACAAGACAAAGATTTATGACATAAAGAAGAATGTAGGTACAAATAGAGGAATTTCACAAAGAGAGAGAGATACATCAAACCAAATGCCATGGAGGATCACAATACACACGTGCAATTACAAAAATGAAAAACAAAAGTGATGCAAAGAAACTAGTAAGGCACATGTTGGTCAACCTAAAGCAATTCATCTACATCCCAATCATGTTCATTGTATACCAAAGGTAGCAACTAGCCAAAGGGACCATAGAAAGTTCCTAACTAGGGCCATCACTAGGTTCAACACTCTTCTTGGAAGAATTGCCATTTAAGTTCATGGAAGAGGAAAACAATGTGTTCAATTCATTATGCACCTCTTCGTCAATTTTAGAAGCTTCCTCATTGTCATCTAAGTTAATCACGATAGGAGGTCAAATGATAATTTCTAAAGAAGGGTTCAACTCTTGTTGCGATTGTATTATAGGATCTTTTTGTTTTGATGAAGGGGGAGGCTCATCATGCATTGCTTCAGTTAAGTTTGGATTTTGATTTTCTTTATGTATTTATTCATTTATGGCATCTATGTCTAGGCTCTCTAGTACCTCTTTTTATTTAGTACTATTTTCAAGATGCATTTGTGTAGGAGCGGGTTGATCAACCATAGGTTCCTTTTCTTCCTCGAGGGGAAGAAAAAAATGAACCACTAGAGGTTGTTTGACCACTTTCTCTTTGACTTTGTAAACATTTTTTATTTTAGGATGTGTGATGAGGTTGTTTTCATTCTCCCTGGTATTTTTTAGGATGTGAGTGAAGGTTCAGTCATAGGTTTGTCTTGGTTGTTTGGACTTTTTTTAGGTTCAATTATGGTTTTATCTAGGATGGTAGGCTTGGTCATAGGTGGAGGAAAATTTTGAAGGGATAATTTTGATATTTAACTTGCCTTGAAATTTTGATAGTATAGGAAAAAGAAGTCTTCTCGTGGTTTGATAGGTTCTATAGGCTCAGGCCAAAAAAAATCTAACGAAAAGTTTCCGCAAGAAGAAAAGGGATTAAATCCATTGTGATGCACGATAAATATTCCATTTTCAAATGGAAAATTTAAGCATTTATGCACAGCTAAAGGGACTACATTCATGGAGCGAAGTTGTAATACCCCACCACATAACCCTAGAGGAAGTTGCAACAACTATGAAAGCATACATTTTTTTTCCTTTTAAAGTGAAATTAATAACATGAAAGGTGCACTACACTATCACAAAAATCCTCTAAGGCACATGACTAAGATTACATCTGAATCCCATAACATAAACATTAACTCATTCATAGCATATAAATACTTACTCTTAAATTTAAAGAACATAGATTCAAAGAAATAAAAATCACATAAGATATAAGTACATAAATTTCCATAGGTTACATTAATATCAATAGTGTCTACAATACTCATTACTAGAATGAGGAAGAATGTACAATAGTATAACAGTTTATAAGAGTCCTCCTCGAATACAATTAAGGAGTAATATAAATACAAAGATTCAAATCGATACATTAATTAAATGAATGGAACATATCAAATGGTACCCATGAGCTCTCCAACTGGAAGATCTCACCATCATGAACATAGAAAGGGAGACCAATAGAGTAAGGTGCACATTCCACCCAACCAAGTGGTAGCCGAAGGCCCACCCCCTATTCTAGGAGACAATAATAAGGTTCCCTAGGAAAGACCATCTACCACTAGACATAGGCTAACACATAACTGAAATTAACAAATACTTGTACAACACTAAATCATTGGGTACAATGCTTCCAAAGTTATATAATTAATAAATCAGTGAATCAACCATACTGCTAACATAGGAAGAGTGTCGCCACAAAATTGCATGGTTTACCTCGATAGATCTTCCTAGAACCCGACCCCCATCGAGAGTCACTCTCCTACTGACAACACGTGGAACAAATCCACAACCCAAGGGTAACCAGAGCATGCATACAGATATTCAGTCCCCATCCAAAACATAAAGACATCACATCCTCATTCGTGGAAACTAGGTGATTTAATGAAAACAACAATACACACTACCCAAGGAAAATCCAAAAGGGCTGACAATAAATTACAACAAACCCCAACTAAATTACCACGTCTAGAAGTCTTACCAATGCTTCTAAACAAATTTCCCCAAAATCAGAACAGAAAAAATTACATACAAAAGGGCAATAAAAAAAATAGGAAATGAAACTACTCTTTGGATATCCTAAATCCAATTTCCCCTTTAGTGATTTATAGTAAATATATTGCCAAAATAAATTAATTAAATAAAATCCCTTTACAAACAAAGAAGGAAAATCTAATTTATTTGTAACTTCAATTTCTCAATTACTTTTAATAAAATATCAATTTATACTAAAAGATTATCTCACTCAAATCTTCTATCTGTTATTCAATTCCTCAAGTAATTTTAAATTAAACTATCAATTTATTATTTTAAAAATAACCAACTTGTGCTATTGCATGCACCTATGATAGATATTCATTTAAATATATTTACATTTAATATATATATATATATTAAATGTATACATAGTTATATTACCAATGTTAGTTACAATATTACCAAACAATATTAATATATGTATATATATATTATATATAAATATATCCATATATATAATATATATAAATATATATACATTATATATTTTGATAAACTTAAAATATTAAATAAACGAACATAGATGGAATCGATAAGGCAGACGGACCTTACATAGGGTTCATTTTTTATAAGATATGAATAATAGTGAAAACTATTGGCGCCTCCATGAGCATGGCATGACTATGGTGAGGGCAGCGTAGGCTACCCTCACAGCTTGTGTCCCCTTTGGGGGTGGCGGCTATGGGGGTAGCCAAGCACCCCCGCAAACATTTGATTAACATGTGGTTTAAATCCTTCACACTTGCGAACTTCGATACTCATAAATTTTTACATATTAAAACCTATGAAAATCATTTCTTCGTACGAAAATATTTCATGAGAATTTTACCAAAAATTATATAGAAGTTTTGGAAAAAATACAATCTGTATTTATTCTTATATGTATATATATGTACTTGTATATGTATATATATAAATATATCCACACACACACACACACACAAACAGATATATATATATATATATATATATATATATATATATATATATATTCCATTTGAACTAATGCCGTAGTCAGGCAAATAATTTTCATAGATGATTTTTTAGAGAAGAGTTTCTCATTTCTACACAAAGGATTTTAAATTTCTTTTCAATATTAACAAATCTAAAGGAAGAAAAACAATAATTTTCTATAGATAACAAATCTAATAAGAAAATGGGCAATATTTCTCAACTGATAACATCTACAAAAATTCTCGAGAGGTTCTCTACAAAATTTTTAATTCCTCCCCAATAGATATTTTCTAGTTTCGTAAGGTTTTCTTCTGGGTTCTTCATTGTTTACAACAATCCCAATTTAAAACATGCAATAGTTTCAACAAGAGATTTTATTTCTACAGAATATTTCATTGAAAAGTTTCAGACACGACATTTTAATTTTAACAAAACTCAAAAGATTCATAATTTGCACAGGAAATCTTTTCCTAGTCAGTAATTTAATCTAAGACACTTTTCCAAAATGAAATTAACTAGAATAATAAAGGAACTTGAATTCCAACACTTGAGATGATGTGGATTGGTGTAGAACCTCTTCCTCAGAACCAATATTCTTCCAGATCAACCAGAGCTTCCTCCAGAAATAAGACAAATTCCAGAGCACAAACAACTTTCCCAAGGCTGTCTTTTTTTCCAAACTTTCAACAACTAGAAACAATAACAAAATTAATTTTTAAACAAAATTTCCCCACCAAATATCCTTTGCTCTCTTTTGTGAAGAAGCTTCTCACGTCTCATGGTTACAACCATTAATCTCTGTGAAAATATTTTTCCCAACTATCATTACTATTTCCAAAGACATGTTGAAAACAAGATATCTTTCAAAATTAATTTGCACCAAATCCTCAAGATATTTCTAAAAACTAAAACATTTTAATAATTTCAAAAATACATAGTATTTCTAATTTAAACTTAATTCAATTAATTTAATTAATTAATAAAATAAATTTATTCCTAAGATTAAATTATTTTACCAATTATATTAAATTAATTAAATTACAATCTTCTAACATAATAAAAAAGATTAATTTAATAATCAACTAAAATATTTAAATCATTTATTTACTTTAAACACACTTTGCAACATAAATAATATCAAGGAAAACTTGAGCAACATTATAACAACCAAATGCAACTAAAACTGATGACACACCATGATTAGGGTGGTGGCTTGACACGGGAAACCTAGCTACTATCTCCCAATCAACAATATCATTGGGCAATGGACACGCTCAAACCTGTGAAAGCAGGTGGATTCGATGTCCTGTACTTGCAAACCTGAAAGCAAAGCATATATAAATCATAATAAAACACACCATGAAGAGAGAATCATGGAATCGCAGGGCGCTCACAAGCGAGTGGTGCAATTTCATACCCTTCACCAATACAATGTCACAAAATTGACGAATCTAACACCAATAAAGTACTCAAGAGCATATAACAATATTTATTCAAATAACCACTATGCTAATCCAAAGCATGTCATAATAATAACATCACAATAAAGTACCATCTCATCATAATATAAAATCAATATCACTCTAAAGTTAGCATTAAAATAATAAAAAAGCATCATAGTCTATCATAGTCAAGGTACTAATAGAAAATATAAGCATAACAAAGACACACACTATCTGATAAGAAAAGAAAAACATAGGGTTGCTACATCCTCCCCTCCTAGGGTCAGGCTTACTCTTGGAAACCTACAAACAAGCATCCAATGACATATTAGTTTGAGAGTGATTCAGAATCACTACCACTACCTATCATAGGTTCCTCTTGATCACTAAAATCAAGGGGAATAAGTCTAAATCTAGGAGTCACCACATGAATCTTCTCAAGAACTTCTAGTTTGCTCATAATGTTGCTCAATTAATTTACAATATTCTAACATAATAAACAAGATTAATTAAATAATCAACTAAAATATTTAAATCATTTATTTACCTTAAACACACTTTGCAACATAAATAATATCAAGGTATAATTGAGCAACATTATAACAAAGAAATCCAACTAATACCGACAACACACTATGACTATGGTGGTGGCTTGACATGAGAAACCTAGCTACTATCTCCCAATCAAGAATACCATTGGGTAATGGACATGCTCAAACCTATGAAACCAAGTTGATTCAATGTCATGTACCTGTAAACCTGCAAACAAAGCATATATATATCATAATAAAACACACTGTGAAGAGAGAATCGCAGAATTGCAAGGCACTCGTAAGCGAGTGGTGGAATTTTGTTCCCTTCACCAATAGAACGTCACAACACTAACAAATCTAACATCAATAAACTATTGAAGAGCATATAACACTATTTATTCAAATAACAATTATGCTAATCCAAAGCATGTCATAATAATAACATCACAATAAAGTACCATCTCATCATAATATAAAATCCACATCTCTCTAAAGTTAGCGATCAAATAATAACAAAGCATCATAGTCTATCATAGTCAAGGTACTAACGAAAAATAAAAGCATTACAAAGATACACACTGTCTGATCAAAATAGAAAAATAGAGGGGTACTACAGAAGCCATGGATAGCCTAGCTTCACATGAAATTGGTTTGAGTGCAGAATGATAGAGAATGAGATATCTATTTTTTTTGTCTTATTTGCAAAGGAAGGGTGATCAATCCCACAGTACAACAAGAAAAACCATTATGTGTCTTGATTCATTCTTTTGGTTTATCATACATGTCATGATAGAGTTCATGCAAAAGTAAGAATTCCTCAGTAATCACATTCTCTCCATAGAGGAGATCTATTGGTATCCCATTAGATGGCTTGTCATTGATCCGTCTGACTATGTAAAGAGGGCCATCAGGTGCATGTTTAAGTATATCCTTAAAGGAGAAAGCATTATCAAGAGGATTTTTAGTTTGACCCTTACAAGGAATGACATCTATCACTCCTACCATATCAACCATAGGATCATTATCTATAGGATCATGTTGAATGGTGTCATTGTTATCATCATCCATATCAATATTCATCACATCATTCTTTGTAGTTTCACTAGCTTTGATAAATGAAATGTTATGTTTTTGAATAGGGTTGGTAAAGATTTCCATGTTTTGGTTAGGAGGGGAAACAAAATTATTTCCTTGATCATTAACACCTCCAAAAGAAAGATGACCAAAATCAACGAGGTCTTGTGCAAGATGTTTAAGATGCTTGCAATGTTTCTTATCATATCCATTTTTTTGGTAATAATGGAAATAAACATTTGATCTAAAGTTTGAAGGTAATGGCTTATTCATATTAGGTGGTTTAATAAGAGGAAAGGTAATAATTTGTTGTTCTAAAATTCAAGACATTGTGTTGTGAAGGGTATCGGGTAAGGGAGTGAATTATCTTTTTGAGTCCCCATAGCTAAAGGGTGTCACAAGTTTAACATCAGCTACTTGGTTATTGACATTCTGAGTTGTTTGTTGAGGGGAATCAAATTGAAGGAAAAATTTTCTCTATGTTTTAAAAGGTTGGGAATTGTTTTGGTTTGTGGGCTTAGAATTCTTAGTACAACTAGAATTAGATTTTGTATAGTGAATATTAACTGAATTTTGATAATCACAAAGGGTGGTACCCAAGTACATAAAGGACAAAAATTTCATCACGGTAAGCTTGTCTTATATCTTACTCTACAAATTTTCTCTAAAAATATTTTGAAGGTGAGGATTGGGAACCTTGACATTGATTTGGGAATAAAGCAATTGATAGCATGAGATAAAGTAAGTTATCTTTTCTTCTTTTTTCTTGCATCTTGTCAAATCAGAAAAGGTCATCTTAGGATTCATATGCACTTGGAAATGGTTAAAAAATGCCTCAACAAGTTCATTGAATGAATGAGTTGAGTTGTTTGGTAAAGAAGAGAAGCATACCTAGGGAAAAGCTTAGCCAAGAGTTTATCATCAAGGAAAAAATAACTACATAAGGTGATATAAGAATTAACATGGTTAGAAGGATCTCCCTTTCCTCCATATTTCTCGAATCTACGCACCTCTACACCTTTTTGCATTGGTGTTCACAATATATCTAATATCTCTAAGGACCATGGACTACTTTTGATATAATATGTACACATGGGCCATTTTGATTTTGGTTGATAGTGGAAGCTTTATTTTGAAGGGATGAAACAATTTTTAAAAGTTGATTTATGAGAGGGTCATTACTTGTATTGTGAGGTGGAGGTGAAAAAGGTGAAGGGGTGTATGTGTTCGAAGGAAAAGTGAATGGAATGCTTATAGGTGGTAAAGTGGTAGGAGATATGACATGAAATGCCACAAAGGTACTAGGGATGCTAGCAGAAATACCCAAGAAAGGAATCAAATTACTAGTTGGTTGCATTGTTGTTGTGACTTGACGGTTGGTATAGGTGGGAATAGAGGCAACTATTGAGGGAGGAGGAATTAGAATTTTGCCTTGGCTTGTGACATTTCTTGTAGGTAAAAGACAAATAGTGGTTGAGGTGAGGTGTTTTCCAAAGAATTGAACTATGCTTTTCACAAGGTCAAGTCCATCTTCACTTTCAAGCATGTGATGAATATTATCTATAGTAGGGATGTCAATAGTTCAAATATTGTTATTTTTCACTTGATGTTGTAGGTTTGATAAGTCTTCATGGATTTGAATTATGTTTTCTTGTAGAACACTAGCAATCATTGTTTCAACATTTGTAACACTACTTGAAGGCAATGAGTTGTTAAGGGTATGGTCTATACCTAGTGTACTAGTGTCAATACTAGGAGTGAAAGAGATAGGTAACCCAAGATCCACGATGATTGTGCTATTGCAAGATGACATAAGTATTTAACTTCATCTCACTATAGTATTAGCAATAGGACACCAAATACTCATGCAAGGGGTACTTAATGCAAGATGAATGAAAATGCAATATAAGCTAAGAACACTGAAATGACTATAATAGAAATTATGAAAATTGAAATAAAAAGATATAAATAACAAATGGAAGCTCAGAAACAATGCTTTAAATGCCAAAAAATTACCAATTGATTTTTTTCTTTTTATGTTGTATGGTCTAGATCTTAAGTGAAAATGCAATTTTTTTATGATTTTTAATTATTTGAGATGAAAGAATGTGAGCTATATGGACTTTCATTAATGAAAAATTACAAACCATAGAATTTCAATTAACTAATGAAAACATTAATACAATATTAATGCAAGAAAGATATAGGATGATAATGCACTTCAAATCAAAATTATGATGTCCTAATTGCAGGTGCACCAAATGAAATGGAAAAAAATTGGTTAGGATGCTTTCATATGGTTTAGGACATAGAGCACACCCACTTTTCCAATTTCATTCAAGGATAACCCTAGAGATCTCAATACAAAGCAGAAAGATATCTTGCAATAAGGCTATCCTAGGGGTTGAATGTTAACTAATGAGGGGTTCACCACCAAGCTAGATCTTGGAAAGACAAATGCAATGCAAGATGAAATGCTAAACCCTAGTTCAATGCAAACTTTAACTAAATGACCTAGTAATGCAAATATAACAGAATAAAAAAATGCAAGATAAAATTCGTGCACCTGGAAATATGAAGTTGACCGAATGAAGCCCTGAAATGCTATAATTTTTTTCTTTAATGTTGACTGGGACTCATTTTCCAAGTTGGGTGAATCAGTCCAAAATCTAGGTTTTTGTGTGGGAACAAATATCTGGCAAATGGGTATTTGAATCCGCAAAAATCTAAATTTTGACCTAAATTGGGACTCATTCACTAGAAGTGATGAATAACTCTAGTTAGGGTTTTTTGAAACTTCAAGATCTGAATATGCTCTTCTCAGTCTTCTTAATCTGCTTCTTTAAGTTTCTAGATCTAAATATCTATAAATCAACCTGTAAGTATTCTCCAAGTATCTCCAATGCTTGATGATAAATTTACCAACTTTATGCACTTTGAAAAAATTCTTCAATCTTGATCTTCAATGTTTCTTCAACCTAAACCCACAAATATCACACTAAAGAGAGGGAAAAAATGTTGTTTTGTTAGTGGATAGTGGTTTCCCTTGGTCAAACCTCGTTTTGGTAATCAAACTTTGAAATAAAATGAAATATGAATGGAGAATGATGAATGAATAAAATATGATGTTGCAACTCACCAAACTCTAGCAATGAAGTGCTGCAAGTATGTATAAAATGAATCCAATGGATGTAGATCTTGATTCTTGTTCAAGGAGGTGATAGATATCGAATGAAACGCTAGCTTGAATCATGAAACCTTACATCACAATTGTTAGTTCCAAAATAAACATGATGCATGAAGACTTTGACATGATGCTTGATGCTTGAAGAATTCTCTCAAATGCTTGATAATGTACCCTTGAAGACTCTCGAATGCTCTTGTAACAAATTGAATAATCTTGTGAACTCAAATTTGTAATAAGGATGAATACTTGAATGCTTGGATCTAAAATGACTAAAAGAAACTTATACTTATACTTAATTATGCAAGAATTCCAGAAATTACAACATTACATGACAACATCAAATCTAGGAGGATAAAATCTCGCTAAAAATTTGAATTAATTTTGATTTTGAGCCACATGGGACTCATTCACCCAAAGTGATGAATCAGTTCCATTAGGCATAATTTATGGGACCATTTTTAAAATTTCTTAGAAAAGTGTGAAACTAGGATCATGACCCAAAAACCTAGGCCATTCAACCTGAAAGCACTTGAATTATGATTGGATGTTGATAAATATGTCAGGATTTTCCTCGAAAGGATGCATTAAATGAGGTTTGTGGATCCAAAATAAGTCCAATTAAAACATAAGGAAGCCCAATAATTAAATAAGACCCTAGAAAAGTGTGAAAGTGTGTTATAACACTATATAACACTTTAAATAAGGCACCAATAAGATCATTTAGTTCACAAGGGCCCAATATGTAATGCGAATATGTTAGACACATTGCAACACTAAATCAAGGCCATGTTAGGGGGACCTTTTTCTATCATTACACAAACAAAGACAAAAAATTAGGAGTCCTCTATAAGAATAAAACTCTTCTAAATATCTTCAACTATTTCTTCCAAGCTTTTATTTGGCTCCATCATCTTGGAATGGTCCACTTCAACCTTTCTTCCTTTTTTCCTTTTCTTCTTTTTAATCTTTCCATGGCTTGATATGGTACCCATTATTATTCCTTTCATAAATTTGTCCATGAATTTTCACATGTTCTTGATAGCCTCCTTAATGGTTTGGAACATGTTAGAATTCTCATCTTTTTCCAGTATTCTTTCAATTTTCTTCACCCTCTCTATGAGCATTGCAATTTTTGTCTTTTCTTTTTCAGTCTCTTTCTCTTTCAAACTCTCAGAGTTAGGAGGGGTGTTGGTAGTCAACTCAATGACTTCCAAATAAATTGTACTATCACTTATTTTTCCTTCTCCTTTGCTTTACCAAGGTTAATCCCTTCATCAATACATTGCTCTTCATCCTACTGATTATTCTCTTCTTCCACTTCCTAGATGGCATGCTCTAGTGCATCAAACTCTAAAGCAGCCTTTTCCTATGAGAACTTCATTTCCCCAAGGCTATCAGGGACATATTCCTCCTCGGAGGAAACTTCTTTCTCCTCCCTTATCGCTTTTTTCCATTTTTTATCCTTTGATTCAAGAGGGGCCACAGTCCTGTTTTTAGCAAATTTTTTTATTTTCTTTCTTATCTCTTGTCCCTTTGAAGTAGTTAAAGCAAGGTGGGTTGACCTGTGACCTCTAGGGGGAGTGAGCCAACTTTCAAGGCTAATATTTTTATTGTCAACAATAGTCATGGTAGGGGCTTCAAGGCAAGGCTCTCTTATCATCACCTTCCTTTTCTTTATGATATCTAAGGAAAGAGAGGTGTTGCTTCATTTTTTAGGAGCTGATTCCAAGAGGGGTGCACATTTTTAGGTGGAGAAGTGTGATGCTTTTTTGGTAACATTTTCTGTTTTTGGGGAGTGGGGTTGACTTTCAATCAACTGAGTTAATGTTAATTGAATTAAATAATGAACATTCTAAAGTTTTCTATCAATTTTAAATATTTACATTATTATGTTAATTTTTTTTAATAATTAAAAACAATTACTTATATACATATATATAATTATAGTTACAATAATAATAACATTGCTTTATACATGGTTTGTTTTTCCTTACCCAATTGTCATTTTTATACTCACTACAATTTTCACTACCCTTGCTTTTTAATTGTTCGTGTTTTTTCTATAATTTCCTATATATTGATTTTTTAATCTCTTCATGCAATATTGTGGTTTTATCTATAACCAATATCATATCTAATATTTTTCTCATCTTTCAATAAAATAATTTAGATGATAGCTTAAAATAATATAATCTTAAAATGATAATAATTAAGAATTAAGTATAGGATTAAGTTTATTATTATAATTATTATATATATATATATATGTATATTTAATTAAATTAAGTTTAGGTTTATAAATAATTGGAATGTATTTAATTAATTTAAGTAAGTTTTTATTTTTTTAAATAATTAAAATTAGAATTTATATTATATAAATTACTTTTAGCTATATAATTATTCTATTTTAGGGTTTATATAAAATATATTTCTAACTTATTATTTAATATTTTAAAATTTAAAATAATTGTTAATGTTTGATTTCTTTTATAAAATTAGCATTATAATTATTCTTTGTTATTATTATAACTAAAATAATTGATTATGAATCTTTATTTTATAATTATTAATTAAATTATAATTCAAATCATAATTATATAATTATAAAATAAAATTTTAAATTACTATTTAATATTTTAAGTTATAATTCTAGTTAATTAAATTATAATTATAATCATAATTATTATGTTTAGAGCTAGAACTCTAGCTAGGAGTAGAATTTGAGTTAAAATTAGGATAAAAACTAGAGTTAGGTTCATGGTTAGGTTAGATTTGGAATTAGGGTTAAGGTTAGGATAAGATTTTGAATGAGGGTTAGAATAAGGGTTATTCTTATGATTACAAAAATGTAAAAAAATCTCTCCTTATCACACTTAAAAAGGTGTCATAATGCTATGGTCAAAATTTGAGATATGTCTTTTCATTTATTTTAGATTTAATTTATTCTTTTAAAGTATTTAAGAATTAAATTATTTTATATATTTATGAATTATTTTACTTGGAACACACTCAATCTCAACTATTTTAGTCTCAATTGCACCTAATAAGGATCAAACTTGGGATCAAAGTCAAACAAAAAAATTATAATGTTCACTATCCTACTAAAATTGGAATAGATTAAACTTCGAGAGAATCTATTGATCTCCAATTATTATTGACTTATCTTGTCATGTTAACTAATCTAACAAGTAAATAACACATTTTTTATCTACCTCGAAATTGACAACAAATACTCTCACTATAATACTACAAAGACATATACTCGCCATTTGTTTAAATATCTTTGATTTAACGACCAAACAGTCAACACCTGAACCAATAATATTTTAAAATAATAAAAAATAAATCCCATGAAAGTTTTCTATTCTGAGAATAGCAAATAAAACAAATCACATGGGAACTTGAAAATTGTTCATCCTAAAATAGTTTGTCAATTCGTTTTCGCTCCATGTGACTCATGTACGGGGGTAGCGCTTGTTATGTTGATACCAGACACTGTGGGGCTTCAGAAAATGCGACTCAATCTTCGAGAAACTTAATTTTTTGACCGCTAACTTGTCTAAATAATATGCTTTCCTCTCGCACTATCGTCTGCTTTGTGCTTATAAATTACAAGAAGTATAGTCTGAAAAAGCATCTAACTGTGGGCTTCCTGTTATAAAATAGGATAGACTTTCACTTCTATAGGGACTCCTAAGATGGGAAAAACACCGTGCTGCTCAAGCGTAGGAATGAGGAAAGGACTTTGGACACCAGACGAAGATCTTCGTTTGATAAAACATATCAAAATCAATGGAGAAGGGAATTGGCGAACTCTTCCTATAAAAGCAGGTTGGTAATTTCTATATCATGCTATGCGATTTGACTGTTGCTCATTACTCTAATACTTTGTACAAATACTGTAACAATTGCTTGTTCTGTCAACGCTATGATGAATACTTACTGTGTTATTTCAAAGGCTTGCGGCGTTGTGGAAAGGCGTGCAGGTTGCGTTGGATGAATTATCTTCGTCCTGATATCAAGCGTGGTCATATTTCACCAGATGAAGAAGAGATGATCATAAGACTTCACAAGTTAGTCGGTAATAGGTCAGCTCTTCTTCATTCGTTATGTTGCTATGTCGAACGTTTCTGTGTCTCTCATAAATATCGAATGTGATCTGAACTATCAACTTTTAACTTTTCCAGTGAACTTCTTTGCTTAGTTTTCTCTTAAAAATTGAGTTCCCCAAAATAGAGCTGTCGTTAAAGAAAACTTGTTTCATGAAATATAGGTGGTCATTGATAGCAGGTCGCATTCCTGGTAGAACTGACAATGAGATCAAAAATCACTGGAACTCTCATTTGAGCAAAAGGTCTGAGGCGATCGAAATCCAGCCTGCTCATAAACAGCCAAGCTCTAAGGATAATAATGATTCTCCGATTTCTCGCATTGAAGAAATCACCCGCAGTCTGTTGGGAACAGAAGAGGTTTATAATACGAAAACATACGCTTCCCGAGACGCAGTAGAGCCCATCCAAAGTTTCAAGCAAATAAGTGATGGTTATAATCCTCTCACCGCCATTGATGATTTCGGCAATGTCTTCAGTGATGTGGGTGGTGCGCCACGGGCTTACGGGGATCGCCCCTCTCCTTCGATGGCTATGCCATGTAACTTCCCACCACTATTCAGTCCTTCGATGGGCCTTTCAGCAGGTTATGAGAACATAATAGAGAACGTAAACAATGTTGAGTATCTTGCGGGTAGTGAAAGCAATATTGAATTATGCAGCACATTGCTGAGAGCAGAGTGCGACATTCAAATCCCTTCATGTAGAGATGAAATCGACGATGCTTTTGCAGTCGATTATGATAACGCAGTAGAGCCCATGCAAAATTTCAAGCAAATAAGTGATGGTTATGATGCTCCCACCGCCATTAATGATTTCAGTATTGTCTTTGACAATATGGGCGGTGCGCCATGGTGTTATGGGGATCACCTGTTTTCTTGAATGGCCTTGCCATGTAACTCCCCTACATCATTCATTTCTACAACGGGTACTTCAGCAGGTTATGAGAACATAACAGAGAACATAAACAATGTTGAGCATCTTGTGGGGAGTGAGAGCAATATGCAATTACCCAGCACGTTATTAAGAGCAGAGTGCGACACTATTTTTTGCTTTGTCTGATTGGCTGGATGCACCGAGCGATTATATTCTTTCAGTTGAAGACTATTGCTAATAGATTGCGTGTTGAGTTCTGACAAAAAGTTGTTTGGGAATTTGGGGCTATTTTGAAGTAGTTCAAACAATCAATTTAGTGCTTTGTAATTTAAATCCATTTTTTCTCTTTTTAATATAAGGAGGGAACTATAAAGAATTTTTTTATTAAATGGTGTGCTGAAGACTTTATGTAAAGAGGAGATTTCAAGAATATTTTTTAGAAATAAAGCAATTAAGTCAAACGAGATTTTGCATGTTGCAATGGTTCATAAAATACAAAACTTTAATGAGGTATAGTGTTAAAAGAGAAAAAAATCATAAAGCATATCAATTCATATTATATCAAGTGGGGTCAATTAATAATGTCTATTTGATGTGACACTTATCTAGATTGTAGATAAAAAATATAGAAAAATAAAGTAGGACAAAGAAAAAATATGCATAAAAAAAAATGGATTCTCATTTACATTGTTAAATCATTATACATTTATATAAATAGCCTTCCTAAATCTTACATTATTGTAATGATGAAAAGAGCATGATTTATAATATTTTTCTTCATTTTGAACTCACTCTCAACTGATTATTCTTGTACTTTTTCCCTTTCATTTTGAGTTCAAATTCAATTGATTATTCTTTATGCAATAAAAGTATATAATATGTAATGTATACTAGAAATTCCCACATAATCTAAATTTTACCTAATTTTGTTTGAAAAAAAAACCATTACTTAAAATATCATATGACTTCTAATTCTAATAATTTTGAAATTCTCATTGAACAATACTAATTATGGTACACAAATAGAAAATCAAGACCTTTCTATAAATATAAAAGTAATTGTTATTTCTATTAAACTTTGGTACAAATGACTTTATTGTTTATTTGAGAATACAATAAAATAGAATTTTTTATAAATCTCTAGCTATTAAACTGATAATATATGTGTATGGAATGTGAACAATATTATAATCAAATAATGAGGCATCATTAAAATTAACTACTTGAAAAATATCACCATCATGAATCAAAGCAACATATTGTGATGAAGAAGACAAATAAAGAAAATGAGATAGGGAATCATCATGTACCTAATAATCGTGTATATCTAAAATATGGATTTGTACTTAAGGGAAATTCATTGCTACTAGTCATTGAAAGAGTAGTGTTAAGATCATGTAAGTTAAAGTAATAATGAGTTTTATAAAGGATTAGAATATGCATACACAAGTAAATCAAATATCAATGAAATGTGTCTTACCATACTTGTACTAGGAGGAGGAGATGAAGTATTTTATACATACTTGAATGAGCATCAAAGAAAGGGTTTTATGGGAGTCAATAATTAAAATATAGCTATCTAAAGAGAACAATGGGGGTTCAAAAAGTCACAATAAACTAATGAAAACCTAAGTGAAAGAGGTAAATGCACATGGAATAATAAAATATAACAAATGATGTAAAATATCAATTCACACACATATTGAAAAAAAAAAATCTACCTTAAAAAATAGGTGTTGAAGTTATGCGTTCACCAAAAGCTAGGATAATAGATGATTAATTATAATATATATAAATATATCATCTTAATAAATAAAAAAAAAAAAAAAAATTAAATCATACATGAGATATAAAATAGATATGTCTTGAAATGAAATGAAAGAGACTAGTGCTTAAAATCAACATGATATAAAATTCGATTATTGAGACACTTTGATTGAGATTTGATATCTTAAACTTTAAATTTGATACATGGTAAAAATCATGTGATGACAATGACCTAGGAATCTACATGTTTTGAATATGATGATACCTATAAAGTTCTATTGGCATAATGTTGGCTTGATGACAAGGTTTTTTCCACTATCGAAATAGATTTTTGGTCCTTTTATACAAAAATTCGATTAGGATGATATATATGTTTGAAGAACATAATGTGGTGGTAAAAAATACCATTCAACTTTTATGTATGCAAGTTCTAAAGTGTGAAACTTTCTTGCCATTAGTTAAGCCACAAGATTGAGTTAACAATAGTGAAAAGAGATAAGGGGTGAAAATAAATAATAATGTAAGTGGTTCTAATGATTTCTAATAAGATGATGAATGAATTTGGTGAATATTGATACAAATATATGGGTGAAAATGATTGATATATGCCTCTGTAGTGAGTTTTTTTTGTGGACTAAATGCATGTTAATTTTTTATTGTTTCAATTACTACTAATGTTCAATACTAGAAGATGCTGATTATTATTGACTGAATTTAAGAAAGGAAAAATAATTTTGTAATCTTCTTATACTTTGTGATTATGTAATTGTATGTGTCATGTTGTTAAGTGCGTTTGATTGATAAATTTAAATACACAAACCTACATGTAATTTAAACTTTTTGATACCCTTTTGATGGGAAAAGGTCAAATCATGAGATTTTTTAAATTTTAGAACTTATATTATTTGGAAGTTCAAAAATTAGATATATAGTTATGGGTGATAGCACAATAGTTTCTCCCACTTGAGGGACATCCCAATTTTTTCATGGAATGGCATATTTATAGAAAAATAATTATTTAAGTCTACCAGGGTTCCATATAAAAGAAACTGGATTAAATGGGGTTAGATCAAACACCCTTGATAAAACTGGTTAGGCTTGAATCAAACACCTATAAAGTCTTCCCTACACCCATCAAAATGTTGACAAAAAGAAATTGTATCACCATTTGGTAGAACAATTAAAGTTTAGAAATTTCAACTTGTAAGTATATAGCCCTTATTATGCAGTTTAAAAAAATTGTATTGTGTATTGCATGTCTTTAATATTATCTTGTTTTAAATTTTATGATGGGTGTAGGCTAATTATGAAAAGCAATGACCTATATTCAAGAAACTGAGAAAAGTAATCAACATTGTTTGAAAATTTATACATTGAGTTATGCATAGATGTTCCTTTTTCAATTGATTTTATCTTTTGTTTTTGATAAAGATGCTAAGAAAAATGTATTGTGAAATAATATTGGTTTCAATTTTTATTAGAACAAATGAAAAAAATAATGATAAAATATTTAATAAAAAATGAGCAAACAATCTATCCACTAGACATTAGACTTAACTAACTAATTCCAATAAATCACAGAAAATGATTTCTAATGAAATTTATGTGGTATAGAATAGTATCACTCAATAAAAAATGAAAATTGATAGAATTTTAATTTTTAGAAGATTTTTTTTTTTTTTAGAAAATTATTGTTTAACCTAATAACCATAAAAAATAATTGAACTAAAAAATATTAGATATCACAGTTTCGAATTCAGCCTTCAAAATAATAAATATAAAACACTAAATTATTTAAAAAATCACACATTCAAATTAATATAAAATATAAAAAGGGATAAGTAAGCACTCCATGTTCTATTGTCCTCCATAGCAGTACACAAATCAAATACATGTTGTCCTATGTGAAGGAAGAGCAGCTCAAGAATCGCGGATTGTAGCGAAACATTCAATCGATGCGGCCAAATTTTGTGAATAGTTGAGATGAAAGGCGGTTGAGGGTGCAGGTTTTCACGTACCAGTATTAGCTCATCTCTGCCACAAACATTTGACACCAGCTTTTAGTAAGATCAAAATGGGCAAGCTTTCAGTAAGATCAAAATGATACGTTTCGGTGTTAACTCGACATAGTAAAGCTGGTTGAAAATTTCAGGACAAGCCTCCCAATGTGATCTTCACGAATCTACTTTCTCTGCAATATGTAAACCCAGAGAAAATGATTATTTCTGATGAGTTCCTTTCTATTCTCTTCTCTGAAATTAAAATAAAATATACTTTCACTTGAAAATATAGAATACTAGGTGGTTTCTGGATGACCAGCGAATCATCAAAGCTTAAGCAATATTAGAGAAATCTGTATTTTTATGGAAACAGTGAAAAATTATTTATATCGTTACTGAGGTTTCGAATTGAAGTACAAGATTCAAAGGCTTTATATTTTAAGCAAGACTCCAGTTCAAATCACTAGCTGTAATACGCTCATAGTATTGTAACTTACACATGATAATTAGCGAGATCAAATTAAACTTTCACGGTTGATTCCGAGAGTCATTGATCAGGTACATAATGATTTCCTTTCTAAGTTTTTAAGAGAAGAAGACATTAGATTAATGGTTTTCAATATGTGGATAATGTACTATTTCTAGATTTTTAAAATTTGTTTGGATAATGTACTGCTTTGCAAAGCATTTGCCAAACTATACTTAAATGAGACATTATGAAATATTGGTAAATAGCAAATGGAAGTCCTCTATGGCCCATAGAAAATTGGAGGAATGTACAATGGAAATTAAAATATGGGTTGATTTTATGGTTATAGATATGTAGAAAAGTTTTCAAGAAGTATGTTACATCACATTGAATATTAAATGGTTCATGGATAATAATTGAAGAATTGATATAGATAAGCAAGAATTAGTACAACAAGAGGATGGAAGAGTAGTACATATACTATTCAATGAAGAGATGAAAGACTATATATATAAGTCTGAAAAAGAGAGTGAGAATCAGATAAATAAAAAATTATATATGACTAATACAAAACATGGGAATGAATGGGATGAAGAACCAAATTTGAACATGTGATATTAATAGTTATTGATGATTATTTAACTAGTATGGATGGCATGGTGGAAGCTTGGGCACATGAAGAGCTAAAAAGAACAAAAATGGCATATTCAAACTTAAGAAAATATTTATGGTTTAAAAAGTTCCTAAAAATAGATAAATGAATACCATAGATCAAGTAGACATACTACAAAATAAGAGACTAAAACACATCTAGATATCAATATCACATCACATGCCAGTTACAACATTTCTTAGGATATTTATTAAAGTATATTTAATCAATGGAAATACTATTTATAAATGAATGATTTAGAATTCAACACCTAGAGAAGACACAAACGTAAGCATTGCATGATATTGGAATACTCGGATATTAAATATATCCACTTGGAAAAAATTGAAATTTTTAATACAAATAATATCTAAGAGAATAAATATTGTAGGAGTTAATGGTGACTCTTCAACACCCCCAGGAATAGTTGCTAGACCAAAATATCTTCCATGAGAGAGAAAATGGCAAGAAAGCTTACTTCAACTATGTAATATTGAAGATTGGTTGAATATGCAAATGTAGATGAGAGGCTTTTCTTATAAAGGAAAGCAGGGGCATAGGATTAGACAATATTGTGAAAAGTGTCTCAATCCTATCACATGAGAACTAATTCATAACAACGTAGGATAATATAAGATCTAGAAATGAAAACTAAGACTTCCAGAAGGAATCTTATAATCCTAAGTAAACTTAACATGTGAATATGTCCCCTAATTACCTAGTGAGTGAATTAACTAGGTACAAGACATTTATTCTCATCAACACCTGCTTTTAAGCACAAATTAGCGAGAATATTATTATGCACACTATGAAAAATGACTATGAAGATGGGTCATGACTACTAGGACATGCTAGGTACCGATTTACAATAAAAATATAAATGCAATCTCTCACAAATTGAAAAATGGAGAAAACCCAATGGGATAAACTTCTCTCCAAAAGAGAAAAATTAAGGAAACAAGACAATGTATGGAGGAATCAATGATACCCCCAGGTACTACATCCATGATATATATACATTCAATGACCCTATCATAAGAGGGAAAATGAGACATGATATCCCCCCATAATGAAGAAGCTGCAATGCCAATGAAGAATTCCTAAAAAGAAAAGATGATCCAATGCATTCAAGCAAAATATCTTCCCTTAGGAAGAAACAAATCAATAGGTTGATAAAGAAGCCACTCATTGTCAAATTGAAAGGAGTAAGGATGAAGTCCACAATATATGCCTTTGAAAGCTGATTAGGAGTCTCGCAGCTTGAATAAGAAACAACATAATCATGGTCAAACTCAACCAAGAAACTCAAGAATGTCAATATCCAAAGATAAAGAATATGGGATAATAGTTGTGTTGAGACTATTATCAAAGAGAAGAGAAACCCCATCAAGTGTCTCCTCCAAATCTATATTATGAGAATCCAAAAAAATGTTAGAAATCACTGTCAAATACTCATCCCACAAAACAAGATCTGAAAAACTATTATCATCCTATTGAATAGAAGAACCGATGGATGAAAAAGGAGGAGGTAGATGAGTAGGAAGCTTAGCACCGGTCTCTAGAATACGAAGGTTTAGATGACCAAACTTCTACTAACAAATATGGTTCACAATCAATTAAGGAGTGTGATATGCAGTCAAAGGAACGTTATGTTTTTTTGAAGCAAAATGAGAAAAGGAATACAAATGAGATGAATGATCAACCACTATTGAAACATTTTTTGGTCCTTGCATATAAAATGGTTATTTTGAAGATATATGTTTGAAGAAAATAATGTGGTGGTAAACAATGCCATTCATAAGTTTTCTATGCAATTTTTGAACTATGAAAATTTCTAGCCTTTAGTTAAGCCCCAAGATTGAGTTAACAATAAAAAAAAGAGATAAGGATGAAAATAAATAATAATGTAAGTGGTTCCAAAAATTTCTAATAATATGAGCAATGAATGTGGTGAACATTGATACAAACATATGGGTGACCATGATTGATAAATACCTTTGCACTGAGATTTTTTGTGTGGATTAAATGCAAGTTGATAGTTGATTGTCTCAATTACTACTAATGTTAAATATTAAAAGATGGTGATTATTGATTGAATTTATGAAAGGAAATATACTTTTGTAATATTCTTATACTTTTTGATTATGTAATTATATGTTCATGTTGTTATGTATGTTTAATTGATAAATGTAAATACACAAAACTAGATGTAATTTAAAAAAGTTGATACCCTTTTTGATGGGAAAAGGTCAAATCATGTGATTTTTTACTTAAGAAAGTATTATTCGAAAATTTAAAAAAATATATATATTTATGGGTGATAGCACAATAGTGTCTCCCACTTGAGGGACATCCCAAATTTTTCATCGAATGATATATTTTTAGAATTTTTTATTTATTTAAGTCTATCAAGGTTCCATATAAATGAAATCAGATTAAAGGGGGGTAGATCAAAACCCCTTGGATAAAACTTATTAGGCTTAAATCAAACCCCTACATACACTTATTTATACCTATCAAAATGTTGATAAAAAGAAAATTTGCATCATCAATTGAGAGATGAAATGAAGTCATTTTGAAATTTCAACTTGTAAGTATGTAGCCCTTAGTATATCTTTTACAAAATGTGTAATGTGTATTGTATGTCTTTAATATTATCTTTTTTTAAATTTTATTACAAGTGTAGGCTAATTATGAAAATAAATGATCTCTATTCAAGAAACAAAGAAACCAATATTGTTTGAAAAATTATGCATTGTATTATGCATAGATGTCCCTTTTTCAATTGTAAAGATTTTTTTTTATAAAGATGCTAAGATAAATGTACTATGAAATAATTGGTTTGCATTTTCAAGAGTGCAAATTAAAAAATTAATGATAAAATATTTAATAAAAAATGAGCAAACAATCTATCCACTAGAGATTAGACTTAACTAACTAATTCTAATAAATCATAAAAAATCATTTGTAGTGAAACTTATGTGTTATAGAATAATATCACTCAATAAAAAATGAAAATGATAGAATTTTAATTTTTAGAATAAAATATTTTTATAACTAGAAAATTATAGTTGAACCTAATAGAAAATTTTAAAACTCATTATTTTACATAATATTTATATTTTTAACCATTTATTCCTTATAACTAACATAAACTAAAACATATGAAATGATTTTAGTTTTGATTGTCCCACTAAAACCAAAAAATTCAAGACTATTATATTATTGCCTTTATATTTGCAATCCTATCCAACATAAATCTAATATAATTTTTTTATATAAATCAAACCATAAAAATATTGGACTAAAAATTATTATATATCACAGTTTCAAATTCAAACTTTAAAGTAATAAATATTAAAAGCTAAATTATTTAAAAAATCACACATTCAAATAAATATAAAATATAAAAAAGGATACATATGCACTATGCACTATCCTCCTCCATAGCAGTACATAAATTAAATACATGTCTTATGTGAAGGAAGAGCAGCTCAAGAATCGTGGATTGTAGTGAAATATTCAACCGGTTGAACTTTTACAGTTGATTCCAATAGTCATTGATTAGGTACATAACAATTTATGTTTTAAGCTTTTAAGAGAAAAATACATTAGATTAATGGTTTTCAATATTTGGATAAAGTCCTCTGTCTAGATTTTTTAAATTTGTGTGGATAAAGTGCTTTGGAAAGCATTTACCAAACTATAGTTACATTAGACATTATAAGATATTGCTAAATAGAAAATAGAAGTCCTCTATGGCCCATATAAATACAAAGGAATGCACAAGTAGATATTATGGGAATTAAAATATAAGTTGATTTTGTGGCTATAGATATATAGAAAGGATTTCAAGAAGTATTTAACATCACATTGAATATTAAATGGTGTATGGGTAATAAGTGAATATTTGATATTGATAAGCATTAGCAAGAATTAGTACTACAAGATGATGGAAGAGTAGTACATATGTTATTCAATGAATAGATGAAAGACTATATATTATGCAGTCATGGTAGGAGGGTTGCAGAAGGAACAATGAGTCAACACAACAGAAATAACACAAAAAACTGGTATGCGAACATGAATCTTAATTAATATTAAATTCTTACATGCAACATTGGCCACAAGAGTGGATTACAAGGGCTCACAAGTCTTGCCACAAGGGCTTCTACAATACAACTAGCCAACCAGCCTTATTACATACCCTTGAAGGGTCTATGCAAAATGAATCTATCTAATCATCAACTACTGATCTAAAACCTGTAATTGATTATCTACAATTAATTGCAATGCTTATAAATATGTTCCTGAAGCTCCAAAATAGGTCCACATTGGTGACAATGATTAGTAACCCGACAAACGATCAAATATGAATTTCAGCCTCAAGATATAAAGAATTAGCTCTATGCACAATGAATTAACTTGTGAATCTTCAAGATAGGTCCGAAAGAACCTATGATGCTTGTATAATTCTCCATTAATCTCCACATGATCTAGAGTATTTATGCAATAAGAATCTGGATTAGGTCAGCCCCAAATGCTCTAATTAGTAACAGATTGAATATTTTGAGTGATAACTTTCAACAGACAATTGAAAATGATGTTAAATTTGGATATGTGATAGATGTTGATGTGTATATTCTTTATCTTGCTTCATGAACCAAGAAAAAATGGTATGGTAAAATACAAAATGAACTACTGAAATTTGTACTTAATGCAATGCAAAAAGGAACTATTTTTGTTGATACATGATTGTTTGACAACCAAGGATGCTCCTACATCATACACCCGAGGTTGGAAGAAAAAAAAGTCCCTCACTTTCCAAGGCTAAGAGAAAAACCAATACGGTCCTTCTTAGTCTGAGAAATCCACGATGGATCCTCCACTGGTCTACCCCTCTAGTTCACAAGATATTCTCCTAGTGCTTCTTTTGGTTATGTTGTCCAAAATATGTTTAATCTCCTTCAGTTCTTGATGTGGTAATTTCACCTTCAAATCCATTTCATAACTATTTTCACTTGATTGTCCCTTGTGAAAATCATATATGTCTACAACCTTAAATATAGGTGAGATACCTAATGTCTCCAGTAACTCCACTTTGTATGCATTTCTAGAATCAAACTTCTTAAGTATCTTGGTCCAAACTTCTTCATATTCATCTTATTGTATGTACCCACTAGAAATCTTTCCTTCCTCAAATATACAATCATTTACTCCCTAGCAACAAATTCCTTATGTCTCTAGTGTTCATCTACCTTCTCCTTATACTTTTCATTAATGTCTTCTAAATGCTCTGGACCTGATTATGCAATGTCTCCATGAAATCTGAAAACTCTTCTACCTTTGCACTCCTTTTGCTATCCATATTGATGTCTCCTAACTCTACAACTCCTCTAGGACCTACTCTGGTAACAATCTGAAATGGTTTCTTCCCTATACTTTAATTCACTGAATTATTGTATACAAACTCTACCAGTGGTAAACCTATATCCCAAGTTCCTATCATATCTCCAAGCAAACATCTCAAAAAATTACCCAAATTTATGTTCACTACCTCTATTTTTCCATCTGTCTGTAGGTGATATGTTGAACTGAACTTCAAATCTATCTTCATTTTCTTTCATAATGCCATCCAAAAGAACCCAATGAATTTTGTGTCTCTGTCTAAAAGAATAGTCTTAGGTAATTCATGCAATCTCACAATCTCCTTGAAAAATAAGTTTGCAACATATACAACATCATTAGTTTTCTTACAAGGAATAAAATGTGCCATTTTAGAAAATATGTCCTCTACTAGCATAATAAAATCATAACCTCTTTGTGTTCTTTGTAATCCCAATATGAAATCCATTCTCAAATCTTCCCAAGGCCTCTCTGGTACTATCAAATGCTTGTACAATCTAGTATTATGATTACTCCCTTTTGTAACTTGACAAATTCTACAACTTTGAACATACTCCCTCACATCCTTATATATCTACGGCCAAAAATAATGTTCACTCACCAAAGCTACAACCTTATTCACTCCAAAATGCCCTGCTAATGCTTTGTTATGCTTTTCTTTGAACAAATTCTCCCTCATAGAATTCCTCAGTATACACAATTTATTCCCTCTAAATAACATACCTTCTTGAATGAGATAATCCAACCATTGAATCTGGTCTATCACTATTGGTTCCTTACATGCTCTCCATGCTTCACCAAATTCAACATCATCTTCATACATATGCTTTAATTCCTCAAATCCCAATACTTGTACTCTCATCTCTGTCAACAAATTCCTCCTCTTGCTCAATACATCTGCAACTTTGTTTGAGTTTCCACTCCTATACTTCAAAATAAATGTATTACTTCAACATAAATGTATAATTCTACAAGAACTCAACCCATTTCTTATATCTCTAATTCAGCTTTCCTTAACTATTTTAGGTACTACAAAAATTGATGATTTGTATACAACACGAAATCCTTAGGAAACAAATAATTTCTCAACTTCTTCAAGGATTGAATTATGCCATAGAATTCTTTATCATAAACTGAGTATCTTCTCCTAGCATCATTCAAACTCTTACTAAAATAAGCTATATTTCTTCCTTCTCGAGTCAACACTGCTCCAATTGCATTTCAACTTGTATCACAATCCACTTGAAATACTTTGTCAAAATATGGTAATGCTAATATTGGTTGTTCAGTCACCTTTTTCTTCAATACTTCAAAACTCTTTTTTGCTATGTATGTCCACTTGGAATCTTTCTTCTCTACTCTCATTGTCTCTATCATGGGGTTACAAACACTACTAAAACTCTTGATAAAGTTTTGTACAAACTACCTAATCTATGGATTATTTAAATTCTCCAATGTTTACCAGTGTAGACCAATCTAAAATGTCCTTTACTTTCTTTAGATCCATCTTCAATCCTTCAACAAAAATAACAAATCTAAGGTATACCAACTCTATCTTCATGAAACTATACTTATTGAAATTAATCAACAACTTCTCTTCTCTCAACCTCTGTAATGCTTTTCGGATGTGCCACAAATTCTCTTCTCTAGCCTTACTAAAAATCAGAATATCATCCAAGTAAACAATGAAAAACTTACCCAATAATCTCTTCAATACCTCATTCATAAATCTCATCAAAGTGATAAGTACATTGGTCAATCCAAAGGGCATCACTAACCAATCATATAATTTTTTATTCATCTTAAATGCAGTCTTCCATTCATCTTCTTCTCTAATTCTGATCTAATGATATCCACTCTTGTGATCAATCTTTGTAAAATACCTTGCTCCACTCAAACAGTCCATAATATCATCCATTCTTGGCAATGTGAATCTATACTTGACAGTGATCTTGTTGATTTCTCTTGAATCCATACACATTATCCACTCTCCATCCTTCTTAGGTGTAATTACAACACGTATCACACATGGGATCAATTTTCTTTTTATCAATCCTTTCCTCAAAAACTATTGAATCTGTTGGTTCAACTCTGCATTATCTATCAATTTCATTCTATGTATTGCTTTGTTAGGTAAAATTTTTCCTAGTATGAGGTCTATATGATGACTAATAATCTAGATAGGTGGAAATCCCTACGGTACATTCTCTAACATGATATCTTCATACTTTTTCAACAATTCTACAACTTCTTTCTATGGTATATCACTACTCATTCCTATCTCCAGTCTATTTCCTCTCTTTTTTATCAATGCAAAACAAATGTTCTCATGCCTCAATCCATCAAGAAATTTCCTTCCATCTACCAAACATAGTTAGGTAATGCCAAAAAATTCAGTTACCTCCTCTTCCATTTGATGTCATAGTATAAGTATTCCTTCTTCGATCATGAATTTATTTCTTATCATATTTCCATGGCGTTCCTAATAGTAAATGGGATGCATCCATCAAAATAATATGACACAACACTTCATCCCTATATGATCCAATATGAAATTTTACCAAACATTGTTCATTCACTAGGGTAAACCCACAAAACTAGTTTACAATTCTAGTGAGGAAGGAAAATTACAAACATGCTCCTATGAAATTTTTTTTTTCTTTTTAGGGGTTTGCACGAACTGGGGTGTTTGAATGGACCCAAAATGGTTTTGAATGGACCTTGGTTCGAGTGAACCATATTAAATAATGTGACCCATTTTTTTTCATTTGTTTTATGACGAAGGCAATGGATAAGAGGGGGTTTGCTCAAACCAAGGTTTGAATGAACCTAGATTCGCTTGAACTAGGGTTTGAATGAATCTAGATTCGCTCAAACCTGGGTTCATTTGAACCCCCATTTCCCCCGTTCTCCCCCTCTAGCACCAAATTTCTATAGAAATTTTCCCTTCGAAGCTTGAGTTGAGGATGAAAATGGAGGAGAATTCATAGACCCAACTAGATGATGGTAGTCCTGAAAATGAGCTATTCATCAAATATAATTTTAATATCTTTTGGTTCCATTATGTATTTGTTTTTTTAGTTTGATTAAACATAGTTTTTTCATCAAAAATCAAGCTCTTTGTTGTGCACATGTGGAAAAATAACAGATTATCAAAATAAAATTCTAAAAAATATGTGCAAGGTAGGTATTGATGTCCCTTATCTAGTAAAAACAAATGAATTCCAATACATAAATTTTTTTTTATGTTGTATATGGTTCGTCTATGTCTGAATTATAATTGGTTTGACTTTGAAACTTGATTAAGGAAAAAATATTCAATAAAACATTATGAAACCAAATGAAAGGGTTAGATATCATAGGTAAACATCTAAATTTAAAAAAAATAGAGTTTTCTCCTTCATAGAAAAAAGATATGTTACATATACGGTAAGCATCACTCCTTAAAAATGGTGTTTACTTATAAAAACTAGTTTGGAGATGGAAAAAGAAATGCAATATGATTCCAATTTTTTTTAAAAAAATATATTTAGAATCTACAATTTTTTTTTCACAAATCACTAGTTTGCATCATCTTCAAATTCATCATGGTTTAGTCGCTGTAGGTGCCCAAAAGTGAAGATTTAGTAAAAAAAATTAGTTTAGTGTGCAGTTTGGCCAAAACTTGTAAAGCAGCATTGTGGGATCACCCACCAATATCTTATGTTCATTTTGAATCCATGTTATCCTATAAGGTTTTGGATGTTTCAATCTTTTGAAATTCAACTTTTTTACCACCTCCTCTGAAACTAGATTATTAGTACTACTACTATGAATGATAACTTTACATGCCTTTCCTCTGGGATTACATCTAGTTCTAAATAGACTTTTCCTTTACGGTGGTTCTTCAATAACTTATTCATGTATCAAAGCTATCCTCATCGCCAATGATTCACCTTATTTAGGTTTCCCAACTAATTTAGGGGATCCAACATGTTCCTCCTCCACATAAGCTTCTCTTCTAGTATGCTCAGGTTTCTTCCTAGTGTAGTGTAAGAAAATGTATAACTTTACATTTTCACACTTGTTTGGGCCCTCCCAGCTGAAATTGGTATTCTTTATGCCTTAATTGGTCCTATTTTGCATCCACAAGCCTAATTAAATGCATTTTTCTAAGGATAATCTTGACATTTAATAAATTACATATCATGATTCAATGTTTTAGGTTGTGTGTTCTAGATCTAGTGATTTGGGACTCATATGCCACCTTGGGTATATGGGTTCCACATAGGTCTCGGGGCTTGATTTTAAAAATTGCATTGAACTTTAAAACACTTCTCGAGATTTGTGTCCCATCTTTAACACACATAGACTCATACACCCCAACTGGCATATGAGTAATGCTTTAACTAGAAACTATTTTAAATCTAATTCATGGCGGGATTTTACTATCCATATCTGATGTCTTCTTGTACTATTGTAATTTTGAGAAATTTGGCATAAAAATTTACAAATACAAGGTTATTTCACATCATTTCATCTAAGCTGAAAAGGTGAACATTATGGGCTCTCTTTCACCTCTAGGGTTTTGGACCTAAAAGGAGAGAGACAATCTTCACACTCTTCACTCAAGAACAAACCCTTGAGATTTCAATGCAAAGGAGATTGAAATCTTGTAAATGGACTATCCTAGGGGCTGAATATGATTTAATGAGGGGTTAACCACCAATTTTAGACATGGATAAGATAATGCAATGCAATATGAAACAAAAAAACCCTAATTGAATGCAAACTAACTTTAAATGATCTAGAAAGACAAATGAGATGCAATAGAAAACTATGGAACTGAAAGTGTCCACATAGGAAATTGAAGAAGGTAGAATATAGGTTTGAATCACTATAAATTCTACTATTGAAGCTATCTAGGACTCATTCACCAAGATGGGTGAATTAGTCCAATTTCTGGGCAAATGTGTAGATATAGGCTTCAACCAAAAGGGTACCCAGATCTACAAAAATCTATGTCAAGCCTATATAGTGGGACTCATTCGACACTTGTGGTGAATCAGTCCACTTCTACTTTTTGGGAAGTTCAAGACCTAATTTTGTGCCTTTCAGCTTGCTCTGCTCTTTCTAATTGGTTTCTAGATCCGAAATTGTAAATTGCCACCTGTAGGTCCTCTCCAAGCTTCTCCAAGGCTTGATGACAACTTTGACAACTTTAGGGATTTGATTTTACTCCAAATTTGCTTCTTGAAAAATATACAACCTAGCCCTAGAAGTCACATACAAGAAGAGGGTTAAATGTTGTGGGGCTAGTGAATAGGGGTTTTCCTTGGTCAAACCCCTTTTGGTAATTAAACCTTGAAATGAAAGTAGAATGATGAATGAACAAAAGAAAATGTTTCAACTCACAAAAATCTAGCAATAAAGTGCTACAAATATGCTTGAAATGGTTGCAATGGATGTAGTTATTGAATCTTTCTTAAATGAAATTGATCTTGCTTGCAATTCTTGCTTGAATCATAAACTCTACATCACAATTGTTAGCACAATAACAAACATGGAGAATGCAATCTTTGATATGATGATTAACACTTGAAGAATGATCTAAAATGTTTTACAATATTCCATGTAATTCATTTGGATTCTCTTATGAATTCTTTTGAATTGTAGGTGACTTGATTGCTTGTTAGGTTAAAATGGGTGAAAGAACCTTGTATTTATACTAAATTATGTAGAAATTCCCAAAATTACAATAGTACAAGTTGACATCAAATCTAGGAGAATAAATTCCCATTGGAAATTTGAATTAAATTTGAATTTTGGTTACATGGACTCATTCACCCAAGGTGGTGAATGATCCCCATCAGGCATAATGTATGGACCAAAAATGAAAAGTTCTTAGAAATGTGTAAAACCTACATTGGGGCCAAAATGATCTAGGTGGGAGTCATTCACCCAAGGTAGAAAATGAGTCCTAGACACTAAATCTGGTCCACACAAAGCTAGGAATACCTGAATTATGATTGGATACTAATTGGTGTTGGTATTATCCTTGAAAAGATGCAATAAATGAGGCTTGTGGATGGAAAATCGGGCCATTTAAAGCACAATAAATCACAATTATTTATGACAAGCCTAAATAAATGTGAAAGTGTGTTGTACAACACTTTACAACACTCCAAATAAGGAAATATTATGGTTTATTATGTTTAATTATTAAAATTCATTAGTTCACAAGGGCCCAATACCTAATGTGAATGTGTTATCCACATTACAACACTAAATCAAGGCAACATTAACATAAAATTCACAAGGAGGACCCAAATGAGTGTGAAAATGTCAAGGGATCCATTTTTCTACACTACATTTAGCCCCCACTTTAGTGAGAGGATGAACTTGCTTCAAACTCACACTAATGTAGACAATCAAACACCAAGAGGGGTTCCAATGAACCAATGCCAGCAAGATGAGATGGTGATGATCAAGAGGGGTGATCAAGCCCCTAGGATCAAGATCCCATGAAAAAACAACCTAAGCACAAAGAAAAACACATGAGAATGATATAAAGAGAAACAAAAAAGCACAAGCATACATTGCCAAAGATGAAAAAGAGAAAAGGTAAAAGAAATCGGATCAATCTTTGATTGTGTTTCCATCTCTATGTGGATCAAATCTAGGTTGTTTGTTCGAAAAAAAACATAGTCACTTTGAGGTGACAAAACTCCTCAATGTCTGTCAGGTGAGAAGTCTTAAAAGGTGATAAATATACACTCATGGTTGGTATGCACTCACACACATGCAAGTGACTATAGGGAAATTTATGCCTCAGTTAGGGCTTCCCACTCAACCATACCAAATTTATACCTCTTGATAACTTTAATAAGGTGCCACACAAAAATCATTTTCAAGCTTCATGAGACAAGAAAAACTTTGTATGCTTGGAGCTTATGAAAAAACAAGATGGCTCCATAGGCATGCAAGTTATTTTATGTAAGGTGCCCATATAACTACAAATGCAAAAAGAAAAAATAGGAAATGTTCAAAGGAGTCTTGCTTAGTTCATGCGAGGTCTTTAACTTAGGGAATATTATGCCTAATTTATCCAAGAGATGACCAATCAAAGAATAGAAGATTCACAACTTAGGGAATGTAGTGTGTTGCATCAAGCAACTAAGAGGAATGTAATATTCTAAGAGAGATCATGCTATTGAAGGAAATTACACCCAATGTCATCCACAAAGGGAAAAACACATCATATGAAATAAAAAGACTACACCATGAACCATGAAAAGGGAAAATCAAAAAGAATAATGCCAATGTATGCCCCCACTTTAAAGAAATTTTTAAACACCATTCTATGAGAAATTACTTTAAAGTAGCAAATGATAAATGATAACAAGAAGAGATGACAGCCAACTTGGAAATCCCTATGCCAAGTCATATGTTTCTAACTGAAGCTAATTCATGTAAGAAAAATAAAAGAGAGGGGTTGCTACAAAAATGAAAACACCAAACACATAAGGGATCTATGGATTTGGGGTTAGTATGTTCTTGCTGCAATATTTTTCAGAGAGTCAGAACTGTCATCATCCCCTAAATACACATATAACTAGAAGAATGACACAAAGAGGGTGAAAAAAAATGGAAAACCTTTTGGGTGAACATGGAAGAGAGATAGGGTGTCTCGAAGCCTTGTGTCATCCCCAAAAGGAAAACACAAGACAAAAGAGAAACTGAAAAGGCCAAGGAAAAAGAAAGCCTTCTAGGTCAACATGGAAGAGACATGAATGTATCAACGCCTTTTCCCATCCCCAAAAGGAAAACACAAGACAAAAGAGAAAAGGTGAAAAGTAAAATATTTACATGTACATAGAGAAGAATTTTACAAAGAGAGGGAAAATCAAACAAAACATCACAGGGGTTCACATTACGCAAATACAATCACACGAAAGAAAAATAAAAGAAACAATGCAAAAGACTAGTAAGGAAAATGTGAGTCAACTTATGAGGAAGGTATTCACCTCCCAATCATGTTGTGTGTATAGCGAAGGTGAGAAACTAGCCAAAGGGACAAGAGAAAGTGCCAAACTAGGAGGAGCACCAATTTCAACACTCTTTGCAGGAGATTTTTCGTTTAAGCTCATGGAGAGGAAAATAGCGTGTTAAATTCATTATGCATCTCTTCATCAATTTTAGCAATATTTTCATCATCATGCAAGTTGATCAGAATAGGAGGTTGAAGGATAATGTCCATAAAAGAGTTTAACTCTTTTTGTGGAGGTTGTAGAGGATTGTCTATTTTTGGCTGGGGAGGAGGGCTATCATGTAGTGCTTTTATCAACTTTGGATCTTGATTTTCTTTGTTGAACTCTTTATGTAATTTGTGAGCAATGGCACGATGTCTATGACTGTTCTCTCTAGAACCTCTATTTCTTTTGGTTTTGTTTTCAAGGTGCATTTGTGTAGGAGCGGGTTAATCAACCCTAGGCTTATTTTCTTTTCAAAGGGGAGGAATCGAAGGAACCATAGGAGGTTGTTCAACCAATTTCTATTTGACTTTGTAAACTTGCTTTATTCTAGAAGGTGTGATGGGATTGGTTTCATTATCTCTTGGTCATTTGTAGGAGGTAGGTGATGTTTTTTCTTTAGGTTGGTCCTGGTTGTTTGTGTCTTCTTTAGGTTCAATCATAGTTTCGTCGAGGATGGGTGGTTTCAGAGGTGGATGGGGATAGGTTTCAAAGATATAGTTTGGCTATTTTATTTGCTTTCAATTTTTGGTAGGATATCAAAAATAAGTCTTCTTGTGGGTTTATAGGGTTCATGGGCTTAGGCCAAAAGGCATCTAAGGAGAAATTTCCTTTTGATGAAAAAGGATTAAAGCCACTATGGTGAACAATGAATATTTCATTGTCAAAGGGGAATTTTAAGCATTTATCCACAACTGAAGGGAAAACTTTCATGGAGTGAGGCCATGGGTGGCCTAGCTTCCCATGAAATTGGTTTGACTATGGGTTGATGGAGAATATGACATCCAATTTTTTTGGTCCTATTTGCAATGGAAGGGTGGTCGATCCCATTGTAGGGCAAGCAAAACCATTGTGTTTCTTGATCCATGCTTTCTTTTTATCATATTCATCTTGATAGAGTTCATGCAAAAGTAAAAAATTCCTTAGTGATCACATTTCCTCCACAGGTGGGATCTATTAGTATCCCATTAGTGGGCTTATCATAGATATGATCAGCTATGTAAAGAGGACCATCAGGTGCATATTTAATTATATCCTTAGAGGAGAAAGAAATGTGAAAAGGATTCTTAGTTCGGCCCTTATGAGGGATGACATCTATCGCTCCTACCATTTGATCTATAATATTCACATTATTAGAATTATTTAGAACAAAACCATTGTTTTCATCATCTATATCAACATTCATCACATATCATTCTTTGTATTTTCATCAGCTTTGACAAATTAAATATTATGTTTGCGCATGGGTTGGTGAGAATCTACAAGTTTTGGTTTCGAGGGGCAACAAACTTGTTTCCTTAATCAATAACACATGTAATGGATAGATGGCTGGAATCAATGAGATCTTGCACAAGATGTTTAAGAAGCTTGCAATGTTCTTTGTCATGTCCATTTTGTCGATGATAGTGATAATATGCATTTGATATATAGCTTGTGGGTAAATGCTTATTAGGGTCAAGTGTTTTGATGGAAGTCAAGGTAATCATTTGTTGTTCTAGAAGTTAGGACATGGTATTGTGAAGTGTATCAAGTAGGGGAGTGAATTATCTTTTTGGATCTCCATAACTAAAGGGTACCGTGGCTTTGACAACAACTACTTGGTTATTGAAATTTTGTTTTTTTTGTTGAGGGGGGTTAAATTGAAGGAACCCTTTATTTTTTTTTCTAAAATGTTGGGAATTGTTTTGGTGTGTGGGCTTGGATCTCTCGATTCCGCTAGAAGTGGACTTTGTATCTCAATCGCTAACTAAATTTTGATAATCGTGGAGGGCAGTACACAGGTGCATGAAGGATGGGGATTTCACCATGGTAAGCTTGTCTTGGATCTTACTTTGCAAGTTTTATATGCACATATTTTAAAGGTGTGGGTTACGGAGCTTGACATTGATTTGGGAATAAAGCGATTGATAGCGTGAGATAAAGTAAGTTTTATTTTCTTCTTCTTTTTGCTTGCATCTCATCAAATCGGAAAAGGTCATATTATGAGTCATATGCACTTGGAAATGGTTGAAAAATGCCTCAACAAGTTCATTGAATGAATGAATTGAGTTTTTCGGTAAATAAGAGAACCATTCCAAGGCAGTATCCTTCAAAGAGATAGGAAAAAGATTACCCAAGATTTTATCATCAATGAAAAAGTCACTACATAAGGCAATATAAGAATCAAAATGGTTAGAAGGATCTCCCTTTCCTCCATATTTCTCAACTATAGGCACCTCTGCACCTTTTGGCATCAGCGTTCACAATATATCTAAGGACAATGAACTACTTTTGACATAATATGTAGTTTGGCCATTTTGATTTTGGCTGATGGTGGAAACTTGCTTTTAAAGGGATGAAACAGTTTGCAAAATTTGATATATGAGAGGGTCATTACTTGTGTTATGATGTGGAGGTGAAAAAGGTGAAGGGGTGTAGGTGTTCAAAGGAAAAGTGAATGGAATGCTTATAGGTGGTAAAGTGGCAGGAGATATGACATGCAATGCCACAAAGGCACTAGGGATACTAGCGGAAATACCCAAGGAAGGAATGAAATTACTAGTTGGTTGCATTGTTTTTGTGACTTGAGTGTTTGGGTATAGGTGGGAATAGAGGCAATTGTTGAGGGAGGAGGAATTGGAATTCCACCTTGGCTTGTGACATTGCTTGTAGGTAAAGGACAACTAGTGGTTGAGGTGAGGTGTCTTCCTAAGATTTGAACTATTTTTTTCACAAGGTCAAGTCCATCTTCACTTTTAAGCATGTGATGAATATTATCTACAATAGGGATGACAGTATTTGAAATATTATTATTTTGCACTTGATGTTTCAGGTTTTTTTATGTGTTCATAGATTTGAATTATGTTTTCTTGGAAAAAACTTGAAATCATTGTTTCAACGTTTGTCACACTACTTGAAGGCGATGAGTTGTTAATGGTATGCTCCATACCTAGTGTACTAGTGTCAATACTAGGAGTGAAAGAGCTAGGTTACCCAAGATCCATAATGATTGTGCTATTACAGGATGAAATGAGTCTCAAACTTCATCTCACTATAGTATTAGCAATAGGACACTAAACACTCATGCAAGAGGTACTTAATGAAAGATGAATGCAAATTCAATATAAGCCAACAACAATGAAATGACTATAACAAAAATTATGGAAATTGAAACAAAAATATATAAACAATAAATTGAAGATCAGAAACAATGCTTTGAATGACAAAAAATGTAGTGTAGAATCTACACAGAGACTGATTTGCCCAGGGTGGCGAATGAGTCCTAGAAGGGATTTTTTTCAAATTTTTCAAAATTTCTCAATTAATTTTTATGTTGTATGGTCTTGATCTTAAGTGCAAATGCAATTCTTTTAATGTTTTTCAATGATATGAGATGCAAAATGTGAGCTATATGAACTTTCACTAATGCAAAATTAGAAACCCTAGAATGTCAATTAACTAATGCAAAACTTAATGCAATGTTAATGCAAGCAAGATATAGGATGATAATGCACTCAAAATTAGGATTATGATGTTCTAAATGCAGGTGCACCAAAATGAAATGGAGAAAAATGGGTCAGGATGCTTTCATATTGTTTTGGACATAGAGAAAAACCCACTTTCCCATTTCATTCAAGGATAACCCTACATATCTCATTACAAAGGAGAAAGAGATCTTGAAATAAGGTTGTCCTAGGGGCTGAATGTAAACTAATGAGGGGTTCACCACCAAGATAGATCTTGGAAAGACAAAAATAATGTAAAATGAAATGCTAAAACCTAGTTCAATGCAAACTTTAACTAAATGACCTAGTAATGCAAATAAAACATAATTAAAAACTACAAGATGAAATGTATGCACTTTGGAATCTAAAGATGACCAATGAAGCTCCAAAATGCTAGTAATTTTTCCTTTAATGCTGACTAGGAATCATTCACCAAGTTGGGTGAATCAGTCCAAAATCTAGGTTTCTGTGTGGGAACAAGAATCTGGAAAATGAGTAATTGAATTTGCAAAATTCTAAATTTGGCCCTAAATTGGGACTCATTCACTTGAAGTGGGGAATCAATCCAGTTAGGGTTTTCTAAAAGTTCAAGATCTGAATCTTCTCTTCTCATTCTTCTCAATATACTTTTTTAAGTTTCTAGATTCATATCTCTATAAATCATCTTGTAGGTTTTCTCAAAGTATCTCCAATGCTTGATGACAACTTTACCAACTTTATTGACAAATTTCTCCAATATTTCTCTTAAATGTGTCTTCAAGCTAAACCTACAAATCACACACTAAAGAGAGGGAAAAAATGTTATTTTGTTGGTGGATAGGAATTTACCTTGGTCGAACCCCATTTAGGTAATCAAACCTTGAAATGAAATGAAATATGAATGGAGAATGATGAATGAATAAAATATGATGTTGCAATGAAGTGCTGCAAGTATGTATGAAATGGATCTAATGGATGTAGATCTTGACTCTTTCTTGAAGGTGCTATATCTTGAATGAAATGCTCGCTTGAATCATGAAACCATACATCAAAATTGTTAGCTCCAAAACAAACATTATGCATGAAGACTTTGAAATGATTCTTGATGCTTGAAGAATACTCTCTAATGCTTGATAATCTACCCTTGAAGGCTCTTAGATGCTCTTGTGAAAACTTGAATACTTTTGTGAGCTCAAACTTGTTATAAAGATGAATAATTGAATGCTTGGGGATACAATGAGTAAAATAAACTTGTACTTATACTTAATTATGCAAGAATACCTGAAATTATAACACTACAAGACAACATCAAATCTAGGAGGATACAATCCCACCAAAAAATTGAATTAATTTTTATTTTGGGCCACACAGGACTCATTCACCCAAAGTGGTGAATGAGTCCCATTAGGAATAATTTATAGGACCATTTTTAAAAATGCTTAGAAAAGTGTGAAACCGCGATTGAGACCCAAAAACCTAGGTGGGACTCATTCACCCAAGGTAGCGAATGAGTCCTAGATCACTAAATCTAGGTCATTCAACTTGAAATAACTTCAATTATGATTGGATGTTGATAAATATGTCAGTATTATCCTCAAAAAGATGCATTAAATGAGGCTTGTGGATGCCAAATAAGGCCAATTAAAGCATAAAGAAGCCCAATTATTAAATAAAACCATATGAAATTTTGAGTGTGTGTTACAACACTTTACAACACTCCAAATAAGGTGCCAATAAGCTCATTTAGTTCACAAGGGCCCAATACATAATGTTAATATGTTAGACACATTGCAACACTAAATCAAGGCCATGTTAGGTGGGGACCTTTTTCCGTCATTACACAAACAAATACTAAAAATTAGGAGTCCTCTATAAGACTCAAAGTCTTCTAAATATATTCCACTATTTCTTCCTGAACCACCAAAAACATATACAAACAAGGGAAAGAGGATTCCCCTTTACTAGGCTCCTAGGGTTTTTCACCTAAGAGAACTTGTGAGAAGGAATGGCTCTCTTTCCACTTTAATGATATGCCTTTTGGGTAGGTTCATTCAAAGGAAGGGTTGATTAGGGTTGTGTTGTGTGTGAGAGGTGTGGCTGAATGAAACTAAGCTAAGTAAACAATGTAAATGAAAGCAAATATAAAAACTATATGCAAGGTAACCTAAATGTCCTAAATGCTTGCAAACAGAAAGGAAACTAGAAATAACAGAACTTGTTTACCTAGGTATTGGAAGTTGTGGATTAGGAGCTTCAAAATGTTCTAGAATCATCCTGAAATGTGCAAAAGGACATTTATGCCAAGCTAGGCAACCTAGTCCTTTTATCGGGAAATTTTGTCGGAGTGGGTTTCTATCAAACGGGTACCTAGAAATGTTAAAATCCTTGTAAGTTAGGCTCAAAGGGACAAGGTCTCCATTGTTGGTGACCTATTCCTCTTCTGGATTCTTGAGAATCTGGAAGTGGAGATTGGAGCCTTCGGTCTACACTCTGGTTCCCGATATCTATCTAGTTTAGATTCTACAAAAGGGGCTGAAAGGGGTCTCCAAGCTTCAACTAGGGATTTATTGACTTGGATGAATTTGATGGGTTGAGAACACCTTTCTAATGCCTTTCTTCCTGAAAAACCTACATGTAGAAACCTGCAAAACACACATGCAAAGAGGAGACAAAGATTAGGGTTAAAGAATAGGGGTTTTCCCTAGTAGAACCCCTTTGATGATAATCAAATCCAAATGACAAACAAGGAAAGGAAAGGATGATTCAATGAAAAAGAAAATACAAACACTTACTAAATCCTTTGTTGAAGATGTCTGCAACATGCAAGAATCAACTCCAATAGAGATTGCTTGAGATGCCTTGTGCTTGATTGCTTGCTAGGGAAGCTTGAGTGCAAGAGTGCTTGTGAAGGTAAAAAATAGTCTTAGGGGAGAAGAAGAGTGCCTAAGAGAGGAAAAATGAAGGTGAAACCCCTTATTTATACAACATATGCCCTAATTTCCCAAAATTGTCACATGATAGGCCAACACTAAGGTTTTGGGGGAGAATTCCTACAATATTTATGTATTAATTTTGGAATTTAAGCCAAAAAGGACTAGGTCACCCAAGGTGGTGACCTAGTCCACTTGGGAAATTTCAAGTGGTGGTCAAGAATAAAATGATGTTTAATGAAGTTTCTAAGCTTTGCCTCCAAAAACACACTTAAGTTGGGACTAAAAGTACATAAAGGGGACAAATTAACATAGAAAAAGGGTTAATTAGTGGATGATAAGCCTAGGAAATTGTGAAAATTCCTTACAACACTTTACAACACCTTGGCACAAGGCTTGGAAAGGGGTGAAATTGTGTTGATTAGGTGAATTGTGTTGAAAGGGTCTTAGAAAAGTGAGGAAATGTGTTGCAACACTTCACAACACCTTAGTAAAACACCATTATGCTATTGTTGAATTGCAAGCTTACAAGGCTAAATCAAGGTAAAACAAGGACAAACTTCCAATCTTTCCTTTGGTTCCATCGTCTTGGAACGGTCAACTTCAACCGTTCTTCCTTTTATCCTTTGCTTCTTTTTAATTTTTCCATGGCCTGATATGGTACCCATTACTATGCATTTCATAACTTCATCCATGAATTTGCACATGTTCTTGATGGCCTCCTCAATGGTATGGAACCTGTTAGAATTCTCATATTTTTCCATCATTCTTTCAATTTTCTTCACTCTCTCCATGAGCATGCCAATTTTTGTCTTTTTTATTTTAGTCCCTCTCTCTTTCAAACTCTCAGAGTCAGGAGGGGTGTTGGTAGTCAACTAAATAGCTTCCAAATCAATTGTACTATCATTTACTTTTTCCTTCTCCTCTGCTTTACCAAGGTTAATCCCTTCATCAGTGCATTTCTCTTCATCCTATATATTATTCTCTTCTTTTCCTTCTTGGATGGTGTGGTCGAGTGCATCAGACTCTGAAGCACCCTTTTCCTTTGAGAACTTCATTTCCCTAAGGCTACCAGGGACATATTCCTGCTCGAAGGACACTTATTTCTCCTCCCTTACTACTTTTTCCCCCTTTTTATCCTTTAATTTAGGAGGGGCCACACTCCTCAACCTTTACGCAGAGTGAGACAACTTTCAAGGATAATATATTTATTATCAAGGATAGTAAAGGTAGGGGCTTCAAGGAAAGGCTCTCTTATCATCACCTTCATTTTCTTTATAAAACCTAAGGAAACAAGGTGGTGCTTCATTTTTTAGGAGCTCATTAGAAGAGGGGTACACCTTTTTAGGTGGGGAAGGGTGATGCTTTTTTGTAACATTTTCTTTTTTTGGGGAGTGGGGTTGACTTTCGATCAACTGAGTTAATGTTAACTTAATTAAATAATGAACACTCTGAAGTTTTATATCAATTTTAAATATTTACATTATTACTTTAAATGTTTTTTATGATTAAAAACAATTACTTATATATATAGTTACAATAATAATAACATTGCCTTTTACATGGTTTGATTTTCATTACCCAATTATCATTTTATACTCACTACAATTTTCTCTAACCTTGCTTTTTAATTGTTTGTGTTTTTTCTATAATTTCCTATATATTGATTTTTTATCTCTTCACGTAATATTGTGGTTTTATCTACAACCAATATCATATCTAATATTTTTCTCATCTTTCAATAAAATAATTTAGATGAAAGCTTAAAATAATATAATCTTAAAATGATAATAATTAATAATTAAATATAGGATTAATTTTATTATTATAATTATTATATATGTGTGCGTATATATTTAATTAAATTAAGTTTAGGTTTATAAATAATTGGAATGCATTTAACTAAGTTAAGTGATATTTTTTTTTAAATTATAATTAAAATTAGAATTTATATTCTATAAATTACTTTAACTATATAATTATCCTATTTTAGGGTCTATATTAAATATATTTCTAACTTATTATTTAATATTTGAAAATTTAAAATAATTGTTAATGTTTGAAAACAATTATAAAATTAGAAAATTATAGTTTTTGATAGAGGAAAAAATGGGTTTATAGGGACCCAAAACCACAGAGGTTACAAGCCATATAAAAATAAACCATCAAAGAACCCAGAGAAAGGAAGGCTAGAAAAAAAAAAGAGGGAAAAAAGGACAACAACCAACGACCAAGAGCCAACAAAAAACCAGCAAGAAACCAACAACAAGCACAACAAAAACTAACCAAGAGAATTTAGAGTCTCAGTAACCTCGGCTTCAAGGTTGCACATATCCTGGGTCACCTCCTTTAGGTTATGAATCTCCAGAGGTGAAGAATCTGCTCTTCTCTTCAGATTGGCTCTTGTTCTCTTTGGAGGGCCGGAATCCTCTTACTTACCTTTGTTCTTCTCAACATCAACATCCACAATCTGTGACCCCTGCTGGTTGTTTTCAATTTTCTCCACCATAGCACTCAAGATTGTAGCGTTATGTTTCACAATTATTTGGTTATGCTCCATGATGGTTTTCATTGTGTGCTTGACCTTACCAATTTCCTTTTCCAGGTGCCTAACCTTTTTCTCGTTGTCCTTCTTCAGTTTATTCTTTGGTGTTATTTAAAATAATTGATTATAAATCTTAATTTTATAACTATTAATTAAATTATATAATTCAAATCATAATTATATAATTCTAAAATAAAATTTTAAATTACTATTTAATATTTTAAGTTATAATTCTAACTAATTAAATTATAATTATAATCATAATTATTATGTTTAGAGATAGAATTCTAGTTAGAAGTAGAATTGGAATTAAAATTAGGATAAAAATTAGAGTTAGGTTGATGGATAGGTTAGATTTGGAATTAGGGTTAAAGTTAGGATAAGATTTTAAATGAAGGTTAGAATAAGGGTTACTCTTATGATTACACAAATGTAAAAATCTCTTTCTTTAACACACTTAAAAAGTTATCTTAATGCTATGGTCAAAATTTGAGATATATCTTTTCATTTATTTTAGATTTAATTTTTTCTAAAGTATTTAAGAATAAAATTATTTTATATATTTATGAATTATTTTACTTTGAACATACTCAATCTCAACTATATTAGTCTCAATTGAACCTAGTATGCTTCAAACTTGGGGTCAAAGTCAAGCAAAACAACTATAATTTTCAGTATCCTACTAATATTGGAATATATTAAACTTCTAGAGAGTCTATTGATCTCCAATTATTATTGATCTATCTTGCCATGCCAACAAATCTAACAAGTAAATAAAACATGTTTTATCTACCTCGAAATTGACAACAAATACTCTCATTACAATACTAAAAAGATATGTACTCGCTAGCCACTACTAAGTAACACTTATTAGCCGATAGGCTATTTTGTTTGATGTTCGCACCGGGATTTTTGTCAGCCCAACTGTGAATTGGATTTGTTGGCGTCGGAGATGCCTTCACCAATGGCGACTTCACCCAGTTTGTTTTGTGGTGACGTCGAGCCTGATAATTATGTGGGTTGGTGGTGGTGGAGTTGGTGTCCTCGATACACAGAAGTTGAATGGAAAGTGTTTTCTCGTACGAGGGTTAATGCATCTTGTTGTTGCTGTACAATGGAAATGGATAAAGTAAATGAAATATTCAATGTTGTGGTGTGTGAAAGTATAATTTGATTAAGTTACATTATTGAAAGAGCCATTGTGGTGTTGGTTTTATAGCAGGCTATAATAGTCGCCTTCGGCTCCATTTTTTAGCAAATTGTAAGGTTTTAAAACAGTTGTGGTGGGGAATATGTAAGTCATTTCACATGGGTATTTTGTATAAATTATTATTAATTTATTGTTCATGTCTTTCATTCTCTGCTTATTGTTCCTTTTGATAGCAGGTTGGAGGTTTTTAAAACTGATGTGCTGCAAAATGTGCAAGAAAGTATATTGATTAAGTTGCATTGTCAAAAGAGCCATTGTGGTGTTGGCTTGATAGCAGACTATTGTTAAAATCATAGGCTTCCAATCCATTTTATAGCATATTGGAGGGTCTTAAGACTGTTGTGCTCTAGAATATGTAAGTCATTTTACATGGTTATTTTATGTAAATGATTAATTTATTGTTCATGTCTTTTGTTGTCTCCTTATTGTTCCTTGTTATATGTTTTCATCTTTCTCGTTATACCCATTTTGGGGATTTCAAAGAGATTATGGCTCTATATGGATGGATTTAAGGTAGTTAAATCTTCTTTCTTTCACCAAAAAATATGGTTAGGGTTAGTAATTGTTTTGCATTTTGTTTATTATTTGTAGCTATTGTTCTTTGGACTGTGTAAGTCATTTTACATGGGTATTTTATGTAAATGATTAATTTATTGTTCATGTCTTTCATTTTATGCTTATTTTTTCTTGTTATATGTTTGTATCTTTGGCGTTATACCCATTTTGGAGACTTCAAAAAGATTATGGCTCTATATGGATGGATTTATTGCAGTTAAATTTTCTTTCTTTCCCTCAAAAAATATGGTTAGGGTTAGCAATTTTATTTGCACTTTGTTTTTTGTTTATAGTTATGTTTATGCATCTTTGGCGGTATACCCATTAACATAGGAGCAATTGCATATTAGCATAGGAGTGATTGCATATATATATGTAGAGGGTTAGTATGAAAGTTGTTAAGTGTTATTCTAATAGCTCTTTTATAATTTCTCTATTTGTGTAGAAGCTCCTTATAAAAAACTATTATTTTTTGTGGTTATTTTCTCTGGATGGAACATATCATGTCTCTTGTATGAATATGTTTCATGATATTCTTGTTTTACTTGGCTGTTTGAAGTTCCCCATAATAAAATATTCTTCATGGTATTCTTTTTTTCATTTCTCCATAGAAAATGTTGATTATTGTAGTTTGCCTCTTGTATTCTCCATATTTTAAAGTTCTACTTAATGTGGGTTTTTGAACATCTATCATATTCCTGTGATTGTTAATTTTTTTTCTAATGGATATTTTCCAATTTCCCTTTTTATCTCAACTATTTGAAGTTTCTCATAACAAATTATTCTTCATGATATTATTTTTTTCAGTTGCCCATAGCAAACTATTTATTGTCGTAGTTTTCCTCTTCTATTCTCCATATTTTAAAGTTCTATTTAATGTGGTTTTTTGAACATTTGTCATTTTCCTATGTATAATATTTAGTGCCAATTATTGTCTATAATATTTAGTAGCCAATAAGTGTTATTCTAATACCTCTCATACAATTACTCTATATGTCTTCAATATATGTTTATATGTATCTGTCTATGTTTGGAAGCATTGATTTTCACATACAGTTCACATTGTATGTAAATATATATATATATGTATATATAGATATATATATTTATATACATATATATATATCTATATATAAATATAAATAAATATATATATATATATATATTTATATACACATATATGTGTATATGCATATATGTATGTATGTTTAACTAATAGTTCTTTTAGAATTTCCCTATTTGTCTATAATACCAAGTTCTAGATAATGCAACTTGAATTTAGAATTGAGAAGCTAGTTGTTACATAGATTGGTTGTCTTGTATGAGTATGTTTCATGATACTCTTTTTACCTGATTTGTTTGAAGCTCCCTATAACAAATTATTCTATTATTCTTGTAAGAAGGATTGTTTTCAATTTTTTAAATTGTGAGATTTTGGGGTTTCTGATCATGTGTCATTTCCTTGTGATTCTTAAGTTTTTTGTTGTGATTTGAAATATTTCCCAAAAAAAGTTTATATGTGAACATGTATGTATGTAAAATTACTTACAAACAACATTCAAAGTGAAGAATCTAGTTCAAATGAAGAAGCCAGTGTAAGTGAAGAAATTTTTGTTACACCTTGTCGACATACTAGTAGAATTTTAGGTATGATCGAATACGCTCCATACTGAAACTCTATCAGTATCTACACAAGGTGTAACAACAATTTCTTTGCTAGGAATGGGTGCTTCATTTGAACTTGGATTGAAAAAGTAATGTGACCAACAACAGAGGAAAAAATATATATCCATCTATATAGACTAAGACCATTGTGGCTTGTTTCACAATATAACAACAATAAAAAAATAGAGAAATTGTAAAATACCTATTACACGATGATTCCTATTCACGGCTGGGCTGACAGAGAACCTCGAAAGACACTTCAAACAAATAGATTGAATAGATAAAAGAGATATTAGAAAGAATAATACTTAAAAACCATCAAACTAATTTTATCTCCAATATGTTTATGCTTTCACACACTATATATATATATGTGCAATTAGTCCTATGTTAATTTGTAATTGCTCCTATGTTAATGGGTGTAATGACAAAGATGCACATAAATAGCTAGAACACTAAACAACATCCTACGATCTTCTTCCATTTAATGTTGGTTTTTGATCATCTATCATTTTCCTATGATTCTGAAGTGTTTTCCTAATAGTTATTTTTGCATTCTCCCTATTTATCTTTAAGATTTAGTGCCAAATAATGTGGCTCAAATTTAGAATTGACAAGTCAACTGTTACATAGATTGTTTGGCTTCTATCAATATGTTTCATGATATTCTTTTTCTGATAATAAAATGTTCATTATTGTTATTTTATGTTTAATGTGGGTTGTTGGAAATCTATCAGTTTTATGTGGTTCTCATGTGGTTTTCTAATATTTCTTTTATAATTTTCTTGATTGTCAATAATATTTAGTCTCAAAATAATGTAGCTCAAATTTAGAATTGACAAGCTAACTATTACATAGATTTCCTATCTTGAATCAATATCTTTCATCATGTTTTCCCCCCTCATCTGCTTGAAGATCCCTGTGACAAATTTTTTGTTGTGATTGTCTTCCTCTTGTAGATTCTAAAATTTCTTAGATTGCTATGAATTGCAAACATGGCGTTGATCTATACCTTTGGGCTACTTGCAATTTACTACGTCTGTGTATGTTTTTGTACCTCTATTAAGGTTCTACTTAATGTGGTTTTATGTTCATCTCTTATTTACCTATCAGTCTAGAGTTTTTTTGTAATAGTTGTTTTACAATTTCTCTATTTCTCTATAATATTTAGTGCCAGAAAATGTAGCATAAATTTTGAATTGGCAAGCCAACTCTTACATATATTTCTCATCTTCTATCAATATATTTGATGATGTTGTTCTCCCCACTTTCCCATAATGGACTGTTCATTATTGTAGTTCACATGTTCTATTCTCTATGTTTCAATATGTTTTGCTTGGCATGACACTTTATGAGTTCCTTATTCTGCATGGTAATCGTGCTGATTACATGCTACGTATATGTGTACTTTAGCACGATGCTACAAAAAAAAAATTTCATCACTGCAAATTATATAATTTTCATGTATCAATAATCCAATGTTATTTTTGACCCTTTTCCCGTGTATTCTTTCATACTTTGTCATAGGGAAGCATTGAATAGTGAATTTACTTCCTTCCATGTCACCGTGCAACAACACCATCATGCATTAACCCTTACATGAGAAAACACTTGTCATTCAATGTTATTTTGACCCTTTTCCGATGTATGCTTTTATACTTTGTCATAGGATTGCATTGAACACTGCATTTACTTCCTTCCGTGTCACCGTACAACAACACTAACATGCATTAACCCTTGTGTGAGAAAACACTTTTCATTCATGGTAGGAGGAATGAGCTTGATGCACAAAGGCTTTATGAAACAATTGATGTGATTAAGGATTAGGGTGTCAAGAGTGCGTAATGTTTCATGAAGCCTCTATGCATCAATCTCATGGTATGTAATTGATAAACATGAAACTATTTTTCCGTAGTGAGCATGTTGTTTTTGTAGATAGAAATCTAGATAATTGTAATCTTAGGTTATGCATTTCATTGGTCAAATATTTGTGAACCACATATTGCACTTGAGATTGCGAGGATGAAGAAAATGAGGAACTAATTTTTCCTACAAAGAATGTAGGAAGATGCTATGAAATTTGTGTTTTTTGTCATGACTTTATAATTCATGGAATTTCCCAAGAAATTACAAGTCATGATATTCGCTATGGATTTTATAGCACTTGCGACTACATACTCTGTAGGGGAAGAGTGTTTTGGTGTGTGTGTGTTGGAATTTCCCACATGATGATTATGTGTATTAAATTGCTCGCGTTATCCGACCATCCTGCTATTGTTGTGCATCAGGGCAAGGGGAGGTAAATGCAATATTCAATATTTTAGTTTGATGATGTATATTATTTTGGCTATACTATCAAAATGACCCACTACGAGGTTGGTTTGATAGCAAACTATTGAAAAATGGTACCATATACCTCTATTAGATAGTAGATTGGAGGGTGCTATGAGTGTTGTGCTCCACATCCTACAACATTTGACCTCCTATTGTTGTTGTAAGTTGTGTTGCAATGTATTTTTAACATTCCATACACATCTAACAAGCGAGAAACATTTTTATAGATTCAAATAAAATGTTGCTTTGCAATAATATTATGTTGGGCTCAATGCAAGTATAGATGGACAAGGAGATATAAAGCCCATTTGTGGGACAATTGCTACCTAGAATATGAGCATCGCTATAAGGATGAACAAGGTTTTTTTTATAAAATTATATTTGACTAAGTTATACATTCAACTCTTTTGTTCTTGTATGGCTAGATAGGCTCCAGTACATATCGAAATCAGGTATGTTTATAAAGTTATTTGTGTGCAATTTATGCTTTAAAGCAAAGACTTTCATATTCCTTTGATGTCTTCCTTTTAATGATATTTGGCTATTTTCATTCACGAAATTGGTTCTATTTCCAAACAAGACCTCCCATATATTCTTCTTTCCGTATACTTATCAACATTATAGAAAAGTCCCATCTTGCCCAATTCTTTATTTGCATTCTCTTTTCCTTAAAGTTACTGCAGCAAAAAAAACACTACAAAAAAGGAAATCATTCATGATAACACAATGTTTTTTGGAAACTTCGTCATTGTGCAATATATCATATATATGCATGCATGAATTCTTACATGCACTACAACACAATAAACATAGTCTATTTTACATATTACATTTCCCCATGTCTCTACACTTATCTTTTCAGCTTATGAGGAAAATTATCTATAGGTAGTTGTTTATCAACATATCCATCTTTTTAAAGTTGTTACATGAAAAAAAATAGTACAATATAAGAAACCATATATGGAAATAGAGAAATTTATCCTTTTAAACCATTGTGTGATATATGATATGGCTCCATTAAATTTTTGATAGTCCTTGCATACTTTTATTGCTTGGGGGTTTGGCTAGAGCTCATGAGGCTTCATGATGTCAATATGGCAGGGAGGAGAACAAGCATGGGTTTTTTGGTTTTTCCTTTCACCTTCATACATTGGATGCTACAAATACACAACATATTGTATTCTACTAACTACATTTATCCATGCTTATAGAGCTATCTCTTCAGGTTACTAATTAAACTATTTAAACTTGGTTCTTTATAATGAAACCTATTTTCTATAGGTTATGACAACAATTATATGATGCAATCCTAAATGCTTTTATGTAACTAAAACCTTTCCCATATCTTAAAACCTATACGCAACTAACAAAATTTGAAACATATTGATACAAGATTCAAGATACATCCTTTGGTGGTAAATATTGAAGACAAATAGAGAATTGTATAACAAGTGTTAGAATAACACTAATTTGCTACTAAATATTATAGACAAAAAAACACATTAAATAGAGCTTTAAAATATGGAGCATAGGACAGGAAAACTATAATAATGAATAGTTTGTTATGGGGAACTAAAAATAACAATATCATGAAGAACATTTTGTTATCACGAACTTCAAACAGATGAGGAAAAAATAATATCATAAAACATATTGATACAAGACATATAACATGTTGCATCCAAAAAAAATAACACATACACAAAGAAAAAACAATTGAAAGCAGTGCAAAGTTATAGGTGAATGCCATGTTTGTACTTTATACCAATCTACCAAATTTCAGAATTTTGAAATTTAAAAACAATAGTTATTTTACAATTTCTCATTTTTGTCTAGAATATTCAATGCCAAATAATGTAGCTTGAATTTTGAATTGACAAGACAATTGTTTCATAGATTTCTTGTGTTGTATCAATATCCACTTTCCCATAACAGACTGTTCATTATTGTAGTTCACCTCTTCTATTCTCCATGTTCTTAAGTTATATTTATTGTGTCTTTCCTTTTTAATATTCACTATGGCATGCTAAGACTTCTAGTTTCCAAATATGAACGTAATTTATTTCCTATGTTTGCAAATATATATTCATACATTCATTGAGCTTGTCCCCCTCTCTACACAAGGTATATCTACATCTTGTTTATGTGATATCTTCTATTGTAGATGCATTACATATTATTTGTTATAAACTATACAATTGTTTATATTTCATAATTTACATATCATCTACCAATTACACATGCTCACCACACTAAAATTCAAATTTTCCTTGTGACTAACTATATTTGATTGAAACCATTTTAGATTGCAAACATTCTCAACTATAGCTAAACATGTTCACAATACTAAATAGCTTTGTGATCACATGTTTGGCATGGCGTACAAGCTGCAACTACATTTTATCTATATAGAAGGTAAGGTTATATGTACTTTATTACATCTCTTATTTCATGACTACATCTCAGATTCTTTGTCATAAATGATACAACTTGAACCACCAAAAATAAAGAGGGAAAAGAGGATTCCCCAATAGGCTCCTAGGGTTTTTCACCTAGAAGCTTGGTTGAGGAATGGGCTCTCTATCACACCCTTTTAATTTTAGGGTTCATTCAAAGAGATTAGGATTGGGGGTTTGTGATGTGTGTGATGGTGTGTGTGGATGTAAATGTGTAATGGAATTCCCTAGATGCAATAAACTGAAAAATAGAACCTAACTAGTATTAGGAATGTAAATTGCTATAAAACGCATTATGATATGCAAATGACCTAAGAAACACAAAAAAAACAACTATAGAAATGAAAAGGTGCACCTAGAGGCTAGAAAGAGATGGAATGAAATTCTAGAATCCTGGAAAAGCTAATGTAGAAGTTGACTGGGACATTTACACCATTCTAGGCAACCCAGTCCTTTTTTTGTAAAAATCTGTTAGAACCTGTTTCTGCCAAAAGGGTGCTCAGATCTAGCTGGAAAACCCAGAAATGCATATATAGTGGGACTAGGTCACCACTAATGGCGGCCTAGTCCACTTTTAGATTTCAAGAGATCTAAAGGTGTACTATGTGCCTCTAGGTCTACACTTTCTTCTTCTCAAAGTACCCAGATCTGAAACTTTGATTCTCATCCTGTAAGAGACTTTTAATGGATTTTTTTCCCTAGCCAAAAATGAGGTGTCTTCAAGAAGATTTCAATCCATTCTTAAATGATCTCCAAGATTCCAAGATACCTAGATCTGTAAACACACAAAGAGGGAGAAGGAAATGTTGATTGTTAGAGTATAGGGGTTTGCCTTAGTCAAACCCCGTTTAGATAATCAAATCAAATGATGAAATAATGTAATGAAACATGAAATGATTGAGCTAATACCTTATGATGAATGATCTTGTGTTGTTGCAGCAAATAACCCTTGAATGCCTTGGAGAGATGTCTTGATGACTTAGTATGCAAAAACCCTAACTTGTTTGAAAAGAGAGGTGGATGAGAGGTGAGTGAATGAACTAGCTAGGGTTTAGAATGAATGGAATTAAGAAGTTATGGTGAAAAATATGATAAAAATCCTTATTTATACAAGTTGTGCCATAATTTCCCGAAAATAACACCATACAAGCTGACCTTAGGGTTTAGGAGACAAAATCCAAAAATAAATTTAAGTTAAATTTGAATTTTATGCCACATGGGACTAGCTCACCCAAGGTGGTGACCTAGTCCACCTAGTTATTTTTGATTGGTTTTCTGGGATTGAAGTATGATTATTATTGTTTGTCGGGATTATCTTCTGAAACACACTAAAATAAGGCATGCATGTGCATTAAGGGGTCATTATAGCATAAGAAAGGGTTGATTTAGTGATGTGAAGCCTAGGAAAGTGTGAAAATGATTTACAAAAACCTACAAAACTTTGGCACAAGGCTTGGAAAGAGGTAAAAAGAGGTTGGAAAAGGTCTAAAATCCATAGGAAAGGGTCCAAATGAGTGAAAAAGTGTCAAAGGCTACACTTTTTGGTGACACATTTAGCCCCCACTTTAGTGAGATAATGAACTTGCTTCAAACTCACACTAAAGTAGCCCAAGTGATGTCAAGGTAGATGGTGAATAATGAGAAAGAAGAAGGAGGTTGTCAAGCCCCCATGATTGAAGATTCTAAGTCAACTCGAAATCAGTGCAAAATACATTCAAGGGTGAATGATATGAAGAAAAATAAGATACATGATCATGCGATGACAAGAACTATAAGAGAAAAAAGAATGAAAGTAAAAAGGGTTGGATCAATCTTTGACCATTTGTTCAACTAGTTATGGATCAGATCTAGGTTGTTTGTCGAAAAGGATGATGTGTACTCACTCTGGGGCGATGAGAATTTTTGGTTGTCCGCTAGGTGAGGAGGCCCAAAAGGTGAGAAAAATACACTCATGGATGGTATACACTCACACACATGCAGGTGGCTATGGGGAAATTCATGCCGTTGGTTGGGCTTCTCACTCAAACCATACCAAATTTATACCTTATAATAACTTAGATAAGGTGCCACAAAAGAGAATGACATTTTGAAATGATGTTGTAAGGAATTTTCAAAGGGATTTTGGTTTGTTCTTGTAGTGTCTCATCGTAGGGAACATTATGTGTAGTGTCGCCAAGAGAGGAAAAGTGCAAATGGTCTCATCTTTTTTGTAAGAGAGGAAAAGTGCAATATCTCATCTTGGGAAACATTATATATAATATTTCCAAGAGAGGGAATCACAACGAAAAAGAAAATCGCACAATGAAATGTGAGTGTCGATGTATGCCCCCACTTTAAAGGAATTTCTAACATCATGACTATGAGAAATTTCTTTAAAGTAGAAGAGGAGGAGGACATGAGAGATTGTTCAGAAAGCCCTATGCTAAGCCATATGTTTATGATAAGCTACGTCATAAAAAAGGGGATAGTATGTAACATGCGAATCAACTTAAGACATGTCATCCACATCCCAAGCTTTCTCTTTTATGTTCATGAAAGGTTAATGAGTAGTCAAAAGAGACAACGACAAGTGACATACAAGGGCAAAGACTAACAAACCCCTTGCCCCCACTTAGTGCAAGACAAGAGTGAGCCAAAAGGATTGATGAGATGTAAAGTAGAGGTAAAATTGGTATCAATTAGAGGAGTGACCTACCCCTAGATAAGGAAGAACACCAAAATCCTTAAGATGTTGGTTTTTTCTACTCAAGGCCTTACACTCATTAGTGTGATTACCATGAGCTCAATGGTAGACACAAAATGAATGTTTGTGGGAACATTTCTTTCGAGTTCTGGGAGGGAGGGAGATCAAGTGATCTTGGAGGAGTCTCAACAAGATACCCTTTTAATCAAGGGGAGAAGGTGTTCCTTTGGTTTGTAACAGAGAAGTGTCTTGATTAGTATAGGATGTCATACCTATTCAAGGTGCTATAGACTATGATATTTTGTACACTCTTTTAGAAGAGTGTAAAATCTGAAACAATAGTGGGTTGTGAGATGACATTGGTGTTAAGCAAAGAATCCTTTGTTGATTGCAAAGGATCACTTTCTAAGGTAGGTTTAGAAGGGTGATTTGGGATACGGTTGGTGTTGGAGGAAGGCTTGATGATTTTGATGAAAGGACAAAATCCAAGACCATGATTTTTCATTTACGTAGGAGGTTCGATAGGGTTACAAATACCTTGTTTGTTAGAACCACATCCTTTTCCACTATAGCCAAGTTGTTTCATGAGATGATAACCTTTTCCATAGAGCCTTTTCAACACTTTTGGATCAGGTGAGGGTTGGTTGTTGGCTTCTTTATCTAAAGTAGATGAGCTGGATTCTTGCAAAGGATTGACCGAGTCATGTATTGACAAGACCATGTTTCCCTTTTCAGAGTCTTTATTGGTGATCTTGGATTCTCCTAGTAAAGGAGGTGTGAAGTCTAAGGAACCCCAATCATCAGCTAAGGGTGTTTGTTGTACGGGTTCCACTTGTTTGGTGGGTGTTGAAGTGGTGAAAGGTTTGGATTTTTTTTCCTCAAGTTGTACACTTTATTTTTGTAGATTTATTTCATCTTATGATGAAGAGTTGAAGGCACTCCATTCATTGCATGAATCCATCGCCTACCCAAAATGAGATTATATTGAAAATCATTTGGCATAACATGGATCAGTGTATCTAATGTGGCCATTCCAACTATAAAAGGCAAAGTGATCACACCAATTAGATTTTTTCCTACACTTTCAAATCCACTGATAGATAAGGAGGTAGGTTCGATGTTTCATTTATTGATCTGGCACCTATCCAAGAGATTGACACTACACACATTAACAATGGAGCAATTATCAACAAGGGTTTGCTTGATCCCTATGCATTTTTATTAAGATGTGATTATAAGAGCATCAAATTTTTTTTGCACTTCCAGAGGAGGGAGCTCACTTTGGTGGAAAATAATGTCAATATTTAAGCCTTGAATCATAGCTTCTATATCATTTGTTTTCACATGAGAAAGGATAGGAATTTTTTGTAAGGAATTTTTCATCATGTTGTGATAGTGAGGGGAGGCTTGAATGAGGTCCCATAAAGATATTTTAGCAGGAGTATTCCTTAGTTGGTCAACAAGGTCATACTCCCTAAGGATGGAATTCAAGTGAGGGGAAACAAGAAGAATGGGAGGGGGTGAAGGTAGGGATGTTGAGGTTGATTGGGGTGGGTGGGGATTTTTTTATGTATAAAGTGTGTGAGAAATGGTATTATGACTCAATTGTCATGACACATTATGCTTAGGTGGGTAGAGAATGAATTCAGGTTGAGGTTTTGTTGAATGTGGATAAAGGATTAGTTGAGGTCGAATAATATTAACATCCCCGAGAGAAGGAGAGCCTAACATGGGCTCTGAATCTTCTTGTAAGGGAATAATATTACTAGGGGAATGATCAATGATGAGGTTATCACTAGGGGGATGAGTAGGGGAGGGTTCTATGTGATTTTCAAATTTCTCATTCTCTTGTTCCATACTATCGACCCTAGTAGGAGAGCTAGCTTTATCATAGGTAGGGGAGGCATCAAGAGAAGGACTACGATGATTTTCAAATAGATTATCCCAAAGGGGACGATAATTAGGAAAGGGAGGGTGAAGAGTCTCATGACTTGTAATAGGTGTATCTTCTAACACCAACCTATCCTCTTTGCATTGAGGAGGGATGTTAGGAGATTGGAAATGTTTAGAAATGTTTGTTGTTTAATGTTTGGAAAAGGGGGATGAGGAGAGGGACAATCAAGACCCTCAATGCTTGTAGCTTCTTGCACCAAGATACCTTCATCACTAATAGGAGAGGTATAGGGAGAAGCACAAGTATGATTGTTATGATTGTCAACACAAATATCCTTGAGGGGTAGTGTGATGTTAAGAATTGTGTTAATGGTCTGGTTATTAATAGTTTCTTTAATGAATTCATTATTGTAATCTGCATTGAGCTCATAAGAGGGAATGTTGTATTTATGCAATCCATTGGAAACCAAATCAAAGCCATGTAGTTTAAAAGAAAACATGGTATGAAGAGAAGGGAAAGAGAATGCAACGCAATGATTTAAACTAAAATGTTGAAATGAAATTTTTCAGATCAGAAAAAAGGTAGTTTTTTTATTACACGATGCAAGAATCTGAAAAAGAAATGTAGTATATAAAAAATTGAAACTAAGAAATGCATGAAATGAGTTAATGTAAGATAAATTTAATGAAATGCATGTAACAGAAAAAAAAAAACAATGGATATAGATAGTTACTGCTATAAAAAATAAGCCTAAAAATAGGGTTTTCAGCTCTAGAAAAGGTAGTTTCAGGAGCCTAAAGGGGACTAGGTTGCTCAAGGTGGCGACCTAGTCCACCTGGTATTTTTTTGAGATTTTTTAGAATATTTTGATGGGTTCAGGTGGTTTTTGTGTTGAATAATGAATAACTAAGATGAGAGTGCAAAATTTTAAAAATATTTAATGTTTTAAGATGCAAAAATGCAAGCTATATGCACTTTTCACTAATGTAAATTTGAAAACCCTAGAATGCAACTGCAAAAATGCAATGCAAGCTAATTCTAGGATGGATAAGGACTCTAAATTAGAAAGGAAGGAATGCAGATGTTAGGTTCACCAAAATGAACCACCAAAAATAAAGAGGGAAAAGAGAATTCCCAAATAGGCTCCTAGGGTTTTTAACCTAGAAGCTTGGTTGAGGAATGGGCTCTCTTTCACACCCTTTTCATTTTAGGGTTCTTTCAAAGAGATTAGGATTGGGGGTTTATGATGTGTGTTATGGTGTGTTTGGATGTAAATTTGTCTAAATGGAATGCCCTAGATGCATTAAAATGAAAAATAGAAACTAACTAGTATTAGAAATGTAAAGTGTTGTAAAACACATTATGATATACAAATGACCTAAGAAACACAAACAAACAACTATAGAAATGAATATAAATGAAGGATTACACCTAGAGGCTTGAAAGAGATGGCATGAAGGTATAGAATCCTTGAAAAGTTGATGCAGAAGTTGACTGAGACATTTACGTAATTCTAGGCGACCTAGTCCTTTTTCTTGTGAAAATATGTCAGAACCTATTTTTTCCAAAAGGGTACTCAAATCTATAGCAAACCTATAAATGCATATATAGTGGTACTAGGTCACCACTAATGGTGACCTATTTAATTTTTATATTTTGAGAGATTTGAAGCTATACTATGTGGCTCTCGGGCTGCACCTTTTGCTTCTCAAAGCACCCGGATCTGAAACTTTGATTCTTGGCCTGTAATAGACTTTTGATGGATTTTTTTCCTAGCCAACAAGGAGGTTTCTTCAACAAGATTTCAATCCATTATTGAATGATCTCCAAGCTTCCAAGATACCTAGATATGAAAACACACAAAGAGAGAAGGAAATGTTGATTGTTAGAGTATAGGGGTTTTTCGTGGTAAAACCCCTTCTAGATAATCAAATAAAATGATGAAATAATGTAATGAAACATGAAATGATTGAGCTAATACATTTTCATGATGAATGATATTTTGTTGTTGTAGCAATCAACCCTTGAATGCCTTGGAGAGATGTCTTGATGACTTAGTATGCAAAAACCCTAGCTTGCTTGAGAAGAGAGGTGGATGAGAGGTGAGTGAATGAACTAGTTAGGGTTTAGAATGAATGAAATTAAGAAGTTAGGGTGAAAAAGATGAGAAAAACCCTTATTTATACAATTTGTTACCTAATTTCTCAAAACTAACACCATACAGGCTGGCCTTGGGCTTTAAGAGACAAAATTCTGAAAGAAATTTAAGTTAAATTTGAATTTTATGCCACATGGGACTAGGTTGCCCAAGGTGGCTACCTAGTCCACCTTAGAATTTTTGATTGGTTTTTGAGGATTGAAGTGTGATTATTATTGTTTGTCAGGATTATCTTCTTAAACACACTAAAATAAGGCATCCATGTGCATTAAGGGGACATTATAGCATAAGAAAGGGTTGATTTAGTGATGACAAGCCTAGGAAAGTGTGAACACATTTTACAACACCCTACAACACTTTGGAACAAGGCTTGGAAAGAGGTAAAAAGAGGTTGAAAAAGGTCCAAAATCCATAAGCAAGGGTCCAAATGAGTGAAAAAGTGTCAAAGGATACACTTTTTGGTGACACACAACTATATAATTTTTAAAAATGTATAGCAGTGATTTGAACTAAAAAAAATTCTCAAGTTAATGATATGAGTTTTCCACAATTTATAATGCTTAAAATTTCTTTTTTCTGGATATTTGATTGTGTTTTTGTTTCTGGATGAAAGAACTCAAACACAATCAAATATCCAGAAACAAAAAACTTAGGTGCCTAAACATTAGATTCACCATTGATCATAGTGGTGGGAAATGTGTGTTCTTGCTCAAAGGTTTGGTGATAACCCATGAGGCTACATGACCCAATATGGTAGGGTGGAGAGTAGGCCTTCTTTTCTTCTATTCATACTACATCTAGTTGCACCTAGAAGGTATGCCTACATCTTATCTAAGATTCATGTTTTTCAAACATGAATGTAATTTATTCAGATGTTTGTACATATATATTCACATATTCGTTGAGCTCACATTCTTTTGATTTTAATATGGTGCCATCTCTTGTAGGTGCCCAAACATTAACATCACCATTGATCATAGTGGTGGGAAATGTATGTTCTTTCTCAGGGGTTTAGTGATAGCCCATGAGGCTACATGACCCAATATGACAAGGTGGAGAGCGGACCTTCTTTTCTTTTGTTCATACTATGTCCAGATGCACCCAGAAGGTATGCCTACATCTTATCTAAGACTTTGGTTTTACAAATACGAACAACAATGTATTCCTATGTTTGCTTATATATATTCGCACATTCATTGATCTCCCATGCTTTTGATTTTAATATGGTGCCGAGATTGTTTTTAGTCTGCTAAAAAATACGAGTAGTTTTATAAGAAGAGCTGCATTATCTAGTATTCAGTATTCTAGAGAAATAGGGAAATTGTAACAGAATTATTAGTAAAACATACATACATATATTTATGCAATATACATACATATACACATGTATATGTGTATATAAATATATATATATATATATATATATATATATATATATATATATATATATATATATATACATGTATATATATGGGTAAGTGCACAACAATGGTTCCAAAAAAGGGGACTTAAGTGGACAAATTTTTTTTTGAAATCAGGAAATACTGACCTTGGACGTGAAATTGAGGATACTTACACTCAAAATTTTGAGATGGAACAAAAAGAAGGATTCAAGTTCTCCGAGTCTAATTTATAAACTACTAATTTATTTTCAAAATGGTTGAGATTAAGGGGTTCAAACGAGGGCCGTACAAAAATTTGTGTTGTTTTTGTCTGAAAAACATAACATAGCAACTCTTGTAGGGCCTTAGTATTTTTAAAATCGCAACAGTCAGAAGTTAGCTAATAGTATGTAGTTGATGCACAATTTTTTGAATAATTTTTTAATGAATATTTGATTTTTTAATAATTTTTGAAGTGGACATTTCTTGAAAAACAAAATTTTGGGTGTGCTACCCCTACAAATTTTGGAAACTAATTGATTTTTTTTAATTTTTTTTTTTAAATTTGTAGAATGGAGCCTAGTTTCTAAAAATCTAATTTATTTGAAAAATTGATGAATGGTTAACTTATAATGAAAAAAATACCAAACACTATTTTTTGGAAAAAAAAGACATACAGATAAAATAGATTATGGATGAAAGGCTTAAGATTTTCAAAAAGTGAAAAAAATTACATCGTTGGATAGCTAAGAGAGAACCCAACATTACCCATGTGTTTGATTTTTTTGATATTGAAATACATGCAATCCTGACGGTGAGCACGAACTCAATTATGAGAAAAATGGTAGATTTTTTAAAAAAACCTCTCTAGTCATTGGGAATGCCCTCCAAACCTTTGGGTTGGTATTCCAAGGCAAATACCAAACCTAAGGCTCGAGAATTCCCAAAGAAAGATATAACGTGAGCACATTATAAATCATTGACGTTATATCTCACTTTTCAAATGGTTTTTGCTTCTGCGGAAAACATATCAACTAAGACATAATGCGAGCATGTTATAATGCACTCGCATTATGTCTTACTTTATGTTAAATGTTAATATATTGAATGTATGTTGATATATTTGTATGTTTGTATGTACATGTATGCTTGTACGTCATGTATGTATGTATCAATGCATATATATTGTATGTATGCCTCTATGTATGTTAGATTGTGTCTACACATGTATGTATGTATGCTTGTATGGATGTGAGATTATATGTACATATGTATTATTCTTGTATGTATCCATTTATGTATGTCTTTAGATGGAGGGAGAATTTAGAGAGAGAGTCTAGAGAGATGGAGAGGCGGTGGAAGTGAGAGTTTAAGAGAGAGGGAGTGGGAGAGAAGGGTTTGGAGTGAGAGGGACTTAGCTAGGTAGGGTGGGATGGATAGAGGAAGGGAGAGAGAGAGAGAGGGGGGGTGGGAGAGAGAGAATTTAGGGAGAGGGAGAGAGAGAGAGGGGGTGATAGAGAGGGTTGAAGGAATCACTCCATGATTCCTGCTCTAGGTCTTACTTGGAATACCCCTATGGTGTCTCACTTCACCACCTTAACTTGTAGGACCTATCTCTTAACTAGGCTCCCCTGGTTCTCCTTGACAACCCAACTACCAATACATATTCTTCCAACCAAGACAACCTTCGTGCTTTGTTTTCAATTCTTCCCTTAGCCTTTAATCCACCCTAAAGGCTAACCTACTCCCAATACTAGATTTCATCTTTATAGGGGTATGGAGATGTTTTAGTAGGTTCAAACCATCACTTGATGGTTCATGAGGGTCCACCTACCTTCATTTTCCCATCGCTTCCACCAAAACCTCATTTAGGGTTAAAAGGCTACTAGTCTAGGAATTCCAATTAGGTCTCCATCTCCAAGAAATCATTTTGTTCTTCTAAGTTCTCCAAAGAACACCCGAATCTTTCTTTGAGGTTCTTAGTGCATATGCACACCTCTCAATGATTTATGGGGTCTTAAGCCTTCACTACCCATATAGTACCCCAAACTGAAAATGAATAAGAACTTAGGTTATTGTAGGTCTTTCCTGGCTTCTGTGTAGACTGTTAAGATTTCCTCTCACTAGATGGATTGATGGAGGTTCCTCCTCCATGCTATGCCTTGGCAAGGCTCATACCTACCCTCTTTACACCTTGATTTGACAGGAAATGGACACCCCTACAAATCAAGTGCTCTACACTTCTTGTCTTCCCTAGCTGGACACTTCTGGGCTCGCCTTAGAGAAGACTTCCACAGTGATACCCTGACTCCTAAAGACTCCTAACCCTAGCATATTTATAGTCATGGAGTCTAGTCACAATTCCCAAAGGCCTGTACACTATGTACATTGGGAATGTGAACTAAACCTCCATTCTTCATAGATTGCCAGTCATAATAGCAAATTGAAAGAAACAAACTAACTACTAACAATGCTTGGAATTTGAACACACTAACAATCTAATGCCACACAAAGCTTGAATAACAACTACACTACATTCTACATAACCTACAATATCCAATTCAATCCATTTAAGCACTACTACAATGCAAAAATCAGAAACTCTCACATTAACACCACTGTTCTCATTTGAATTTCAAAATTTCCAATACTCCCAATGTTTTCCAACCTTGCTCTCAGGTCGAGGCATACCCTATATAGGTCAAAAAAAGTAGGTATGCCTCCCCATGGTCGTGCATTTCAGTTACAATGTGGCAAAGTTTCAAAATGTACCATTTTGCAATTTTTTCCAATTTCTAGTAAACCTATGCAAATGAGTTCCAAAACTCATTAAGCCTTTCCACTCCTTATCCTAATGATCACTAATAATCAAGACATGTTCCTAAGCCTCTAAATCTATCTCAATGGTCAACATGACCTTCATGGTAACATACCAAAAACAAAAATCAAAACTAGATTTCCTAATTGCCTAGTGTTTCCTAGGTGCTCCTGCACTAGGGGGGAGAGAGAGAGACACTGAGAAAAAGAGAGAGTTATGTAGGTAGGGTGCCAAAGGGAGAGAATTCACAGTGTGAGGGGGGTGAGAGGGAGAGACTTGAGAGATAGGTAGTTAGAGGGAGTGGGAGAGAGAGGGAGTGTGAATGAGAGACCTGAGAGAGGGAGAGGGTGTGGGAGGGAGTGACTTGATAGAGGCAGAGAAAGAGGGGGTGGATTGAGAGGGACTTATCGAGGTATGGTTGGACGGATAGATAGGGAGAGGGGAGAGAGACAAAGAGAGAGTTACCTAGGTAGGTTTCTAGAGGGAGACACCTTAGAGAGAGAGAGGGGGTGGGAGGGAGAGACATGAGAGAGAGGGAAAGAGAGGTAGTGGGAGGAGAGAGTGGGATAGAGTGGGAGGGACATAAAGAGAGATGGATAGAGGGAGTGAGAGAGGGTTGTAGGGATTGATTGAATGAGAGATACGTAGAAAGATGGATATGCTAGATACAGACAATTAGAGAGGGTAGGAGGGAGGGAAGGAGGGAGAGGTGAGATGTATAGACAAGGAGAAAGTGATAGAGGTTGAGGGGTATAGGGTTAAGGGATTAGGGTGGAGGACCTATAGGGTTGATGGTTTCTAGGGTATTAGGGTTTAAGGTTTGAGGGTTGAGGGAATAAGGTTGATGGTAGACGGTATTTGGTTGAGGGTATCGGGTAGAAGGTTTAAGGGTTTAGGGTTGAAGGGTTTGGGGTTAAGGGTTTATGGTTAACGGTTACTTGGTTGAGGGTAGAGGGTTTAGGGTATAGGTTTGAGGGTATATGGTTGAAGCATTAAGTTCAGGGTCCAATGTAAGGGGTAGAGGATTTAGGGTCTCAGGATTAAGGGTTGAGCGATTAAGGGTTGAGGGTTGAGAATTGAGGGTTAAGGGTTTAATGTATAGGGTAAAGGGTAGAGGGTAGATGGTTTAAGGGTTGAGGGTTGAAGATTGAGGGTTTAAGGTATAGGGTCAAGGGCTTAGGGTTGAGGGTCCAATAAATAGGGTAGAGGTTATAGGGGTTGAGAGATTAAGGGTTGATAGTTTACGGATTAGGGTAGAGATTTTTCTTAGATTTCACGGTATAAGGGTTGAGGGATTAGGGTTTAGGGTTGCGAGTATTGGGTTGAAGGGTTGAGGGTTGAAGGTCGAGGGATTAAGAGGGTATAAGGGTTGAGGGATTAGGGTTTAAGGTTTGAGGGTTGATGGATTAAGAGGGTATAGGGGTAGAGGGATTAGGGTTGAAGGGTTGAACGTTGAGGGTTGAAGGGTTAAGGGTTGAGAGTTGAGAGATTAAGAGGGTATAGGGGTTCAGGGATTAGGTTTTAAGGGTTGAGGGTTGAGGGATTAAGATGGTATAGGGGTTGAGGAATTAGGGTTTAATGGTTAAGGGTTGAGGGTTCAAGGATTAAGAGGGTATAGGGGTAGAGGGATTAGGGTTAAAGGATTGATGGTTGATCATTGAGGGTTGAGGGATCAATAGGGTATAGGGGTAGAGGGATTATGGTTAAAGGGTTGAGGGTTGAGGGTTGAGGAATTAGGTTTGAAGGGTTGAGGGTTGAATGATTAAGAGGGTATAGGGGTTGAGGAATTAGGGTTTAAGGTTTGAGGGTTGAGGGTTGAGGGATTCAGAGGGTATAGGGGTTGAGGGATTAGGGTTTAAGGGTATTGGGTTGAGGGATTAAGAGGGTATAAGGGTTCAGGGATTAGGGTTGAAGGGTTGAGAGTTGAGGGTTGAGGGATTAGGGTTTAAGGGTGTATAGTTGAGGGTTCATGGATTAAGAGGGTATAGGGGTTGAGGGATTAGGTTTTAAGGGTTAAGGGTTGAGGTTTAAGGGATTACGAGGATATAGGGGTTGAGGGATTAGGGTTTAAGGGTTGAGGGTTGAGGGTTGAGAGTTGAGGGTTGAGGGATTAAGAGGGTATAGGGGTTGAGGTTTGAGCCTTGAGGGTTGAGGGATTAAAAGGCTATAGGGGTATAGGGATTATGGTTGAAGGGTTGAGGGTTGAGCATTGAGGGTTGAGGGATTAAAAGGCTATAGTCATAGAGGGATTAGGGTCGAAGGGTTGAGGGTTTAATAGGGTATAGGGGTACAGGAATTTGGGTGGAAGGGTTAAGGATTGAGAGTTGATGGTTGAGGGATGAAGAGAGTGTAGGGATTCAGGGATTAGGGTTGAGGGTTGAGGGTTGAGGGATTAAGAGGGTATAGGGGTTGACGGATTAGAGTTTAAGGGAATTGGGTTGAGAGTTGAGGGATTAAGAGAGTATAGGTGTTGAGGGATTAGGGTTTAAGGGTTGAGGGTTGAGGGATTAGGGTTTAAGGGTTGAGGGTTGAGGGATTAAGAGGGTATAGGGGTAGAGGGATTACAGTTTAAGGGATGAGGGTTGAGCATTGAGGATTAAGGGATCAATAGGCTATAGGGGTAGAGGGATTAGGGTTGAAGGGTTGAGGTTTGAGCATTGTTCGTTGAGGGATTAAGAGGGTATAGGGGTTTAGGGATGAGGGTTGAAGGGTTGAGGGTTGAGGATTGAGGGATTAAGAGGGTATAGGGGTTGAGGGATAAGGGTTTAAGGTTTGAGGGTTCAGGGTTCAGGGATTAAGAGGGTATAGGGGTTGAGGGATTAGAGGTTAAGGGTTGAGGGTTGAGGGTTGAGGGATTAAGAGGGTATAGGGGTTGAAGGATTAGGGGTGAAGGGTTGAGGGTTGAGGGATTAATAGGGTATAGGGGTAGAGAGATTAGAGTTGAAGGGTTGAGGGTTGAGCATTGAGGGTTGAGGGATTAGGGTTGAAGGGTTGAGCATTGAGCGTTGAGGGATTAATAGGGTATAGGGGTACATGGATTAGGGGCTGAAGGGTTGAGGGTTCAACGTTGAGGGTTGAGGGATTAAGAGGGTATACGGGTTCAGGGATTAGGGTTGAAGGGTTGAGGATTGAGGGTTGAGGGTTGAGGTGTTAAGAGGGTATAGGGGTTGAGGGATTAGGGTTTAAGGTTGTTGGGTTGAGGGTTGAGGGTTTAAGAGAGTATAGGGGTTGAGGGATTAGGTTTTAAGGGTTGAGGGTTGAGGGATTAAGAGGGTATAAGGGTAGAGGGACTAGGGTTGAAGGGTTGAGGATTGAGCATTGAGGGTTGAGGGATAAAGAGGGTATAGGGGTATTGGGATTAGGGTTTAAGGGTTCAGGTTTCAGGGTTCAGGGATAAAGAGGGTATAAGGGTTGTGGGATTAGGGTTTAAGGGTTGAGGGATTAGGGTTGAAGGGTTGAAGGATGATCATTGAGGGTTGAGGGATTAATAGGGTATGAGGGTAGAGGGATTAGGGTTGAAGGGTTGAGGGTTGAGCGTTGAGGGTTCAGGGATTAATAGGGTATAGGAGTAGATGGATTAGGGTTGAAGAGTTGAGGGTTGAGTGTTGAGGGTTGAGGGATTAATAGGGTATAGGGGTATGGGGATTAGGGTTGAAGGGTTGAGGGCTAAGCATTGAGGGTTGATGGAATAAGAGGGTATAGGGGTTCAGGGATTAGGGTTGAAGGGTTGAGGGTTGAGGGTTGAGGGATTAAGAGGGTATAGGGGTTCAGAGATTTGTGTTTGAGGGTATTGGGTTAAGGGTTTAGGGATCAAGAGAGTATAGGGGTTGAGGGATTAGGGTTTAAGTGCTAAGGGTTTGATGGATGAAGAGGGTATAGGGGTTGAGGGATTAGGGATGAAGGGTTGAGGGTTGAGCATTAAGGGTTGAGGGATTAATAGGATATAGGGGTATAGGGATTAGGGTTGAAGGGTTGAGGGATTAAGAGGGTATAGGGGTTGAGGGATTAGGGTTTAAGGGTTGAGGGTTGAGGGTTGAGGGTTTAAGAGGGTATAGGGGTTGAGGAATTAGTGTTGAAGGGCTGAGGGTTGAGCGTTGAGCGTTGAGGGATTAATAGGTTATAAGGGTATAGGGACTAGGGTTGAAGGGTTGAGGGTTGAGCGTTGAGGGTTGAGGGATTAGTAGGGTATAGGGGTAGAGGGATTAGGGTTGAAGGGTTGAGGGTTGAGCATTGAGGGTTGAGGGATCAATAGGGTATAGGGCTAGAGGGATTAGGGTTGAAGTGTTGAGGGTTGAGCATTAAGGGTTCAGGGATCAATAGGGTGTTGGGTTAGAGGGATTAGGGTTGAAGGGTTGAGGGTTGAGAATTGAGGGTTGAGGGTTGAGCGTTGAGGGTTGAGGGATTAATAGGGTATAAGGGTACAGGGATTAGGGTTTAAGGGTTGAGGGTTGAGGTTGAGGAATTAAGATTATGGGGTAGAGGATTAGGGTTTAAGAGAATTGGGTTGAGGGTTGAGATTAATTATAGGGGTTGAGGGATTAGGGTTTAAGGGTTGAGGGTTGATGGATTAAGAGGGTATAGGGGTTGAGGGATTAGGGTTGAAGGGTTGAGGGTTGAGGGATTAATAGGGTATAGGGGTAGAGTGATTAGGGTTGAAGGGTTGAGGTTTGAGCGTTGAGAGTTGAGGGATGATGAGAGTATAGGGGTTGAGGGATTAGGGTTTAAGGTTTGAGGGTTGAGGGTTCAGGGATTAAGAGGTTATAGGGGTTGAGGGATTAGGGTTTAGGGGTTGAGGGTTGAGGGTTGAGGTACTAATAGGGTAGAGGGGTTGAGGGATTAGGGTTGAAGGGTTTAGGGTTGAGCGTTGAGGGTTGAGGGATTAATAGGGTATAGGGGTAGAGGGATTAGGGTTATAGGGTTGAGGGTCGAGCATTGAGGGTTGACAGATTAATAGGGTATAGGGGTATATGGATTAGGGTTGAGGGGTTGAGGGTTGAGCATTGAGGGTTGAGGGATTAATAGGGTATATGGGTACATGCATTGGGGTTGAGGTTTGAGCATTGAGGTTTGAGGGATTAAGAGGGTATAGGGGTTCAAGGATTAGTGTTGAAGGGTTGAGGGTTGAGGGATTAGGGTTTAAGGGTATTGGGTTGAGGGTTGAGGGATTAAGAGAGTATAGGGGTTGAGGGATTACGGTTTAAGGGTTGATGTTTGAGGGATTAAGAGGGTATATGGGTTGAGGGATTAGGGTTGAAGGGTTGAGGGTTGAGTGATTAATAGGGTATAGGGGTTGAGGGATTAGGGTTGAAGGGTTAAGAGTTGAGTGTTGAGGGTTGAGGGATTAAGAGGGTATAGGTGTTGAGGGATTAGGGTTTAAGGGTTGAGGGTTGAGGGTTTAGGGATTAAGAGTGTGCATGGGTTGAGGGATTAGGGTTGAAGGGTTGAGGGTTGAGCATTGAGGGTTGAGAGATTAATAGGATATAGGGGTAGAGGGATTAATGTTGAAGGGTTGAGGGATTAATAGGGTATAGGGGTAGAGGGAGTAGGGTTAAAGGGTTGAGGGTTGAGGGTTGAGGGTTGAGGGATCAATAGGGTATAGGGGAAGAGGGGTTAGGGTTGAAGTGTTGAGAGTTGAGGGATCAATAGGGTATATGGTTAGAGGGATTAGTGTTGAAGGGTTGAGGGTTGAGCATTGAGGGTTGAGGGATTAATAGGGTGTAGGGGTAGAGGGATTAGGGTTGATGGGTTGAGGGTTGAGCATTGAGGGTTGAGGGATTAATAGGGTATAGGGGTAGAGGGATTAGGGTTTAAGGGTTGCGGGTTGAGGGTTGAGGGATTAAGAGGGTATACGGGTAGAGGGATTAGGTTGAAGGGTTGAGGGTTGAGGGTTGAGGGTATATATCTCAACCCTAATCCCTCAACCCTCTATCCTTCAACCCAAGTCCATCAACCCTCTCTCTTTCTCCCATTCTACCCTTCTCCCACTCTCCCACTCTCTCCCACTCTCCCACTCTCTCCCACTCTCTCTTTATCCCACTCTCCCCCTCTCTCCATTCCTCTCTATCTCTCCCACTCTCCCCTCTCTCTCCCTCCCACTCTCTCTCTCTTTCTCTCACTCCCTCTCCTTATCCCATTCTCCTCCCACTCTCTCTTCTCCCTCTCCCTCCCTCTCTCTCTCCACTCTCCCACTCTCTCCACTCTCTTTCTCCCACTCTCCCCCTCTCTCCCTCCCTCTCTATCTCCCACTCTCCCCTTCTCCCTCTCTACCACTCTCTCTTTCTCCCACTCTCTCCCACACTCTCTTTCTCCCACTCTCCCCTTTCCCACTCTCCCCTTCTCCCACTCTCCCACTCATCTCCCCCTCCCACACTCTCTTTCTCCCACTTTCCCATTCTCCCACTCTCCCACTCTCTCCCTCCCTCTCTTTCTCCCCCTCCCCCTCTCCCTCCCTCTCTCCCTCTTTCTCTCCCACTCCCTCTCCCTCCCTCTTTCTCTATTTATCTCCCACTCTCTCTTTCTCCCCCTCTCCCTCTCCCTCCCTCTCTCCCTCACACACACACTCACCTATATCTCCTTTACTATAAGTGTGTAGGTGATAGATATATAATTAGGATAGAGGGTATAGACAAAGAGGGAGAAACTAAATATATTAAGAAAACCATATTTGACATAACGGGCTCATGTTATAATGTGAGCACGTGTTTTACTCCACTAAAAATGTTAAAAAAATCTATATACCCATGATTTCAAGGCCCACAGTCTGCATATTCCCCTGGTTCTGTACGTGCTCTGATAGAAAGTTTCTTTTTGATGATGTTGTGAAGTGTGCAAGCATTTTTTTCACATTCCGTCACCTTTTCCATGATCTTTCTACCACCTTTTGCATGAAATAGCAGAGTTTCCACATTGAAAGACATATCATATCAATTGAAGTTTGAATTCCATTGAAAATTGATATACAATTGAATTTTGGAGGGGAACAAGCTTTTGAACAAGTCAAATTGTTGTGGAGTTTGAAGAAAGAAGAAGCTCTTAGCTAAGGCTACATAATTGGGTTGAACTCATCGATTTGAAAGTCAATTTTTTTAGGTATGTGAAGTCTTTACACATTTTCTTTCATTCTATTATGGCTTGCTTTCTTTTTGTTTGTCATTATAACCTTATGTTGTCATTGTAACTATATTTCCCTTCACAACACATTTGATTCATATACTCAAATTAGCATTAAGAGTTCCCAATTCCTCAAGGACCTTCAAAAAACCTTGAAAATCTTGAAAATAACTTATTACAATCAACTAGATTCCTCAAAAAATAACCAATGATTATGTCATTCACAACTTGTCTTAAATCTTCCATAATGGCACCATTGTTTACAAACACAAACTATAATTCTTAAGGCACAACCAAACCATTATTTTCTGAAGAGATCTTTGTTTTAGTTAGTACAACAAAAATGAAACCTTTCAGTAGTCTACCCTTACACACAAAATTAGTTCATTTATTCATTGTCCACCTTACTAGTAGCCAAGCATCTATAAACTATCAAATGTATCTCCCAAACCATACACACACTTCAGCTTGTGATACTTATTTTTGATGCAGAGTTAGAGGACCCAAAACCATTCAAGATGTCAACTTTCCTTCAAGAGGCATCTAACAAGATTAAAACATCCTAATGGACCAATCCCAACACTCCTCCAAGTTGGACAACAAACAAAAACACTATTTCCCAATTTTCACCCTTGGAATCTAGTAGTAGTGCAAAACTAGTTTTGGGCCCTTAACTCCAAAACACAAGGAAAATAAAAGAATGATTCTAGCACCCATTTTTGAGTTTCAAGACATAACTTAACCCATCACATGATTCCTTTGGGACAACTTTAAGAAAACTGACCTTTTCACATCTTTAGGCCTCCAAGCCAATTGTACAAAGGAACTGCCCTTAGATCCTCACACCAGACTTCCAAAACCAAAAATAGTCTTTAATTAGATCTCAAAACAAGATATTTTCTAGGTCTTAGGACCTTACCTTCTCAACTAAGCTTCCAATACAAAAACCCCAATTTTTCAATGCAAAGAGGAAGAATTTATAGTAACTCCTATACCCAAGCCTTCCCAGACCATTCCAAAGAATAAAACATCTTCAAAATACCCTGCACAAGGTCAAAAGTTCATTACAGAGACCACTCCTTTAACACTTTTTCAAAATCATTCCTTGGTTCCTCAAATTCTCATGGAAAAGTACTTGTTTCAGCCTAAGCACCCCATCCTCTTGTCATTAGTTTCATTCAAAGGCATGTTAACAATAAAAGACCCTACTCTAACAATGTACATGCCATCCCACTAAGAACCAAGTCATAACAGTAGGTGGGATGGTCATTTCATAGTTAAATCCTACTCAAACCCTTGACTGGCTCGAAATGAGCAGTTTCAAAAAATTGTCAATTGCTCCCTTCAAACGTACTGTTAAGTCCTCAGAACTGATGTAGTAGAGATTTAAGACATGTGCCTACAATTTTATATTTGTTTTGTATCAAGGGGAGGCTGTACAGATCCATACAAGTGCATGAATGTGCAAAAAAACCAGTGAATTTCTGGAAAACAACATTTTTTTATCATAAAAATGGATTTCAAAATGAACAATACTTATCCCTTTGAGCCAATGGAGGTTGTTTAAACATTTTTCAATGAAAACCAACTCGGCCCAATGCCTATAACTAACAAACAACCACTTTTGAAAGGATATAAAAACTTTGTCTATGCTTCCATAGTTTGTACATATTTGTCTATAGTAGGTTAACTTTTGTATGTGATGATTGTAAGTATTATTTAAATGAATCCTTCAATGAAATTAATTTTTCAATTAACTTGAATGGATAAACTTTTTAGGAACTAATATTTATCTCATTACCATGGGATAGATAAAATTATCCGCCATGGCAAAGAAAAAGACAAAGAGGAAACTAACAGACAAAGAGAATGAAACCTTTAAAGAAAATGAGAGAGTTCGAGTGGCGGCATATCATGAAAAGAAGAAATTGGAAATGATTGATGAAAGCAAGCTGATTGTAGAGGAACCTCAACCATCAAAAAGAGAACAAGAATCGGCAAAACAACAGGCACGAATCTGAAAGCATCATCGTAAGACAGATTCAGATACCGTAGTTCGAGACACACCCTCAACGACAAGTGAATATGAAGGGACACCATTAAGCACAAGTGAATATGGAGCGACACCATATAGCACAAGTGAATATGGACAAACATCATCTACTACAAGTGAATATGGAGGGACACCATGTACCATAAGTGAATATTGTTGGACACCATCCAACACATCTCAAGTTGAGAGTACAACATCACTTAGAATTGACAAAGAAGGTATGCCATCATCCCCATGTGAACCTCAAGGTATATCCTCTTTTCCACCCTCAATCGAAGGTATGCAATCTAGCCCACCTCAATTAAACATTGATGAAATTCCTAATGTCGAGATGTATGTACCTAGGAGAACACCACCTAGAATTTTGCGTAGAAATCCAAAGTATTTGATTAATATTGATGATGAGATTTTGTAGCACATGGAAGGTAAGATTTCAACACAAACTTATAGAAGATATGCTGATAAGATTTGGGAATGATTCTTTGAAAGGCTAAATGATATTGCAAGATGTCAACAATTTATTGAAATGATGCGGGGTGTAAATTATAGGAACATCATGAAGAATCTTGGGTTGAGAACATCGAATGCATCGAGTGAAGACACTATTGTGAAGAATCTAATGGATTTTTATGAGAGTGTGGGTAAGACCTCACACTCAAAGGATAGCAATGTAACCCAACATGTCATTACATCAACTTTGGTAAGTTGTTAAAGAAAGAGAGCTCGTCTAATTAAAAATACTAGTGAGCAAGCGAGAATTAGTAGAAAAACTTTATCAAGAGCCACTCAAAGGCAACAAAGAACTGAGGGAAATGATTGAAATGAATTATGGGCATTCTCGGGGAGACTGTCATGAAAAGATAAAGAAGTTCTTGAATCCTTAAGAACACTAATTGAAGAGTATTGGAAGAATAACACAAGGCCATCTCTGAATCAAAGGGATGTGGTAAGAAGGAGAATCATTAGTTAGAATCGTGAACCACATCCAAAGCATTTTTTGGATATAACTCAAACCCAATTTTAAAAAAAATAATTATCCTCAAATTAGTATTTCTCAAAGATTTTTTGAAATTCTTAAACCTTTTTATGTCAAGATAAATCACACATGCACTACTTGTTGTTGTAGACTACATATTGAATTTTTTAACCATTATGATGTTTAGTGTTCTATATGCTTAGATTTGCATACTATCAATGTTTTGTAGGATTGTGGCATCCAAGCCCCACCAAAAACTTCAAGAGATTTCTTATCAAAAAAATTATGTGAAATAGAGGATGGCTAGATATTCTATAGTACAACATTCTTGGATGGTTTATGCGAGCATTGTAGTGGCTTCTAGTGTATGCCAGTATGTCAACGTATGGAAAGCACAGATGAGGTGGGACAAAAACTAGTAGAGTTCGGGAAGTAAAAAAATAGTGGCATATGCTACAAAATATGGGTCTCAAGGAAAAAGGTGTGAGTTGGTTATTGAGAAGATTCCATTGTACCAATTTATGACCACATTTTGTGACAATATACTATCTGAGTACGCAATGCATACCCATAGAGCCTGATGGTTGGACATGCAATTCAAGCTATGCAAGGACACCTTTCCAATTTGAAGCATAGTATTTGTGGTTGACTTTGAAGAGAACTACACTCTACAACCACAACATGAGGTGTAGTCACAATATTACAACTCCACACAATTTTCGATATTTGTGCACATAGCATTCATTCATGCATCTGATAGTACAAATGAGCAAAGGAAGGTATTGAGGGAGTACCAATTTTACATTAGTGATGATCGTACACATTATCTAGAGTTCGTGGAAGGTTGCTTCTAGATGTCCTATAATGGTTTGGCTCAAAGGGGCATAGAATACGATCGATATATAATATGGTCTAATAACTATGCAACACAGTTCAAGAGCTTGCGCATGTTCTATTGGTTGTGCACGATGCATGTCATTACAGGTTTTCAACATATGTGGAACTTTTGTGAGGCCAGACATGGAAAGGGGGAGCATGATGGTGTAGAAGCATGCGTGAAAAGAGCATTAGCACAAGAAGAGTTAAAGTATAAAGATAGTGCAAAGTTGATAGATCCAAAATCAATCATCGAGTGGTGTAATGCTTTGATGGGTCCGGGTAATGAAGGTATGTCTTCAGTTCGTAGATTTTTTTGGTTGATGGATGATACTAACATTGCACCATAAGAAGACTATTGTACACTAACAAGATCGAGTGAGGTAAACTCTTTCCTTAGCTAAAATGCAAGTTCACGGAGTATCGATACACAAAAGATGGAATGCTTTTGTTCTTCATGTACAATGCAAGCCTGGAATGATTGTGAGTTAGGGGAGTGGGTTGAAAAATGGTTCACAAGTTATCTTAGCCCACCTCACATGTATCACCCTCTGACGGCATTGGAATTGACATAGATGGAAGCATTGGTCGAATTTGACCATGTATCATATCTAGTTAAACGAGGTGATATATCTACTTACTTAGTTGTAGAAATTCCATATCGTTATCTTACTTTGTACTGTATTCATAATGTTGACAAATTTCAAGAGATTTTTTGCACATATCAATGCAAGGCATGTTTATGCAGTTATTCCAGATGAAGACAATGAAGAGGGAACAAACTATTACTTGTGTCATTCTGTTGAGGCCAAAAATAAATTGGAGGCCCTAGTTATAGATGGAGAAAACATCGAATACCCTATAGGCTCAGTTGTGGTTACTGGAACATGGCTTAGAAGGTACCCACATTCAAGTGTTAAAAATTGGCTATTTCAGGACTTTGACATGCATCATAAGATTCTTTATTACTCGAACCTTGTTGTGGCATCCAATGTTGATTTGACCAAAAAAGGGGTAGACCATTGAACAAGACCTTGTGGAAGGTCCGTGAGTTTGACCATGAGGCTATACTTGACACAATAAAGAGTAAAGCAGATCCAGATGGTTTGTTGGACTAATTTGTCAGTATACGCACATTGGTTCTTATTAATTTATACTTGTATGCACATTAATTTGTTTGATTCCAATGCTATCATCTTCTTTTACAGTGATTGGTGTCCCCTTGCAAAAAATGTAGATATATGAGCCATCCAAGAGAATTTCAGCTAGAAAAGCAATGCAACATCCTTATTTTGATGATCTTGACAAATCTCAATCAAAATTTTAAGCCATTAGAAAAATGTGTGCAAAGCTTGGTGAGGGAATTTCAAGTTATTCATTTGAAGTTAACCTTATCATGAGCAGCTGTGATGTAGACATTATAAGAGCATCTGAAATTTCAACTTACTCTATTCATGAGAGGTGTTGTGTGCAATAGATATGTTGGAATTCCCAGTGAAGATGTATGACCAGGAGTGACTAAGTTGTGAAACCTGCATGCCTATCTATAAGTGCCTTCCGTCTATTTTTATTTCATTTCCATTTTGGATGCTCTTTCTTTTTCTCTTTTACTTTCTATATTTGTAAGTAAACTACTAAAAATTGATTGATCTCTCATTGCAGATAATGCTGATGTAAGAGCCATTAAAGAGAATCTCAGCCAAAAAAGCAATGCAACATCCTTATTTTGATGATCTTTACAAATCTCAGTTTTGATTTCAAGACATTATAAAAGAGCATGTGAAGCTTAGTGAGGGAATGCCAAGTTACTCAATTGAAGTTAACCTCATAATGAGTACCTATTATTTAGACATTTAAAGAGAATCTTGAATATATGAGTGACATTGTAGAAGATCTGTGAGACCGAAGTGCCTAAGGCATTGTAATAAGATTTACTTACATAATGATGAACTCTCAGATCTGCAATTTTAATAAGATTTACTTACATAATGAAAAAATTTGAGGCATTGTAATGAGATTTTCTTACATAATGCATTGCTGGGGTAGCATTTATTATGTATCCAAACCCTCAGATCTACAATTTGTCTCAGGACAAACTCACTCCACCATGTCAAACCAAAACCCTTATTTTATGCAATATTTTATCAAACCCTAGGGTGAAACCTAACTTTTCATGCCCTTTTCCATCAAAATCTAAAGGGAAAGAAACATAAACCCCATAAAACTTATTCCCTCTAGAAAAACCTCTCTCAGTTTTGCTTGTCTCAGGGTGGTTTTCTCGTGGCAGTGGATTTTCACTTGATGGAAAAACTATCAAAATCAAGGTGTGCAAAGTTGCAAAGAGGTGCAAATTTTGTTATGCAACTTGTGTGATCAAGTGGACTATTCCAATAGGTTTGAATAGGTATTTCTATGCCAGGCATTGTCCTCTTTCGCATCAAAATACATGAAATCGCTCTGAGCTATGTTCCACCGGATCGATCCCTTAAGGATCCAAAGTGCAAAATGGCTAAACACTTCAGCATGCTATTACTTAGATACCGTGATGCTTAGAAACTTCTCATCTGATCCTAAAGGATTGCGTTGGGCCCCTCTACAAAAACCTCTCTCGGTTTTGGCTATCTCAGAGTGGTTTTCCCGTGGCGGCAAATTTTACTTGATGAAAAAAGTGTTAAATTCAAGCTATGTAAAGTTGCAAAGTGGTGCAACTTTTGCTCTATAAATTGTGTGACCAAACTAACTGCTCCAACGCATATGAATAAGTATTTTTATTCTAGGAATGGTCTTGTTTCACACCGAAACATACGAAATTGCTTCGAGCTACGTTCCATCGGATCAATCCTTTAAGGGTCCAAAGTGCAAAATGGCTGCAAACTTCAACATGCTATTACTCAGATACCCTGATGCTTATAAAATTCTCGTTTGATCCTAAAGGATTGTGTTGGGCCCCTCTACAAAAACCTCTTATGGTTTTTTCTATCTCAAAGTGGTTTTCCCATGGTGGCATCCAAATAGGTATGTTTATGTTAGGCATGGTCCCCTTTCACACCGAAACACTTGGAACCGCTCCGAGCTATGTTCCACTAGATTGATCCCTTAAGGGTCCAAAGTGCAAAACGGCTTTAAAATTCAACATGCTATTAATTGGATACCGTGACACTTAGAAACTTCTCATTTGATCCCACATGATCATGCTGGGCCCCTCTAGAAAAACCTCTCTCAGTTTTTGCTACCTTGGAGTGGTTTTCCAATGGCAACAGATTTTCACTTGATGGAAAAAGTGTCAAATTAAAGTTGTGCAATGTTACAAAGTGGTGCAACTTTCGCTTTGCAACTCATGTGACCAAACTAACTGCTTTAAAATGTTTGAATAGGTATGTTTATGCTAGGTACAGTCTTTTTTCACATTGAAATATGCGAAATCGCTCTGAAATATGTTTCACCAGATCGATCCCTTAAGGGTCCAAAGTGTAAAATGGCTGCAAACTTCAGCATGCTATTACTCGGATACCATGAGGCTTAGAAAATTCTCGTCTAATCCTATAAGATTGTGTTGGGCCCCTCTACAAAAACCTCTCCCAATTTTCGCTATCTCAAATTGATTTTCCTGTGGCAGTGGATTTTCACTTGATGGAAAAAGCATCAAATGCAAGCAGTGCAAAGTTGCAAAGTGGTGCAACTTTTATTCTGCAACTTGTGTGACCAAGAGGACTATTCCAACACATCTGAATAGCTATGTTTACACTAGGCATGGTCCTCTTTTGCACTGAAACACGTGGAATCACTCTGAGCTATGTTACACCAGATCAATCCCTTAGCTTGGAGGAGTTTAAAGTTGCAAATCTGTAAGTTGCTTAAAGCAACAAATTTGAAATGAAATGGTTACTTGTTTTGAAAGTTGGTTTTTAGTTAGTTGAGGGCATGGATCAGTTAGAGAAGGGTGTGAAACACTATGTAAAGCCTTGAGAGGCTTGAATAGAAGTTGTTGATGAAATTTTGGAGAAGATCTAATAAGAATTATTCACACTATTCTATGTTTTTTACATTTTATATACAAACTTGTTGATCCCGTACTTTTTATGACCTCCAGCTTCCTGTACGGTCCCAAGGCTGACATGGATTGAAAGAGGGTTGAGTTCACAAGAACCTATCTCTCATGATAATGAATGGCCCACTTAGCACTCATTGCATCTAGGTGATGCTAATAGAGGTGAGGCACTAGGCGTTCCCGGGAGGTCACCCATCCTAGTACTACTCCAACTCAAGTGCTTAACCATGAATTTTTTTCCCCAAGGTCAAGCCCACTTAGCTTGCAACCCCATTTCCAAAACCTTCAACAAGTGTTGTGACTTATGAAACATTCATTATAGAGCCCCTTTATCTCATCAATTGATAAGTAGGAGGTATTTTCTACAATGTGTCAAATTGTGATATTGCTATCAGGATTCAATTGTGTAGGTTTTGAGTATAAAATAGAATAAGAAGGGAAGATCAGGGTAATTAATTTGTAGACTTATTTTTATTATTGAATTACCTAGTGTGGGATTGGTCTATATGAGAAAAATTTTATAATATGGGGGTATACGTTTCAAGCATATAATTCGGAAAGGACTCAAAGTAAGATGCATGAGTACAAAGTATGGATCAAGAAAAACATCCCAATTCTCAAGGCCTATATATCAATGATAGACAGATTCATATTCAAAGCTAGCACATGATTTTAATTGATCAATTAGAAACAACTATTATATTTATTTATCAAATTTCCATTATCAAATTAATATTTGAATTAAATTTCATATTTATAATTTATTTCATTTATAATTTGGGGACTCAGTTATCTATCTTAATAATATTGGATGACAAACTTTGTCAATCCAATAAGAAATAAATAAAAAATCTATTGATCCAGAGCTCGAGTCATTACAGTGGTATTAGAGTGTATTAACCTGCCAGCCTTTGGGTATTGCAACAAATTGACTTTCCATTGGAAGCATGGCAACCAATGATAGTGGTTGGCAAGATTACTTTATGAATCAAGTAGTAAGCTTAGTAGTTTATCTTAAAGGAATGCCATTATGGTCACATTGAAAAGAATAGAAGAATGTTTAGGCTTTATTGAGAAATAATTTGTAGTATTAGTGTAATGCCCCGCTAAATAACCTTAAAGGAAGTTGTAATTAACGTCATAAGCAAACTAATTTTTTTTATAAAGTGTAGTTAACATACACACTCACTTACTAATTAACAACAACCTCTAAGGCTACAAGTTTAGGATTAGTTAAACCCACACATACATATTACATATAACCATAGCATTATAAAATTTATGATATAAACACCATACATCATAAGAATACCACATAACATAATAAGATAATCAACCAAGATACAATCTCATAAACATTAACTTAATCCAAAGTTACATCACTTATTCCTAGAATGAGACAGTAGTACACCAGGTTACAATTACAAAATTCTACGTCATAAACATAAGAGGGATAAAATAACTTATACAAATTAAAATATTATAATGCAAGGAATTACAACAAGAACCTCGAGCTGTCCATTTGGATGTCTTGCCGCCAAGTACTAAAGATAGATGGGGACCCAATGGTTTTGGTGCATGCTCCACCCAACCAAGTGGTACCCAAAGGCCCACCCCCCATGCTAGGAGATAGTAATAAGGTAACATGGACAAAGATTCTACTACCTCTAACCAAAGGCAAACTCATACTAACTCATACTGATATAACCAAACAAATGAACTAACAAGTTCAACTCAATCACCAAACAAGTACAAACCAAGTACAACATTCACATCACTGACATGGGTAATGTTGCTTCCAGACATAATAATAATCAAGTATGTTCACAGAATCATACACATAAAATAATTAACAACAGTTGTCCTAGATAGAGTGTCATCGCAAGGTTTGTCATGAGATCTCCTCTAGGCATTCTTCATAGGCTTCAAAAATTCTGGTGGCCTCAACCGAATCCCGACACTCATACTCACTCAAGCGGAATCAACTACCTCTCATAAGGACAAGATAGTTGATCTTTCCATTCTAGGCCTTCTCACTCATCCCAAGTCTATACGAGCCCTTGTGTCTATGAGTGAGGATTAAATTATCTTGATTTGTGTGAACTACATCCTAATCATCTAAGTACATTAATTTAATTATCACTTGATTACCTCACTTCTGAAGGTTACTTGCTTTACCACTTTGGGCTTCAGCCCCTATCAAAAGACACTCTTCTAATGGACAACGCACTCCCAACCAATCACCAAGGGAAACACAAGTGCATACAAACTAGGCATCATAACCACTCCAACATAAGGAGGATACAAATAATAGAAACTCACTCCAAACATCTTGGAGGCAACAATCACATAGTCCACTCCTTTCACAGGAGGTACAAAACATCCCTGTTGATGGAAACTGGGTAAAACTAAAAAGATGCCATGCACTACCCAAGGGCAAACAACTAGATGGCATAAAGATTCAACAACCCTTATCCTCTAAATTATTTTGGAAGACTTATAATTGAGGACTAACACTAAATCCCAAAACCAACAATGCAACTTGATGACATAGCAACAAAAGCATTCAAGTCATCAATCAAATCTAATATTTGGATTTCCTAAATCCATACTCATTCAATAGGTAGTGTTGACAAAGTAAAAGACACAATAACTAGATCATCTAAAATAGTCATAACCCTTATTTCCCTTTTCATTATTGGAAATATAAAACAATTAAACTTACTTCCCTTTACTAAATACAGAGAATTAAATCCTTTAAGATAATCATGAGGAAGATACTGCTTTTGGATATACTAAATCCATATCTCTTTCATAATCTGATCACAATGATTCAATTAATCTAAATAGAAATTAATTAAATAACATAATTGATTGCCTCATCAATAAAACAACTTCTTAATTTACTTTTAAATCGACACAAATCCATGCAAGTAAACTCTTTCCATTTCCTAACCAAATCTTACATCTCATTCAATTTTTTATTTAAAACATTCAATCACTTTAATATAATAACATATTGTTTCTCTATCCATTTTCCAGATACACTAATCAATCCATTTTTAAATCTCTATTCAATAATATATTGCATGCATCTCATTCAAATAAAATACGATAATGAATTTTACACTTAATATATATATATATGCTCCATATTATATAGACACCAAATATATATATTAATAAATTTAATTACATATATTCTTTAATATTCCATTCACAACGATTAGATTGCTCTATGAAACTAAATAAAACATAATAACTATTTGCCTTTTTCAATATAGTTAGATCCTAAATTTACTTTTAATGCAACCTAGCACTATTGCAAACAATTTTTTCAATTTTCTATCCGGAGTCTATGTCTCTTCAACTATCCATTTAAAAACATGCAATTTTATCAATGTATAAAAATATCTTTTGGCTTATCTATTTGACCATGCATTCATATTGTTTCTAATTAAATCTCATTAATTAAAACAAACATTTAAATATAAATATTTCTATAATTCTTCAATATATTTAAATATCTTTTTCCTTATCAATTTTGACCATACATTCAAAACTTATATTTTAAATTCTTCATGCAAAGCTAAATTACATGCACTTAAATAAAATAAGGTAAATACTGAATGAAAATACTCATGGATATATATATACATCTCAATATATTTTCTTCAATCATATTAATAAAATAAATATTTCTTTTAAAATCAAGTAATTACTTCTATTTTAAAATATCTTTCTCTATACATTTTCCACACATACTAATCATTTCTTTTAGAACACTAATAATACCCAATTTGCAAACAACAAAATAAAATAATATAAAATATTATTTATTCTCTCAAGTGGATATATACCTTCAATATATATATACTAAATATAAATTAATATATTTAAATATATTTAATCATTAACATAATTTCTATTCTTTATAGAATATCAAATTGTTTAATTCAAAATAAAATATCCCTTATCATCAATTTTCCAAAATATAAATATATTTTTCAAATTAAATCAAATTAATAATTGGACCTTTTACACATGAATTTAAATTTCACAATTAAATTTTAAATTATGCATTCTTCAAATCAAATATTTAACTCCTTCAATTAAACTTTAACATGCCATTTTAAAATAAACAATAATTTCGCCATATGTTTATAATTTTAATTCCATTAATCTAATATACAAATTTTATTTAAAATAATATAAATAAATATAATACATTAGTATTATAAATTATAATATATAATATTATTAAATAATATTTTAATATTATAATAAAAATACATAAAATATTAATATTTATAAATATCAATTTATTATTGTCTTATTTTCAGAGCAGCCATAGGAAAATAACTTAACAATAGTCTCATGTTTCAAGCATAACTCAAAAACTACGATCTGGGTACTTGGGATTGTTTGACAGGGATAAGAAAATTTCAAAATGAAAAAACCCTTTAAATTTCCTTACAACCCAGTTTGTGTAAGTGGAGTTATAGGCGACGCAACCAGACCATTTTACCATGAAAATTATAACTATCCTCCAGATTTTAAAATCCGATTTTTAGTAATAAACAGAAGGTTTCATTTTCTAAAAACATTCTAAATGCATTGTTCAATCTCTATGTTTGATTTCAATAATAATATAATCAATTTCTCCAAATAATTTAAATTCAACTGAGGTTTTCACAATTTTCACTCAAGAATTTTCACAAGCAAAGGCTGTAAATTTATTTAATTCTTTTCTTCTAATATCAAGTTTGTTTTCTAAAATAGATTTAACAAACAAATCTTTAATCACTACTATTTAAAAGAAAAAACAATCAAGAACAATAAAACACAAAGAGGAAAACTTGGTATAAGAAGCTACAGGAAGATATGAATTTCTGATGCAAGCCTCCTCCAAAGATTTCTTGAATTTTCTTCAAACTTCCAATGAATCTAATCCAAAACTCAATAAATGCAAATAATCTTTCCTTCAATCAATTCTACAATCAAAAATTTTTTCAAACCCTTCTTGTGCAATTTTTCAAAATTTCTTCTTTGGTGTAAAAATGAATTTTCCTAAAAACTTTTCTACCCTAAAATTAAAAAATGTATTATTTATAAATCAAAAATACCTAATAGAAGCCTAATTCACATTACATGCAAATTAGATATTTCAATTTCAATTTCAATTTCAATTTTTACAACCCTAATTCACATTACATGCAAATTAGATATTTCAATTTTAATTTCAATTTTTACAACCCTAATTCACATTGCATGTAATTTATATATTAATTTCAATTTAAATTTCAATTCCAATTTAAAATGCAATTTTAAATAATAAATTAATTTCCAAAGTTGAAACTCATTTCCCAAGTAAACATTTAATTACAATTTCTAATTTAATTCCCACACGTTGAAATTAAATTCTGAAATTAATTTTAATTCTTTTATTTCCTTTCATTCTCTTGTATCACATTTAATTAATTAATTTAATTATTTAATAACTAAATCCAACCCCCTTGGATTAAATTTAATTAATTAAATAAATTAAATATAATTAATTAATTTAAATATAAACTTTTATCCACATTGCATTATTTAAAATAAATAACCATCAACATGATTTAAATGCAATTATTCTAAATATCTATTTCCAAATCAAAATTTTTTCAGAATTAAATAACATTAAAGCAAGACAGACAATGACTCGACACACACAACTGACGACACGCTAAGGCTAGGGTGTAAACTTGACATATGTTACCTAGCTACTATCTCCTATTCAACTTAACCGTTGGATCAACATGCTCAAACCTGTGAAACCAGGTGGAGTCAATGCTATGTACTTGCAATCCTAAAAAAAAAACAAGTAAACAACATCATATAATAAATCCAGCATATAATACACACTATGAAGAAGAAATTACAGATTCATAGGGCGCTTGCAAGTGAGTGATGCGAAACCGTCCTCTTTACCAATACACTCATCGAAATTGACACTTCCATCATAATTCAGTAATCTCATAATGACATCTCATGTTAAATCTACTAACAATATTAAACTATTAAAGCATGTGAAACACTAATTAGGTCAACACATCACACAATAATAGTTGTCGCTCAATAGTAGTGATCAAAACATCATAACAAAATGTATTCAGTATCAAAGTAACTACAACCAAACATAGCATAAAGCAACTTGAACAAGAAGCAAAACGGAGGGGTATTACAATTAGATATAGCTCTAGCTTTTACAATATTGCACATGATTGTAGACAGTTTCAAAGATCTAGATGGCATCAGTAGTTCACATTACACAAGAAGGATGAACATCTTAAAGACATTTGAGGAAATCAGGACAAGTAACCTTCTTGTGGACTTAGGGCTGCAAAATTTGATCTACAACATGTTCCACCATTTCTTCAGTAGGATCAAGAACACACATAATGAAGGTGTGTTTGCAACCATGAAAGATTATGGTTCGAGCTATCCAAAAGAGTGATGTTTTATCTCGACCAACCATATCTATACTATGGTTTGTTTAGAAACAAGGATGGATTCTCTCTTCATCAGCATATACATTATTCCTCAATGTGTTCACACCAGTGTTACAAGACTTGGACTCACCTCGGACTTGAAAAGCCATGTTTTTACTTGGACTCAGGCTCGGAGCCCAGACTTGACAAATAGAAAAACCTAAGAAATTCAAAGATTTTTAAGGATTGAACACTTGTTTCATGCACCCTTTAATAAACAAACCTTAAATACACAATAGCATTATCAAATAGAAATTATTATGATCCCATACACAAACATACATCAATCACATAAGTATAAGCGCAAATTTTAGCTGAAGGAAATAACACATTTAGATATATAAATATTGTGATATTGTTATCAAGATTCAATCATTTAGTTTTACAAGTCAAACTCATTGACCCATGATTCATGAGTAGTGGTTCACAAGAACCCATCTCTCATGATAATGAATGGCTCATAAGGAGGAAGATAAATATTCATACATTTCTTCTATCACAAATGAGATAAGTGTTTGGTTTCATGTAGGTCATGAGGCAACCATTAATGGGGAGTGGATACATGATGAACCCACAAAGAATGATAATGGCTTCAGACCTGCTATAAAGGATAATTTTTTTGATTTCAATGATGCAAGAGGTTTTTGGTTTGACTACCAAAATGAGCCTATGAAGAATGCATGTGAAACTCCTTTGGAACTTGAGGGTGTTCTTACTCCATCTCAAGGATCATGCATTGAGGATGACATAGATCAATGATAGGGCTAACCAATTAATAATTAGACACATGAATAAGTCAAGAATTTACATGTCAATAAGGGATGTACAAGTACTCAAAAACAGGTAAGCCTCAAAAAGTATACACACGAATACATAGTATACACAAATTAAAACAAAGTATATGCAAAAATACAAGGTATACGCATGGAAACACGTAAGCCACAAAGTATACACGTAAGTTGTAAAGTATACACTTGAATACACGTAGCTCATATCTATTGAACCATCAATTTAGAATACAAATATGGATATGCATTGATAAAAGACATTTGTATTAAACAAACATCCATGTATGCATACATCAATATATGTCGATATAAGTATGAAATATATGTACAAAATAGCCATTTAGGCTTATGAGAATGCCATATAGGTATACAATGTCAAATATGTCCAATAAAAAATGTACAAAAGTGCCATGTAGGCATACAACAAAGGGCCCTGGAATCAAAAGTCATTTCTCTCCATACTTTGGAAATAAAATATTTCTTTTTCCTTTTCGATCAGATGGCGATAGGTCTGTCACTCATTTTTGCTATGATCAAGGAGTGCTCCTACTCCTCCTCCTAGGGTTTAGTTCATTGTGAAGTTTTAACTGTTACAATAAGAAGTAAAGACATGAATATATAGAAATTACACTATAAAAAATGATATATTTGACAAAATAATCACTTACCCCCATCTCACGATGTCTCTCCACAAGGGAAATATTCTCACATCCATGCTCAAGCATGCTCAAGCCCTGTATAAACCATACAAATAGAAATTAAACTACGTGAATCAATAATGGTTTGATTTTTCACTAACTAACATCTATAACAATTAATGTAAATTGAAATTTACTAATTTTCCTCATACCTCTCCTATTAGAGCCATCAAGGATTGTATAGCAGATGCCACACCAATATCCATTTCCCTCATCACATTCAGAGGTGTATCATCATGCAAAATCTTAAAATAAAACAACAAATTATACAACATAATCAACGATGTGCATATAAACTACACAAATCTATTAAGTACTTGATTCATTAGTTAAAATCTTTATTCTATTACCTCCATGTAGGTTTGAGTAAATCCACTACCATTGGGAAGTGTTCCATCAAAACCTCCAATATTAGTCTGTTCAACATCCAAAATCGCATATTAAATTACCATTCATAAAACAATGCTATTAACATGCAATAAATTTATACTTATTTACTAGTTACATACCCTAGTGATAGGTGTAGTGCAGAAATAAGTTGGTGGGGGGCCGGTGTATCCAATCTCAACACTATGACCCTACAATTTTATTAAAATCATAAAACATTTTTAGTTAATCTTGCATTTCAAAATCGAAATTTAATAAATTAAATTCAATGAACATGCACTAACTTTTACCTGACTATCAATGCCATATGCCTGATGCAAAATGTTAGCTGCCCTCTCCTTCTCCATAGCTATAGACGAATCCTGTGTACCAATCTCCTGAGTGTTGGTGGGGTCATATGAACAAGTAGCCTTGCAAGATTGACACACACATTTTCGAAGGCCACCACTCGAAGACTCCCCTGGATGGAGCTATAGAATAGGGCTAGCATGATGGATGACACTCTGGGTCAAAGTGATGATTGCCTGCAATGTCTTTACGTCAACACTTTGCTTCACGACGAAGGGCATAACAATGTGCTCATGAGGTGGCATAGTGAGAGCTCATCTACCTTGCCACATAGGATTCAACTGTGCACCAGGTCTATCCTGAGCTGACCCCCCACCTCTCCCCTGGAAATCCCTCATATCAAAATAATTTGGGATCTTGTTCAATATGAACTAACTGAATAGTTTCCTAAGGAAATATTGCGGGACCTCCCAATTGTTACATGGTGGGTAATCGAAGACCATGGACCACCTATCATAAAATTGGTCCCTAATCTATTTGTGGTGGAACCAATGGATATGAAACCTCTTCGCATTGAGGGTAAGATTTTGATTTGTGCCTGGGTTGGTGAATAATGAGCACAAATCACCTTTTGTAATTTTTAAATTCTTTACATCCTTGTATGATAGTTTATTTGCATAATTATCCTTAGCCTCCTACCTCCTATCTTGCCATCTAGTTAATTGTCTGCTAATTGAATCTACATTTTTTAACATATATTTTAATGATTTTTCTACGGTCATTCTTTCTGCTATTTAACCATTTGGATCACTCAACCTACTAATCAAATCCTCAATTTTCTTTTCGTTGTTCTTAATTTCACTCATTAAATTTTGTTCAGTGCCAGAAGGGGGTCGAGTGATTGGTGGAGGAGGTTGATGTTGTGGTTGATTTTGATCTTGAGGATTTGGTTGGTCTTCCTATTGAGGATTTTGTTGGTCCTTCTATTGAGGATTTTGAGGGTTTGTAGGTTGATTTGCATCTCTTAAAAATTCAAACAAATATATATCAAATTCAACCTAAAACTAACAAATTCAAAACAAAAACCATAGAATCCTTATCTCTCGCAGTTCCTTGTCATCAAGGCACCATCGTTGCAAAGAAATATCAATTTTTGCTGAAGAAATTTGTTGAATTTCTCCTCCTAGAACACAAGTGCAAAATTGTGGGGGTTTTGGCCGCGACTACAAAAAAAAAACTGTCGAAATGCTAATGACAAATTTGCATTTAGTTTTTTTCTTTTAACAGTCAATAACACGAGCACGTTATAACATGCTCACATTACTGGTTTGTAGTTTCCAAGCCTCAAGCTCGGTATAACGAGCCATAACGTGCTCGTGTTATGGATTTTTAATTTTATTTTTGGAGGGTGTCCACGAAATTGCTACCCATTTCCATGCACCCGCCCATATACATGTATACATATATACATGTAAAGATGCATACATATATACATGTATATATATGTATGTATGAATGTATATATATATATATACATATATATATATATGTATAGATCTATACAACACATAGGTTCTAGAGCACAACAATTTTAACACCCTCCAATCTGCTATAAAACAAAGGCAAAGCAAATAATTTTTATAATAGTCTACTATCAAACCAATACCACTGTCATGCCAAGAAAAAAGAAAGATTATAACACAATTCTTAATTAAATGCATAAAACCCTCTTTTACAGTTTCCCTATTTGTCTATAATATTTAACTATGCCAAATAATGTAGCTTGAATTTTGAATCGACAACCCAATTTTTACATATATTGCTTGTCTTCTATCAATATGTTTCATGATATACTCTTCTCCTCATTTGTTTTAAGCTTTGTGTAACAAACTATCGATTCCCACAATTCACTTCCTTTTCCTTGAATTATCAATCTATGCAGTGTTGCTCCTAATAAAAGTGGCCCTTGTATGTGATTCACAAACTTGACAATCTCCATCCTTCATATTTTGATGAACAATGCAAGTCTTGAATGAAAAAAGAATATCATGGGAAAAACATGGAGAAAAGAAGAGGGAAATAACCTGTACAAAATGCTATAAAATGAACACCACAATAGCTATTTCAACAATGTAACTTAATCAAAGTATACTTTCCCACAGCATGGCATTCAATATTCCATTTACTTTGGTAGCCTGCATTTACTTCACCTATCCCCATCGCACAACAATGACAAAATGCATTAACACTCGCATGAGAAAACACTTACCATTGAGCTTTCACGTATCAAGGACACCAACTCCACCACCACCAACCCATGTAATTACCAAGTTGCACATTGCCACCCCAAAAATTGGTCAAGTCACCACCGATCGGGACATCTTTGATGCTAGAAAATCCAATAAACGATCAAACAGACAGAAATCCCTGCGGAAACTTCAAACAAATAACCTAACTACCAGGATATCTCTAGCACTGTTTGTGATTCTTAAGTGTTTTCCTAATAGTTGTTTAATAATTTCCCTATTTTGTCTATAATACTTAGTGGGAAATAATGTAGCTTGAATTTTGAATTGAAAATACAATTGTTACATAGAACTTGTTGTTACACCTTGTCTAGATAGCGATAGGATTTCTTGTGGGTGGGAAAATGCTGTAAAATCAAATCTATGCATGCATTTCACTGTCCTGTTAGAAATACACTTAACAATTAAAGGAAAATGAGAGATGTTTCAAAACCCACATTAGATAGAGTATTAAAATATGGAGAATAGAATAGGAAGAGTATGATAATGAACAGTTTGGTATGTGGAACTAGAAATAAGAATATCATGAAGAACACTTTGTTCATGAGAAGTTCAAATAGTTGAGAAAAAAACAATACCATGAAACATATTGATAGAACAAGAAAAGAAAAATTGGAAAAGACATATTAGGAAAACACTTAAGAATCAGAGGAAAATGATAGATGTTCTCAAAACCACATTAACTAGAACTTTAAGATATGGAGAATAGAAGAGGAAAACTATGGTTATGAAAAATTTGTTACGGGGAACTAAAACGAAGAATATCATGAAGAACAATTTGTGGTGGGGAACTTGAAATAGATGAGGGAAAATGAATATAATGAAACATATTCATATAAGACACTTCCATCCCATGTAATTAGCAAGCTCCACTGCCTACATAAATAGACCAGACCAATTTATTCTAGCGACCTTCAAGTAGATCAGGGAAAAATTGAATATCATGAAACATATTGATACAAGGTTCGAGCTATGTTCTTTGTTAATAAATATTGAACATAAGTACATAAATTCTATAATAGGAGTTAGAATAACAATTATTTGTTACAATTCATTTTACATGGGTATTTTGCATAAATGATTTGTCTATAATATTTAATGGCAAGCAATGTAGCTCAAATTTACAATTAAGTTTGTGGTGTTATACACATTTTGCATAGATTATTGCATCATATAATTGTTTTCATAACCTAAAGAAAATATCATGAATAAAAAGTGAAGAATAGAAGGGGAAAACCATGACAATCAAGATTTTGTTATGGGTAACTCGGAAAAAGAATCTCATGAAGAACAAATTGTCATGGGAACTTCGAATGCATAAGCATATTTGCTGGTATACCCATTAACATAGGAGAAATTTCAGATTAACATAGGAGTGATTTCATATATATATATATATATATATATATATATATATATATATATATATATATATATGCAGAGGGTTAGTATGAAAGCTATTAAATGTTATTCTAATAATTCTTTTAGAGTTTCTCTATTTGTGTATAATATTTAGTGCCAAGTAATGTAGCTCAAATTTTCAATTGGGTCTGTAGCATTATACAGATTTTGTACAATTAGTTCCTTGGTATCTTTATAATTGATTTAACTTTAAATCCTTACAAAGAGAATCATGTAGATTGTGAACGGCATGTGGAAATCAATGCTTTGAACATACACAGACATGTATACACACACACATATATATATATACATATTGAAGAAAAAATGAGTAATCCATTTAATTAAGAATTGTGTCCTTGTGTTGTTTCTTTTTATTCGCATGAAACTTTAGGACTTTCTTATTTTATTCTCCCTCTGACCAGAATTGTTTGACTTTCAAAATTATGAAATTTTATGCTATTTTTAACTCTTTTTATATTAAAATCTACATAAATACATATATAGATAGCATACACAACTGTTTGGATAGATTTTTGGTGTCAATGGTCTTGGTCTATGCATATGGATATATATTTTGGCCTATATATATATTTTTAAATATGAAAGGGGGATTTCAATACATACATATATATATATATATGTGTGTGTGTGTGTGTGTGTGTGTGTGTGTGTGTGTGTGTATCTCTATGTTTAAGGGAATTCAATAGCATTTACCTTTTTGTAAATAATATTTACAATAAGTGTGCCTTTCTTGCTCAGGGGTTTGCATAGAGCCCACGAGGCTTCATGAGGTGAATATGGTAGGGAGGAGACTGACCATGCATTTAGAGATTTTTCTTTCCACTTTCATATGTTTCTTGCTAGTTATATACATGAACACACAAATTCTCAGATGCGCTTGCCTATGATAAACATACTCTATTCTATCGATTGCAATTGAAATTGTTTCCACAACTCCCTTTCCAAGTTCCCGAATAGATCCTTTATTCACAATTCTTTACCAACATGGCATATACTCAAAATCTTCCATTTTATCTCTTTCTATTTAGAACAAATGGTGCTAACCTCTTTTATTGTATATCTATATTGTTTCATTTATAATGCTACACAAATATAATAGAAATTCAACAAAATTAATCTATTGTAAACTGTCTATTTGAAATTATTACATGGTCGAACAACTCGATATAATGCAGCTTGTCGTTGTTAAACACCATCAATAGTGCATGTATATGTGTATATTTATATATATTTGTATATATATATAGAGATGTATTTATATATACATATACATGTATATATATACACACATACATACCTATATATACATACAATGTGAACTGTATGTGAAAATAAATGCTTGGAAACATAGATAGATACATATACTTATATATGTATTGAATATAAATAGACTAATTGTATAAGAGGTATTCGAATAAAACTTATTTGGTACTAAATATTATAGACAAAAAGGGAAATTGGAAAGAAGGGTTGGTGGTGGTCGAGCTGCTTACCTTGATGTCTTGAAAGAGCATGGTAAGTATTTGCTAACATAAGGGTTAATGCAACCTTCCATTGCTATGCGATGGAACATATTATTGCAAGGCAAGAAGCCTATGCAACAGTTGTAAAAGGTATTGGAATAACATTTACCAATCACGTGTAGATGATAGATCAATGTAAACCTTTTCCCTGCTTTCGATTTCTTTGGTCTATGTATATTTTTGTATCATCTGTCATTTACCTATGACTCTTGTCTATTTTCCTAATTGATACAAGACAAACAATCTATCTGAGGGTTGGCTTTGTTGTGCATATTTTGCACACACACCCCACCACAGGCAGGGACCCTCTTTTTTCGCTCCTAGAAGGATGCTTTGCTTCCGCCTCATTTTGTGTGCCCCTGATTTTGGTGTCCTAGTTGGTTGACATGCCCTTCAAAGTCTCATTTTTGGCTGACCATATTTCGCCTCTAAATTTTAAAAATGGCTAAGTCTTGTATTTTTCAGGCTTTGCCTTCCCGCTCGCTTGGTTCTTCTTTTGCCTTCATTTTTGACTTTGGAGATACATTTCCTATGGATTTGAGATGTTTTGTGGCACCCAAGTGAACTTCAAAGGTTTCATTAAGTTTCAGAAAGTTGCAAAAAATTTCAAAACAACATTCTTGCAGCAACATTTCTAGAATGACATTTCAGCCTCTTATTTCCGGAATGTCCAAGCGCTCCTCCGATTTGAAAATAGACTTCCACCTAGATGCTAAAATTGGATCTTATCTTCCCTAGATCTTTCAAATTCCAAATTTTCAGCCAGGAGATACCATCCGGAGTTCCATGCTATGTTCGTCGTTTTCAAAATAACATTTCCAGAATGGTATTCTGGCCTCTTGTTTCTAAAACATCCAAGCGCTCCTCCGATTTGAAAACGTACTTCGACCCATATGATAAAATTGGATCTTATCCTCCCTAGACCTTTCAAATTCCAAATTTTTAGCCAAGAGATACCATCTGGAGTTCCATTCTCTATTCATATTTTTCAAAACAACATTTCTCAAATGACATTTCGGCCTCTTATTTTCGGAACGTCCAACTACTCCTCCGATTTGAAAACGGACTTTGACCCAGATGCTAAAATTGGATCTTATCCTCCCTAGACCTTTCAAATTTAGAATTTTTAGCTAGGAGATACCATCCAAAGTTCCATACCCTATTCACCGTTTTCAAAACAACATTTCCAAAATGGCATTCCGACCTCTTATTTTCAGAACATCCAAGCGCTCCTCCGATTTGAAAACGAACTTTGACCCAGATGCTAAAATTGGATTTTATCCTCCTTGGACCTTTCAAATTCCAAATTTTCAGTCAGGAGATACCATCTGGAGTTCGATGCTTTGTTCATCATTTTCAAAAGAACATTTCTAGAATGACATTCCGACCTCTTATTTTTGGAACGTCCAAGCGCTCCTCTGATTTGAAAACGGACTTCAACTCAGATGCTAGAATTGGATCTTATCCTCCCTAGAACTTTGAAATTCTAAATTTTTATCTGGGACATACCATCCAGAGTTCCATGCTCTCTTCATCATTTTCAAAACAACATTTCCAGAACGACATTCCGGCCTCTCGATTCCAAAACGTCCAAGTGCTCTCTAGTTTCAAGAAGCCTATCGCGGGTCTGTTGAGAGACCCATTGAGAAAGTTGAACAAGGAGAAGCATGTGGTTCCTATCAGCATTCATTTTTTTCCCACCTCCCCTCCTGGTGCCCATCAATAGAGCTGGCATCAGAAGAAGGCCTATGCTAAGGAAGTCAATAGGAAAAAGCAAGGAAGTTGGTCCTACTTTTCACCAGATGATGATGATCTTTAGGGGTTGTCTGCTCAAATCAGGGGCAACCAATCCATTGATGCCAATAATTGACAAACCTAGTTGATCCAATGAATAATGCTGCAAGTCCATCGGAAAGAAGATAAATTTCAAGTAGTTTTAGCTACAGTAAAAGGGAAATCAGCTAGAAGAGAAAACTACTACAGCACCTCGGCACTAAAAGACAAAATAGGAAAAACATAAAAGATGTATTTAAATTGTTGAATATTGTGGGGTACAGGTGAAGCCTTAATGTAATTGAATCTGAGCCACACAATGTAACTTAATCATAGCCATTCATTTGGGCTTTGAAAAACTATAAATAGAGGTCTTCCCCTCATTTGTAAGGGTTGGAGAGCTGTTGTAAGAAAATTCTGCAGCAATAGAAAGCAACATTGCATAATCTATGGGTGTTAATTTTTGAGTTTTCTCATTATGTGTGCATGGTTATACCTTCCAAGTTAGTTTTAGTTGTTAGTTTCTTGAATGTAAGTGGTAATGGTGATTGTTGTTTCAGTATTTAATAAATTTTCAGACCATACTTTTGGCACTTGTTGATGACAAGCTATTGTGAAAAGTTAGCTTGGGTGTCCTTATTTGATTGTTGCAACTTAGTTTACTTGCATGTTTATGATGTGTGTATGCAAACTGAAAATCTGCAGTCCTTAGAAGATTGCATTGGTTCTGTATAACTATAGGATCCTCTTGGCCAAACAAAACCTAGTTTAAGGAGTTTGTGATGAGGGTGCAACCCGAGACACAAAAAATCACATAGAAAACTGAGATCCTTATTATTTTCAAAAATGAAAAATCTTACATGCAGAGGATCTCAAATCCTTGAGTTTAGCAATACATACAAATTACAGAAAGAAACTACAGAAATTCCCCTATTCGCAGCATGCAATCTTCTTTTTCCAAAAACTACCACAAAAATCAGAAACTACCCCATAAATAGCCCCATTTCCTCCGTTTGTAGCCAAAAACAACATTATAATTATGCACAAACTTCTGGAAGCCCTAACTCAAGATCTAACTGTCGGATCTTCAATGATAATACCATTTCGAAAAGGTCTTGCGAAAATGAAGTGCTAGAAAGTGGGGCCTAAAGGCTAGCCACTTTCGTTCTCCGCAAATTTTTGGGCCCATCCGAAGCCTTTAAGTCCCTCAAAATTAGCTCTGAAGATTTTGTAAGGCAAAAAGCAGAAACTGAAACTTGAATAACTTTTGAACCGGGAATGATCTTCGCCTGATTATTTCACCAAAGTGTTTATTATTCTGTCTTGAAGCTTCCCTTAAATTTTTGTCTCCTCACGCCTTCAAAATCATACCTGCTAAAAATAGCAATCGAGCAGAAAAAGCAGAAAAACTGTTCCGAAAGTTGGGAATTCTTCTTCGACAAAAAGGGTATCCAAAAATGAAAAATCATATACAAAATTATAAATGAAAGTAAATATATTTTTGGGTGATGTAGGATTGCCCTTAGACCACTGGATGCTCCTGCATCAGACACCCAGGGTAATTTGAAAAGTGACCCCGTCACTTCTCAGATGGTTGAGGAAAACCCAAACGGTCAACCTCTGCCTTAGACAACCAGGATGAATCTTCCATAGGCCTTCCTCTCCACTTCACCAAATATTCTTCATACTACCTGTTTTTGGTACTCCTTCCCACACGGCTATCCAAGATTTCTTCGATCTCCTCCTTTTCTGAAGTAGGTGCTGGAATACCACACTGTTCCATTGCTGGTACTTCCTTTGTGCCACTCTCATGATATTCTGTCAAATCTGCAATGTTGAACACAGGGGAAATGTTGAATCCATCCGGCAACTCTACCTCATATGCATTCCCTGAATCATGCCTCTTCAAAATTTTATAGGGACTGAACTTCTTCATCTTCAATTTGTTATAGGTTCCTACTGGAAACCTTTCTTTCCTCAAGTGGACCATCACTTCATCACCAATTTGGAATTCCTTATACCTCCTCTTTTGATCTGCCTTAGCCTTATACTGCATATTCATCTTGTTAATGTGTTCTTATACCTTCTCATGCATATTCTTGATGTGTTCTGCAAACTCTTCAGCTTCAGTACTTGTCTTCTTCTCTTGGTCCATCTTTCTCAATTTTGGAGCAGTCCTAGGACTACTTCCATACACAATCTGGAATGTGATCTACCAGTGCTTCTATTGACCAAATTGTTGTAAGCAAATTCTGCCTAGGGTAAGATCAAGTCCCATCCCTTTGGTTTATCTCCTACCAAGCATCTCAGTAGGTTACGTAGACTTTTGTTCACAACCTCAGTCTGCCCATCAGTCTGCGGATGGTGTGCAGAACTAAACTTCAACTCTGTTTTCAACTTCTTCCACAAGGTCCTCCAAAAGTATCCAACAAATTTGGTGTCATGATCTGAGACTATACTCTTTGGTAGACCATGTAGCATCACCACCTCTTTGAAGAACAAGTCAGCAATGTGTACTGCATCATGGGTCTTCTGGCATGGGATGAAATGTGCCATCTTCGAAAACCTGTCAACTACCACAAATACTGAATCATTACCTCTCTGTGTCCTTGGCAAACCAAGAACAAAGTCCATACTTACATCCTCCCATAGCCTCTCTGGTACAGGTAAGGGCTGATACAACCCGGTATTCTGACTCACTACTTTAGCCATTTGACATACCCTGCAACTCTACACAAACTTCTTCACATCTTGTGACAACTGAGGCCAATAATAATGCTCACTGATAATGGAAATGGTCTTATCTCAACTAAAATGTCCTGCCATTCCTCCACTATTTTTCTCTTTTATCAGGTTCTCCCTCATGGAACTCCTCGGAATACACAGTTGACTTCCCTTAAACAACATGCCTTCTTGAATTATGAAATCCAGCCACTCTGTCCTGTCAACTATAACAGGTTCCTTGCAAGCTTTCCAAGCCTTTGCAAAATTAGGATCTTTCAGATACAATGTCTTGAGTTCACTAAACCCAACCACCTCAATCTGTATTTCTATCAACAATGTATGCCCCTTACTTAAGGCATCTGCAACCCTATTTGACTTCCCACTCCTATATTTTAAAACAAATGTACAACTCTGCAAAAATTTTACCCATTTCATATGCCGCTGATTTAATTTTCCCTGACTACTTAGGTACTGCAATGCTTGATGATCAGTATACATAACAAATTCCTTCGGCAACAAATAATGCCTCCATTTCTTTAATGCTTGAACTATTGCATAAAATTCCTGATCATATACAGAGTACTTTCTCTTTGCATCATTTAACTTTTCACTGAAATAGGCAATGGGCTTACCTTCCTGGCTTAACACTACTCCAATGGCACAACCACTGGCATCACAATCCACTTGAAACACCTTATTGAAATCTGGGAGAGCCAAAACAGGTTGTTTTGTCACCTTCTACTTCAATAGATCAAAAATCCTTGCTGCTCCAGTGCTCCACTTGAACTCTTTTCTATCCCCTCTCATTGTTTCAGTTAGGGGTGCACAAATAGTACTGAAGTTTCTAATAAACTTTCTATAAAAACTTTCCAAACCATGGAAAGATCTCACCTCAGTAGCAGTTCTTGGGGTAGGCCATTCCAAAATAGCCTTCACCTTCTTTGGGTCCATCTTGAGACCTTCTGTTGAGACAACAAACCCCAAGTACACTAACTCCTTCTTCACAAAACTACACTTCTTTAGATTAATCAGCAATTTCTCTTCTCTTAACTTCTCAAAGACTCTACCAATATGCATTATATGCTCATCTAGTGACTTACTGAATATCAAAATATCATCTAAATACACAATAACAAAGCTTCCTAGGAACTCTTTCAGTACCTCGTTTATGAGCTGCATGAATGTGCTCGGTGCATTGGTTAGCCCAAAAGGCTTGACTAACCACTCGTACAGGCCCTCTTTGGTCTTGAAGGTGGTCTTCCATTCATCTCCCTCTCAAATCCGGATCTGGTGATATCCACTTTTTCGATCAATCTTTGTGAAGTACTGAGCTCCACTCAAATAGTCCATTAGGTCATCCATCCTTGGCAGGGGAAATCTATACTTGATTGTTATCTTTTTTATGGCCTGAGAGTCTATACACATCCTCCACTCCCCATCCTTCTTTGGTGCTAGTACTGTAGGTACTGCACATGGACTCAGACTCTCTCAAATCAAACCCTTTCTCAACAACTCCTCAACTTGTCTGTTCAACTCCTCATTTTTTGCAGGAGTGATTCTATGAGCTGCCTTATTCAGCAAACTGGCTCCTGGGATCAAGTCAATCTGATGACTGATCTTCCTCATTGGTGGTAAACACTCAAGTACATTATCAAAAACAATATCCTAAAACTCATTCAATAACCCAGAAACTTCTACTGGAACCTTCTCACTACCCTCCTTATCCATTTTAGGAATCAATGCATAACACACACGCTCATGTTTCATGCCTTCTAAAAATTTCCTTCCATCAACATAACAAATTCTAGCACTACTGCATACCTTTTCTTCAGCCTTCTTCAGGGGTTTCAACTTATGGTGGTCTCCATCCTTCATCAGGGAATAAGTGTTTGCATGGCCATCATGTACAGCTCACTTGTCAAACTGCCATAGCCCCCCTAGCAACATGTCACATGCATCCATAGGGATGATATCACAGAGTACCTCATCATGATAGCTTCCAATCTTGAACTTCACCAGGCACTGCTCATTGACTAAAACTTTGTGGTCTTTCTGCAACCAGTCAATCCGATATGGATGTGGATGCCTTTCCCTCTTCAGCTTCAACTTTGTAACCATTTCTTCTGACACTAGATTATCAGTGCTCCCACCATCAATAATGACATCACAACATTTTTCTTCACACTTGCACCTTATGCGAAACAGATTCTTCCTCTGTTCTGGCTCCTTCTCTTCAGTCACCAGGGCTCTTCTAACCACTAGGGCTTCTCTCCTTTCAGCATCATCTGAATGCTCAGATTGAGCCTCCTCATCTACATGCGCAACCCTTTCACGACCTTCTGGCCTTTTGTCTATCCTTCCTTGGTATTGTGGACATTCATAGGCTCTATGCCCTTCTTCCCCACATCAGAAACAAGTTCCTCTGAAACCACCCCTTTCGGGTCCTTGCCCAAATCTTCCTCGTCCTCTACCTCTTTGATCACCACCATTCTGATCACGTGGGTGGTAGAAGTTATCATTCCTCTGGCTTCGACTGGTACCCACATCTTCACTTTTCTTCTCACCCTCATTTCGGCTTCCAAAAGATCTTCCGCTACCCCTTCCAGTTTGACCTCCTCATCCTTTTTGCTTACTGTCAAATCTTTTGTTCAGCTTCTCTTCAACTCTCAGCGAAAATTGGTAAGCATCCTCAATGGTGGCCATTCTAACCAAGCTTAGCTCCTCTTGAATGCTCAGTCGTAACCCATTAAGATAACGGGCTACATTCTCCTTGTTGGCCTCAACATGTCTCGTTCTGATGATTATCTTGTGAAAATCTTCTGTGTATTCTTTCACATATCTACTTCCTTGCTTCAACCCTTGCAATTTATTCAATAGATCTAACTCATAGTCCATTGGCATGAACTGCTTCTTCAGTTTCTCCACCATGCGATCCCATCTGGTGATCTTTCCCTTTTCTCTCTTATTTCTTTCTAGTTGGACCTCTTTCCACTAGATAATGGCGTGGCCCTTCAGCTTCATTTTTGCAAACTTAACCCAATCTGGGTCCTCTACTTCTTCATACTTGAAATACTCTTCCAACTCGTTGATCCAATAAATCAACTCTTCCGGGTTTAGACTACCAGAAAAACTGGGAACTTCTACTCTAGGTCTTTTTTCGATCTTCGAAATGGCCCTTATCAGCCGCATTTGATCTTGATCAATAGCTTCTTCTTCCTCTTCTACATTGAATCTTCTACCTCTTCTTCATCCTCACTTTCTTCTCCCCTTCTCGGGTTTACCCCTCTTCTTAACTCTCTTTGTAATGCATTAATTTGTCTCTCGAGGGCTCTGAAACCCTCGGCCGCTAATGGATCTCTTCCACCAGCATTTTTGGCACCACCTCGCCTACCACGTGCCACTCTTGGAGGCATCTTGAATATCTTGAACCCACAACCACAGTCTTGGTGTGAACTGCCAAATGATCAGCGATCTATTCACACGCTCAAGAAAACCCGCTCTGATACCACTTGATGAGGGTGCAACCCGAGACACAGAAAATCACATCGAAAATTGAGATCCTTATTATTTTCAAAAATGAAAATCTTACATGCAGAGGATCTCAAATCTTTGAGTTCTGCAATACATGCAAATTACAGAAATTCCCCTATTCGCAGCATGCGATCTTCTTTTTCCAAAAACTACCACAAAAATCAGAAACTACCCCATAAATAGCCCCATTTCCTCCGTTTGGAGCCAAAAACAACATTCTAATTATGCACAAACTTCTGGAAGCCCTAACTCAAGATCTAACCGTCGGATCTTCAATGATAATATCTTTTCGGAAAGGTCTTGCGAAAATGAAGTGCTAGAAAATGGGGCCTAAAGGCTAGCCACTTTCGTTTTCCGCCAATTTTCGGGCCCATCCGGAGCCTTTAAGTCCCTCAAAATTAGCTCCGAAGATTTTGTAGGGCAAAAAGCAGAAACTGAAACTTGAATAACTTTTGAACCGGGAATGATCTTCGCCTGATTCTTTCACCAAAGTGTTTATTATTCTGTCCTAAAGCTTTCCTTAAATTTTTGTCTCCTCACACCTTCAAAATCATACCTGCTAAAAATAGCAATCGAGCAGAAAAAGCAAAAAACCAGTTCTGAAAGTTGGGAATTCTTCTTCGACAAAAAGGGTATCCAGAAATGAAAAAACATATACAAAACTCTAAATGAAAGTAAATATATTTTTGGGTGATGTAGGATTGCCCTTACACCACTGGATGCTCCTACATCAGTTTGTCTATGTAGCAGCCTCCATGATCACTATTCATTCGTAGTTTCAAATCCAGGAACCTTCTCTCTTCCATGCCCTTTTTCCTTTTTTTAAATAAGTAACCTTAGGCAAGGTTCATTGCACATTATAAAGCTAAATCCAGTGTTGAAATGGAGTTCTAGACTGCTGTTTGAACCTGCAACAAATGCTCAGCAACTCTCCCATCTTAAGAGCTCCATTTGCAGATCCAACTTCCCCACTTTGTAACTCATTCGTAAGTCTACCTTGTGATTCCAGTAAATCACATAAATCAACTGAGATATTCCAAGCATCCTCATGACCTGACATCTGAGAGACCTTGTGATAGTTTTCTGCAATCTAATTGTGGAAGATTGTCTTTCAAGAGAGGTGATGCACCTATGCATCTCCTGTGTTGAGAAGTGCATAAAAAACACATCAACAGGCTTCTCGATTGTAAATTCAAGCTACACTATTTCACACTAAACATTATAGACAAACAAGTAAATTGTAAAATAACTATTACGAAAAATACTTAAGAACCACAAGAAAATAACAAATGGTCGTAATGAACACTTTGTTTTGGGAAATTGATTTTTTTTTTTATCATGAAGAACAACTTGTTATCGAAAACTTCTAACAGATGAGAAATAAAGAATATCATGAAACATATTGATACAAGACATATAAAATGTTCCATCCAAAAAAAAAAACTGTGGCAAAATTTTTAGAATTTTAAAAATTTAAAACAATCCTTCTTTAAAGAACAATAGAATAATTTATTACAGGGCCCTTCAAATGGATGAAGCAAAAATAATATCATGAAACATATTGATACAAGACAAGCAATCTATGTAATAGTTTAGTTATCAATTCTAAATTCATAATTTTTTTGTAATTCTTATTAACCAATGAGGCACATTTAGCAACATACTTTCTTCAAGAGGTAAGTTGCACGCTATCATAAAAAACCTTAGGGAAGTCTTCTCTATTTGTCTACAATATTTAGTGCCAACTGATGTAACTCAAATTTCCAACTAACTCTATGGTGTTATGGCCATTTTGCACAGATGATTGCTACCCATTAATGTACTGCCAAATAATGTACTTTAAATTTTTATTTGGCAGCTTAATTGTTACATAGACTACTTCTCTTGTATGAATAGTTATCTTTGTGCATCTTTGTACACCTTTTTAGTCATTATACAGTCTCTATAGTGTGCGAAATGAAGCTTTGTGGATGGCTCTCCAATTCAAACAGATGAGAGAAAAAAAATCATGAAAAATATCAATACAAGATTCGAGCTACATTCTTTGGTAATAAATATTGAAGACAAGTAGAGAAATTGTATAAGAGGTGTTAGAGTGATTGTATTCCTTGTTATATGTTTGTATCTTTGATGTTATACCTATTTTGGAGACTTCAAAGAGATTATGCCTCTATATGGATGGAGAAATTACAGTTAGATCTTCTTTCTTTCATCAATAAATATAGTTAGGATTAGTAATTTTTTCATTGTTTGTTTATTGTTTGTAGTTATTTATGCACCTCTTTGGCGTTAGAGCCATTAACATATGATCAATTCTAGATTAACATAGGAGTAATTGCATATATATATATGTTTAGTGGGTATTAAGTGTTATTATAATATATCTCTTTTACAATTTCTCTATTCACCTATAATATTTAGTTGCAAGTAATGTACCTCGATTTTTCAATCAAGTTTGTGACATTATACCCATTTTGCATAGGTTATTTGAGCTGGTTGTCTTTACCACTTTTATTTAATGTGGGTTGATTGCCAAAGAATGTAGCTCAAATTTTGAATTGACAACTCAACTCTAACATAAACTTATTATCATGTGTACGAATCTCTGTGTAACTCTTTGCAAAGATCCCATGTATTTACTCTTTGCAAGTATGACTCTCTTTTCAACTTTCCTGATAGATTATTTACACACAACTCTTTGCAAAGATCCCATGTATTCAAAATATTCCATTTTATCTCTTTCTTTTTACAAGAGATAATGCTAAGCTCTTTTACTCTATATCTATATTATTTACTTTATAATGTTGCACAAATACAATAGACATTCACGAAAATCAGTGTATTGTAAATTCTCTTTTTCAAAAATTTTCATGCTCCAACAACTTGATCCAATGCTAATCACCCTGTTCAACACCAACAACAGTACATGTAAGTACAAAACTTTTTAATTTTCAATAAATAGATATGGTGAAGCAATTGTAAATATTATTAATTATTTTAAAATTTAGATTGTCTATATTGATTTCTTAATTGTTTTCCTCATAGCTCTTTTATAATTCCCCTTTTTCTCTATAATATTTAGTACCAAATAATTTAGCTTGAATATTCAATTGACAACCAACCTGTTAAACAACTTTCTTGTTTCAATATATATCACACTGTTTATTTCTCCTAGTTTTCCATAGCAATATACTCCTTATCATAGTTTACAGGTCTCTTTTATTTTCCATATGTTAAAGTTCTTAAGTGTTTTCCTAACAACTCTTTTACAATTTATCTATCTTTCTATAATATTTAGTGTATACACCTAAAAATGGTCTGGAGAATTCCAATTAATCAAATACAAATTATTTAATTGATTATCCTAATTTCCTCTACTGTTTGAATAAATAGAAATATTTATTCATATAATTCACATTTAAATTCATCTTAATTAAATTAACAAAATTAAATACTTTATTTGATTTAATTATCATTTTCCTATTTTATTCTATCACATCAATCTTCAATTAATTAAATAGAGATCAAAACACTTTATTGATTAATTGCCATATTCTTCTGTTTAATTTAATAAACAAATTCTATAGTTCATTTTATTAAATTATGTATCCCTCTTTTGCTAATTTAAATAAATCAAAATATTTGAATTAAGGCATAAGGAATATTCCATCTATATTTCCTCAAAAATGAATTAGATATCCTATGTCTAATTTATGTCAAAATTAATGCTTTGAAACTTCATGGGAAGTTTTGGAGACAAATTGGAGACAAATTCCAAATTCTTCTCTCAATCCTCCTCCATCAATCCTTCCTCTTCTCTTGCATGGTGTTTACATGGGTAGAGACAATCACCAATTTTCTCTCAATCTCCTCCATCTCTCACCATTCAATCCTCCAAATTGAATCCAAGCCTTTCAATGTCATCCCTATGCATTTCTACAGCCAAGAAATCTATAAATGAAGCCTCATTGAACCGAAAAAAAGATCCAAATAATCTAACTTATGCACTCTTAATCTACAGGAATTCAAGCATCCTAGCATCAAGCATCCAGCATCTAGCATCCAGCAATCAAGTTTTCATATCATGGTTACCTCCTGTAGCTGCATTTATCTGTTTTCATGTCAATTCATGCTAGTTTAGTTTCTTTATCATCTAGTATTATCACATTAAGCTCCATATCATGGAATTAACATCCATCTCATTCTTCAGATAGTCATTTTAACAGTCACATTGCTTACATGATCTGAGAGCCATAGTGATTTAATAAATCTTTGGAGATAGAGAACAATATGACACTTTCAATAGATTATTGCTTTAAAATGATTAATTTGGCTTTGTCTTTGATATAATGTCATATTAAGAAGTGTATTTTGTGCTTTACACCTTATTCACACTTACAAATTGGTGCCCACCATAGGCCATTAACCCTAATTTTATCATTTTTTCTAAAAAGTGGCACGCAGGTTCCCAACGTGTTTTGTTTTAGCGCTTTCGTCAAATACTATAGCGCATCTGTGGAAAACTACATCACTTTCATGCTTTGTTTCGGTGCTTTCATGTTACTAGAGTGCATCGATAAAAAATTTCAACATTTTCAAATTTAGCGCTTCCATGACCTGTTTCAGCGCATCTATCATCTAGCACTTTTGTGAAAAATTTCGGCACTTCGGTGTCCTCTTTCGGTGCTTTCGTATTATAGTGCATCAAGTAAAAGTTATAGCACTTCGGTGGACTGTTCTAGTGCTTTTGTAAAATCAGTCTGGATCCGACGCGACTACGGCCAGATTTTAATTTTTTTTCACAGTTGAGCTAAAATTTATCAATCCTAGGATAGTCACTTCTGGTTTTCTAAAAATTATCAATCCTAGGATAGTCACTTCTTGGTTTCTAAAATGTATCAATCCTAGGGTAGTCACTTTTTGTTTTCTTATAGAAAATTTATCAATCCTAGGATAGTCATCATATTTTCACATTATAAGTTAAAAAGAACAACATGATTTCTGTGAAGCAACACCTTCACATAGATTATAAAATTTTCTTTTTGGGCTTAAAATAAAACAACTTATATGTTGTGCTTGTGGTGATTAGGCTTATGCTCTCCCCTTAATTGGGTGATCAAAGCACCAGATTCACTTTTACTTCATGCTATTTAGGCTTTATTAAATCCTTTAGAAGGCCTGCTGTTGTGGGAAAAAGTACTCACCCTATGGGAACAACCTAAGTGGGAATGCCTAAAGCTAAGGATTCCAACCCACTATAATAAAAATGCAAGTTGTTGATGAAAGTCCAACTTGGCAGTAGTGAGCAAGATAACCATCCCCAAAATCTTTGTTCTAAAGATTGGGAGGTCTCCTGAGGGAGTTTATCAATTGCTGTACCACACAGAAGCCCTATCTATGAACCATAGAGTAGTATCCCACCGAGTCAGTATCCATACATTGTCATACTCACGGTGCAAGGGGAGGGAAGAATCTTCCCCGAAGACACTCACCATATAATTTCCAAGAAATTTTTTCTCAGAGGACGAGAAATCCAACTCTGAGAATGCGCCTAGAAACGACAAAAAAGGGCGCCCTCTAGGGGGTGACAAGGCTGTGTGCGTTAACGCAATTCAAGATTTTGGGCTATGAGTATAATGATGAACTATTTGTCCTTAAGTGTGAGTCTGTTTGATTCGTGTACAATTGACAAAGCAATCCGTGAAAATCAATAAGGACCATTCATGGTTCTTGAACATACATGATCTATTCAGTTTAGAAAAATTATTCAAAATTATTTCCTTTGTTTTCACAAATTCATTAAACTCAGATTGAAGATCATCCTGGAAACAAACAAAGTCAAGTTAGATTAGAAAATCCATGCTTTGAAAGTAGAATTCCACCACGTTTGTCAAGAGAAAAATCAAAATAAAAAAACCGAAGAAACCTTTCCGTTATCGAGATACATTAAGAAGAGGGCATTTTCTATATCAAAATTGAAAACTCTTTTTACAACATAGAACATTCATCCATAGATATCACGATTTTTCTAGGGGTCACACTTTAGATTATGTAGTAGAACCAATCTATTCACGAGCCTTCTTCCAAAGAAGAGATCTCACTCAGTATCACAACTGTAGTCAATGCATACATCGTTCTTATTTTCCACAATCCATGATACAGTATGCCACAAGGTCAGATTAGATTTTATAATAGAGAGTCATAAAAGTCCTACTTTTAGTGCTCTCGAAACTTGTTTTGGTGCTTCGGGTCACTATTTCAGCGCTTCTATGAAATAGCACTTTCGAGCACTGTTTTAGTGCTTACAGTCTTTATTTTAACGCTTTCATTAAACAATTCTTTCATCAACAATTTCAATGCTTTTGGGCACTGTTTAAGCACTCCTATCAAGATAGCGCTTCCATCAATTTTTATAGCGCTTTCAAGAACTATTTTAGCACTTCTGTCAAGATAGCGCTTCTGTCACCTATTTCAGCGCTTTACAACTCTGTTCTAGTGCTTCTGTGAAATAGCGCTTTCAAAATAGAGAGTTCAAAAAATATTGCCAGTCAGTTAGTCTATCATTTTATCAACAGTTTTTATCAGAACCAAGTTTATGTTTTATCAGAATCACTGTCTAGAGACCGAAAATAGATAGGTTTATACAAATTTCCAATCTTATCAACTGAAACATGATCTTGCAAATCATAAATGTCAAAATAAAATACACAATAGATTACTACACTAAAGTTTCATCATCAGTGACTATCATCCTTTATCAGGAAACCAAGTATAGTAATCAAATTTTTAACATAGTCTCATCAATGAGATCAGTCATCTTATTCGACTTTGTTAAAAGTTCAATTGAAATCTTTTTAGCATAGAAGATCAACATTTTGGAAGTAAGGGAAAAAAATTGTATTCCAATCTTCACTAGGTCCCAAAAGCAGAGACTCTTAGAGAAAGAACTTGAAACATCCCAAACAATGGTAGAAGAGAATCCTTGGAACAATTTGAACCAAAATGATAAGAACAAAATAACTCCAGAGGATATTCACACAGCTCAACAAGATCCTAAGTTCCATAAATTTATGGAAAAGATTTTAGAACAAGATATGGAGAAGTATCTTTTGATGTTGGTTGAATCGGGTGCTAAACTTCCCAAGGACTTTGATGCGAATCATCTGAAGGAACCACCTAGAACAAGTGAGACTAAAATACTACAACCTACACAAACAATAGATCCAGTTGTTTCTTTGACATCCCAAATGCAAATGTTACAACATTAGATACATGATATGATGAAAGGGAGTACCAAAAGATATGCAATACAGGACATTTGTCCTTATCCTTTCAATGCAACAGTCGGTCTAATACCTTTTCCTAGACACTGTGAGATTCGAAAATATGATAAATACAATGGAAGAACAGATCCAATAGATCATATCAGGGAATTTAAAACAATGAGCCTCATGTTTTCCCAAGAGGAAACTTACTTAATGAGATTATTCCCAAGGAGCTTGGGAGGATCATGTATGGAGTGGTTTTTAAAACTACAACCAGGTATCAGAACTTTTGAAGAACTTGTCAATAGGTTCATTTCCTAGTATTCCTTTAACATCTAATAGGATGTTACAATAAAGGATCTTTATAACCTAAAGCAAAACAAAGGGGAGACGTTCTTATCTTTTCTACAAAGATGGCCATGATTGTTTGTTAGATATCCTCGATCCATTCTTGAGGAAGAAAAGCTGGAGTTGTTCATTGAAAACTTGATGGAGGAAATGAGTTATAGACTTGAATTGCAATGTCCTCCCACATTCGAAAAGGTAATAGAAAATGATCTTAAAATTGAGGAGGCACTAGTCAAAATCTAGGAGTTATCAAACATTTCAATGATAAAACAAATAACACAAATAACTCCTCCAATCAATACTCAAGCAGCGATAAGCCAAAATTTTGGCAAAAGAATTGAATCATGACTACTAATGAAACAACAAGTGATCCCAAAATGTCAAACCGGTTTTCAACTTGACAGCATCTACATCAAAGAATCAAAGCAATGATCAAATTGTCAAGTCAAATGTCATACAAAGCAATGAGATTGTAAAAACACAATCATATTAGAAACCATCAAATCGGCGTAGGTTCACACCTTTAGGCCAAATGATAGAATCAACAATGAAATAATTAGTCACTAGTGGCCTTATCACTGCACGAGAAGCCCGATTCTGGGATCCAAAGGTCAAACCACCATGGTAGAATGATGCAGATTACTGCAACTTCCATAATAACAAAGGCCACAAAACCAATGATTGTATGGAGTTGAAGCACATAATACAATATTTGATCGACAACAATAAAGCATATGTGGAAACACCCCAAAACAATCATGATCATTCGGCCTTCAAGGACCCTTTTCCAAACTATGAAAAAGGAGCATCATCATCTTCAAACGACAAAGGGAAGAACATCAACCATGTCTTTGACACAACAATCCTTTGTCTACCGGAAATAGAGAGTGATCATACAGTTAGTCACAACATTGACAAACCCAAAATCAACAACACTACCCCTTTGGACTTGATGCCAAGCATACAAAACTCTGATAATCAAATCAATGTCTTAAAAATTAGAGACTGTCAAGAACATCAACCAACAAATGTAATGACTAGGGGGCAATCCAAGGTAGTGTTAAAGGGAGTTGGATCTACACATGTAGTTCCACCTCCATCTCATTATAACATTTTCGATCAACTACAAAATATTCCTACACAAATATCAATAGTAGAACTCAAATTATCACCATTGCATAAGGAGGTTCTAGAACAAGCATTAGTTGCCACTATGGTACCAAATAATCTAGATGTTTGTTAGTTCCAAGCTATGGTGGGACATTTGACTACCCCACATTGTTTATCATTCTCTAAATAGGAAGATGTCTCACTAAACCATCCCCATAATACTGCACTCCATATTGAAGTCTTAATCCACAATCATCACGTCAAGAGAGTCTTAATAGATGGGGGAGCTGGTCTGAACATTTGCACTCTCAATTTAATCCATGCACTAGGGTATTCAGATGATGCTATTTATGCTCGAAGAAAAATGACTATCAAAGCATATGATGAGGAAGAAAGATCATCTAAAGGCTTGATTGTGCTACCCATTCAAGCGGGGCCAATGATGAAACATATAGCATGTCAAGTGTTGGAAAAAGAGTTAACATACAACATTCTCTTAGGATGACCATGGATCCATAAAATGTAGGCTGTACCTTCGACATATCATCAATGTTTGAAGCTTCCAATAAATGGATAGGAGGTGACTATATCTACTGATTACAATCATCCTCTACATTGTGACACAATTATAATTTCCCAAGATACCTTAGTGCCTCACAAAAGGGAAGCATCCAGCTCAAAATTATCCAAAGAAGAACAACATCCAAGTATCACCACCAAGTGGGTAGAGAAGAAGGGTAAAGAAAAAGAGACAAGTCCTGTTGAAACTCAATCAATAGATAATCCGGATCAGCAAACTTATTTATCACAAAAAATTCAAGAGCAAGTCCAACTGACAGACAAGGGAATGGGAAAATATTCTATGGAGCAATCACTTAACCTATCATAGTTAATGCCATCTCCTAAGACATATGGTCAACCATCTATGATAAAATCTCAAACATCATTACCAGTCACAATTCTTGACAAAAGGTTTGTCAAAAAAGATACCATAGAGGATGAATCAGACAACAACACGATCTTGGATTGGCTATACAAATATGAGGAACCCTCTACATTAGATATCAATATCAAAAATGTCAATAGTAACACTGATAAATATGGAAAAGGAAAAACTATTTTAGAAAAAATGGGGTATGAAGGACAAGGACCTATTGGATTAGGAAAGGATGGAATCATAGAGCCTATTACACCCATCACTCTCCACTCAAAAGAGAAGCCAGGACTGGGATACTCTAATGAAGAAAAATAGGAACCGGAAAAGATTGTTGTAGAAAGAATCCTTCAACTTAGAAATAGCTCTAAGACAAATTCAAATGAATATGAATGGGATTCATGTTCTGATGCATCTTTCATAGATATTCATATTGATATCATCCAAAAATATACACCTATGTGTGAGGAGGGCAAAGGCTCTGGGTCTAGACCAATCGTGGCAGGGTCACTAAATATCAATGATTCAAGTGGGGACGACCAGACCTCAGGTGAGCTAGACGATCTTGAAGAGGGTACCATCATTGACCTCGATATTCCAATGAACAACTATGAAGAAATGGCTTTCCAACCCCTAACATCCATCAAACCAAATGAATCTGATGACCTCATGCCATTAATCCATCCTGAACTCATTGACTGGGAACCTGTCGAACCTTTGACTATACCAATTTTTATAGACGATAATGCCATCATAAATTTCTTATGTCATAGGAACTTGGTACAAGTTCTATCTATAATACTCATAACAACATGACTTGGTAGGAGGGTGTCAAATCTTCTAGTTGAAAAAATGAAAATAGGGAAAATAGATCTAATGGTGAAAACCATTCAATGGTAGCATTAGATCTGGAAAAAGAAAAAATAAAGAACGCATCTAACATTGAAAACCTTTTTGAGGCACTGAAGGATGGAATATTTGACACTCTTCTGGAACATTATCATGAGCGATCATCAGTCCTGGTAGAACCAACACAGTCTGTGAACATTGGCACTGAAGAAAAGACAAAAATCCTACATCTAGTGGAATCCATGATAGATCAAGAGAGACCGGAATTCATCAAATTCTCTAAGGAAAGAAGCATCAACTTCGCTTGGTCATATTCTAATATGCAAGGCTTAGATCCAAATTTTCTCATGCATCACTTGTCTTTGCCTACAGGAGTCAAGCCTGTCAAGCAAAAATTGAGAAAAATGCATCCACATATCGCATTGATGGTAAAAATAGAGCTAAAGAAATTATTGGATACTAGACTCATTAGTTCTATAGACTACGTTGAGTGGATATCAAACATTGTACTTGTTTCAAATCCAGACAATAGCATTAGGATATGTACGGATTTTAGGGACCTAAATAAAGCATGCTCGAAGGATGATTTTCCATTACCAAATATAGACATCATCATGGACTTGACGGCGGGGCATGCCATTTTTTCAATCACGGATAGTTTCTCTGGGTACAATCAAATAAAAATAGCTCCAAACGATCAGGAAAAGATGACTTTTACATGTCCATGGGGAACCTTTTGTTGGAACGTCATGCCATTTGGTCTGAAAAATGCAGGAGCCACCTATCAAAGAACAATGACAACAATCTTCCATGATATGATGCACACCTTCATGCAGGATTACATGGATGACATCTTGGAAAAATCTGGTACTAGGGAAGGACATCTTCATATTCTAGACAAATTCTTCACACGGCTGGAGAAATTCAATTTCAGGTTAAACCCCAAGAAGTGTGTCTTCGAGGTCAGATCAACAAAACTATTAGGGTACATTGTCTCAGAAAATGGCATTGAAGTGGATGCATAAAAAGTCAAAGCGATAATGGTGATGCCACCTCCTAATAATATCAGTCAACTTAGATCACTACAGGGAAGGCTCCAATTGATTAGAAGATTTATCTCCTGGCTGGCGGACAAAAGTCATCCTTTTAATCATCTATTGCATAAGAATGTGGTTTTCAAATGGGATAATGGGTGTGAAACAACTTTCAATCAAATAAAATAGTATCTAATGTCACCACCTATTCTCATATCACCCACAGAAGGAAGGCCTCTCATATTGTACATTGCCATGACATATATCTCTTTGGGGGCACTATTAGCGCAAGAGGATTATGAAGGAAAAGAACATGCCATCTACTATATCAGTTGGAATTTAAATGGGTATGAAATAAATTACACTTTCATAGAGAAATATTTCTTGATGGTGATGTTTTCTACTCAACATTTGAGACACTATATGCTAACTCATACAATAAATCTAATAGCAAAGATCGATCCTTTAAAATATCTACTCAGTAAAGCTACCTTAACAGGTAGACTGGCAAAGTGGGTCATGCTATTAAGTGAATTTGACATTCAATATGTAGAGAGAAAGGAAATCAAGGGTCAGGAAATCGTTGAACAATTAGCTAAGGCTCCTTTACTAGATGATCAACCAATGACAATGGAGTTTCTGGATGCAGACATTCTAACAGTGATGCCCCAACAATGGGTATTATATTTTGATGGATCGTACACACAGCGAGGATCAAGAGCAGGGATTTTTTTCATCTCTCCACAAGTACACACCATTCCAAAATCATATAGATTGATGTTTCAGTGTACAAATAATGTGGTAGAATATGAAGCATTGATCATTGGGGTCAAAATAGCAATTCAATGGAAGATCATGGACTTACAGGTATATGGGGACTCTCAACTAGTTATTTATCAAGTAAATGATGAGTATCAAACAAAATATGAAAAGTTGATGCCATACAAGCAACAAATAGATAATCTGAAACAATTCTTTGTTAGTATCAAGTTTGATCAAATTCCAAGGGCAGAGAACAAAGTTGTGGATGCTATGGCTACAATTGCTTCATTATTACAATTGCCTGAGAAGCGTGTTTGTTATGAGTTTATGGTAGAACAAGTATCATGTCCTTCCCATAATAATTCAGAATCCGCTACCATCTTCCATCTAGAAACAATTGAAACCTCCATCTCTGAAAAGACCTATGCTTACCTGAAAGACAATATCCTTCCTCCTGATCTATCCAGGAAACAAAAATGAAACTTCATCCACCAATCCGCACGATATACTTTAATCACTGACATACTTTATCGTCGAGGTCTTGATGGTACCTTACTCTGATTTCTAGAACATCACGAATCTGAAATGACCCTACAAGAGGTTCACGAGGGAATTTGTGGCACTCATTTGAGTGGGATAACTCTAGCCAAGAAACTCCTCCATTTGGGATATTATTGGCCATGCATGGAGAAAGAATCCTATCAGTTTATCAAGGAATGTCAAAAGTGTTAGATTCACAGCAATTTGATTCATGCACCAGCACAAGAACTGCATCCCTTCACATCAACATGGCCTTTTTCTCAATGGGGGATTTGGTATGAAAAATAAATCCATTTTCATCCAATGGACACAAGTTCATTATAACAGCTATAGAATATTTTACAAAATGGATAGAAGCAGTACCTCTTACAACCATCATTGGAAAGCAGATCTCCTCTTTCATCTTGAATTACATAATATGTCGGTATGGAATCCCTCAATCCATTATCACTGATAATGGATGACCTTTCAAGAATCAAGATGTCTAGGAGCTATGTGAAAAGTTCCATATCCAACATCGTTTTTCAACACCATACTATCCTCAAGGGAATGGCCAAGCAGAGGCCTCAAACAAAACCATTCTAAAAATTCTCAAAAGGACAGTTAACAATGTTGGAAATGATTGGCATGTTCAACTCAATCCTACACTATGGGCCTACAGAACAAGTATAAGAACACTAATGGGAGCTACTCCATATGCCTTGGTATATGGGTCAAAAGCCATATTGCCCATCGAAGTAGAGATTCCATCCCTTCGTGTATCACTCAGAGGAATCATTTCAGATGAAGACTATAGGGTATCTAGATTGCAAGAACTAGAATTATTGGATGAGTGTCATCAACAGGTCATTAATCATCTAACGGATTATCAATAGGGGATGTCAAGAAATTACAACCATAGGGTAAAATCGATGGTCTTTCTGGTTGGTGACTTGGTACTAAAGGAAAACCCTAGGAATCAATAGGATAGGGAGAAGAAAGGGAAATTTGAACCTAACTGAATTGGTCCTTTTTTTGTCATATCAGTGTATGGATTAGGGGCATATCAACTATCAACGTTAGAAGGGAATTTTTTTGATGAACCTATCAACAGTATCCATCTCTGAAAGTTATATGCTTGAATCTCCTAGTGCATGGGTCAAACCTCTGAAAATGGTTTCCTTGATGAAAACCTGGCAAATAGGCATCTTGGCAACACAAAAATACAAAAAAAAATGGAAAATATAAAAAAAAGAAAAAAAGTAAAAAATAAGAAACATACACAAAACAATGAGTGTATTCAAAACATATGGTGAAAACCTTGAAACAGGCATCATATGTGATTCTAAGATTAGCTTTCCCATCTATTTTGAAACATATCAGGATCTTTAGTCTGGCAGTCAGTACCGTTTCATATCATGTCAGTAGTCTTGCCATATTTGCATCCATACCAAAATCATTTTCACATAGTCAAGTCTCACTGCAAAGCTTGGGGGCAACATCTGGATATCACTAGGGGCAACAAAAACATCGATTTCATCAAAGGGTGAAGAATAGTATAATAGGAACAATGAAAACAGAGATCAAAGCGCAACATCAATCATCATTAGAGAGGCATCAAAAATCTAAAAACATGTCAAAAAGTTAGTATGAAAAAAACAAAATCCAAAAACATAGGTCTGTGTCAGTTGAACTACGTGGTCTCTGCATGCGTAATGTAGGCAAGGCTAATATTTGATCAACCCCCGAGACCCCTAGGATAGGTTAGTAGGTTAGGTCTTTGGTCAAAATCTCGAAAATCATAGAAACATCACAAAATCAGGATGGATGATCTAAACTCCGAATAATGATTGAAACACTCTAAGTAAAAAATGGATACATGGTATTTTTGATTATCATTTCTTTGGAGTAACTCAATGATGTATTGAACTAGAGAAACAAGGAAGAAGAATGATGTTTTTATTATCTGCTATCTGTAAGATTAATCATATAAATGTATGAATTATCGAGGGATGTGCTATGCAAATGTATCACCGATGACATTCAGAATTCACATATTGAAATCATTAACCACTGCCTATTTATGCAATGAATGCTCAAGTCATCTCGGTTAAATCATACCTAGATGCTTGTGTTCACTTGCAATATCAAAAATCATGAAAGTAGTACTCAGGTTGTCACTTGTCTAACACATACCTTTGATGCTTGTACTCACTTTCAACATCCAATAAAAGCTCTATGATGTCAAAAAGCACAATAGTACTATTAAAGTGACAATAGTTTTGCAAATAGTTGCATGTTAACATTTGATTGCATTCATCACAATCATTATCTGTAGAGTATTTGTTGCATAAATGGTTCCATCAATGATTATCGTATCTACAAATAGGACTAAGTATACTTGACATAAATCCAAAAATCATCAAACACATGTAGGAGTTATCATCTCATCGTTAAGTTTTGTTATTTCATCATACATCAAATAAATTATAAATTAAATTGTACCATAAGTACATCATGTTTATTTTACCATAAAAACATTCATTAAATTATCATCCATCAACATCATATGCATTTGATCACTTTTTAAACCCATACATCATTATCCATCCATACATTTTATCACATTTAAAATAAATGCAAGTCATATCATTATTATAATTACATCATCCATCCATTATCATTCATCATAAGATCATCTTTTTTATCATTATCACATTTAAAATAAAAAGCATTTATCCATCCATCCATACATCTTTATCACATTTAAACATTCATTAATATATCAATCCTCATTTAGAGATTCATACATCACATCATACATCCATGTATCATATATTCTACAAATGCATTTATCATAGAATCATTACATAAAAAAAAAGAGAGCATTTATCATTACATCATCACATTTGAAATAAAATCATTCATATAGAACATCACATAATAAATGCATCCATTACATAGAAATCATAAACCATCGTAAAATGACATCAATGAAATCTCATATATATATCATCAATGTCAAGTATACAATGGAGTCTAAAAATAAAGATACATCATGAAAAATGAGGTACATCATAAAATACATCATGTCTCAAAAAGGAAAATCTCAATAGCATCTATGATCTGCTACTACCAGAATGTGTGGGCCCAAGAGGACTAGTACCACCAACACCCCCAGAAGAACCAGGATCTCTGGGATCTCTACATGGTGGCTGTGTCACACCCTTACTCACTCTTTGAGTATGCGTTTGCCTGGATCTCAATGGGGCATAGCTGACTCTATGATCAGTAGGCACAATATCATGATATTTGCCCTGATAAAACTCAGCCTCTTGACTAGCCTGTAGAATCTATCTCATGTAATCCCCCACCGAGGTACCATCGGCCACTCTCTGTAAGGTCTTCGCTATCTCCTGTGCCCTCTCAGCAATTTGACGAGCATTGTTTCACTCAGTTGTCAATGTGGCAACCTGATTTTGCACAACGCTCAACTGTCCTTGAACCTATGCTAGAGCCTCAACATGGGCCTGAGCTTGAGCCTACATCTGAGTCTGCGTCTGAACAAGCAAACCCCGAGCCTATACCAACTGTCCCTATAGTCTTTGAACCCATGTCTAGAGACCTGCAATCTGTCTCTGGTGGTCCACTGATGGTACTGACACTGCTCACCTCTTACGAGGCCTACTAGATGATGGATCACTGCTGACTGACCCTACCCGTCTATCCCCTCCACTTCCACCATCACTATCATCGTTGATGCTTTCATAACCACCCCTCTCCGTGCTACTACCTGGCGGAGTACCACCTTCACTATCTACAGAACCCTCAGCCACATCCTCCTCTACAAGTAATGGTGCTAGCTCATCCGAAATAGTGATACGCAGATGTGGAACCAAAGCCAAAAATGTAGTGTAATTCTCTGTAACCAGTGCCTCACAATGTCTCTACGCATATCCAGAGGTGATTGCTGTAGTGCCCTGTATCCGTCTACTAGAACATCATATGACAAAAAAGGCCCCCAATCAAGTATATCACACCGTCGGCTAGCATAGTGGGCTACCCCCTGTGGCATACACTAAACGATGCCATACTGCCTATAGACTTGGCATAGCAAAAACCTCTCTATTACAAAGGGTTTCCAGCCAATTAGGTATAAGGAATCGTAGAGGTATCCCAACACTGCATCATCCTTGTCCCACTGCTCATAGTCTAAGTATGGCCACTAGCTAATAGTCTTTGTGTCATCAAAAACTTACCTCCAATGCTCCAACTTACCCATCCAGGCCTGGGTAAGCCAGCCTCTATATCTAAACACATATCATCTACTTGCTAGTCTGTCCGCCACTGCAAATAGCCGAGCAATAGAAAAGTGCCCCAATGGCCACACCTCTAACAGGGTCATCCCTGCTGATAAGTTGCGTGCCCCTAAGTACACCACTGAATGAAGATCATGATAAAGATGTGTCAGCATGCACATCCCCCATGCATATCTCGTACCATGTATGATCATGCTCTCTAAAGTCCTACCCCAACCCATGAGGAATCCCTTTGACCTGCGATTAGGGCAAAGGAAACCTCCAATAAATCCAACAAGTATTGTTGGTAGTGTAGCATATGAGTCAACAATCCTCCTTCATCAGATGCTCGGACCCTCAATATCCTAATCCTGAAACACTCTACGCAGAGCATCTCTCCCACCAGCCTCATGAGAATCATACACTAAAATCTCCCCCATGAATGGAATGCGCAGAATCCGCCACACATCCTTGGGTGTGATCATCATCTCACCAGTGGGTAAGTGAAAGGTGTTGTGGTCGCTGTGCCACCTCTCAGCCAAACTGGTCAAAAGACCTCGATTAATCCTAATTTGGGGCATGTCAAGTAAAATGGTTAGGCCGCATCGACCTATAATCTGAATCTCATCTGGTGTCAGATGAGGTATCAAGTTTGTAGTCCAAGGAAACCTCTCTCGCATCTGGAGAGTACCCAGATGCTCCTATCATCACAATGAAAAATCCACAATTAGTGTACTATGTCTAGAAATCAAAAGTCATTCTACTATCAAGTCTATTCCAAAAATTTTGTATTAATTTTTTATCAAAATTCATGGGCAAACATCAACAAAACCTCACATATCATGAGGTTCATAAAAAATTATCTAATCTCACCTATCATGAGATTTATCAGATATTGAATCATTTCCTCGCCTATCATGAGGATCATCATAAATAGGATTTCTTCTCACCTATCATGAGAGTAAGTCTTATTTAAATAATCAAACTCCAACATCAAGAATTTGGATTATCAATCATACCAATCCGAAGAATGGACATGATTAGAATTGACGAAATCAAGGTTAACTAAGTCAAAATCTCCATTTCTGACATGGATGCGCTAAAATAGGCACCCAAAGTGCTAAATCTCAAAAGCACTACTTCAACACTCCGATGTGCTATAACATGCATCCGAAGCACTATTTACCCTAAACGTTGTTTTACCACATTGAAGTGCTAAAACAATCCATCAAAGCACCACTTTACCAGAAGCACTAGAACAGACCATGAAAGCGCTAATCTACCAAATCAAAGCACTAAAATTCAACATCAAATTGCTATTTTGACCTACCTAAGCGCTAAATCATTGAAAGCACTGCACTATCTTATGGAAGTGCTAGAGAATTTAATGCATGCGCTAAATCTCAAAGAGCTAAAATACCTACTGAAAGCACTACACCAGAGTGAAAGTGCTATAGCATGGCTTGGAAGCGCTAATCTAGCTAAAACATGCCTAAAGCATGAAAAAGCATAAAAAAACATAATTTCATGAAAAATGAGGAGGATAAGGGGTACATACCAGAGGTCCATACACAGTCGACTGTCGGTGACGTTGAACGTGCTTGAAACGGTGAGTGTGGTAAGGGATTGGCATCCTGATCCAGCTGGCTGAAATGTCTCTATCACAAGATTTATAAACTCAAAAAATACAAATGACTTTGAAAATGACCTTTTGGACTATATATAACTTTTGAAAAGGGATTTTTGAGGGGTTTAATTATATTTTAATTAATTTTATTCATAAAATTAATTGAAATTCATCTGCGGGCTATATTTTTCTTCATCTTTTCTCAAGAAATAAATTATTTCTTCATCATATCTTCATCAAATCATTAAATCATCATGAAAAATTTCAAAATTCTGAAAAATCATCAAATCATTAATTTACCTTCCAAGGGGGCATATTATCAACAATCATCTGAAAATCAATGTTTGGGGCATACAAATTTTTTATTTTTTATCATCAATCCTGACAGTAGTAGCAAAAAATTTCTTTGAAGCAATGCGTAAACACATCACTTCAAAGAGGGGCAAAATGTACACACCTAAAAATGGTCTGGAGAATTCTGATTAATTAAATACAAATTATTTAATTGATTATCCTAATTTCCTCTACTATTTGAATAAATAGAAATATTTATTCATATAGTTCACATTTAAATTTATCTTAATTAAATAAACAAAATAAAATACTTTGTTTGATTTAATTATCATTTTCCTTTTTATTCTATCACATCAAACTTAAATTAAATAAATAGAGATCAAAACACTTTATTGATTAATTGCCATATTCTTCTGTTTAATTTAATAAACAACTTCTATAGTTCGTTTTATTAAATTATTTATCCCTCTTTTGCTAATTTAAATAAATCAAAATATTTGAATTAAGGCATAAGGAATATTCCATCTATATTTCCTCAAAAATGAATTAGATATCCTATGTCTAATTTATGTCTAAATTATGTCAAAATTAATGCTTTGAAACTTCACGGGAATTTTTGGAGACAAATTGGAGACAAACTCCAAATTCTTCTCTCAATCCTCCTCCATCAATCCTTCCTCTTCTCTTACCTAGTGTTCTCATGGGTAGAGACAATCACCAAATTTCTCTCAATCTCTTCCATCTCTCACCATTCAATCCTCCAGATTGAATCCAAACCTCTCAATGTCATCCCTGTGCATTTCTACAGCCAGGAAATCTATAAATGAAGCCTCATTGAACCAAGAAAAAGATCCAGATAATCTAACTTATGCACTCTTACTCTACAAGAATTCAAGCATCCCAACATGAAGCATCCAACATCCTGCAATAAAGTTTGCATATCATGGCTGCCTCCTGTAGTTGCATTTATCTATTTTCATGTTAACTCATGCTAGTGTAGTTTCTTTATCATCTAGTATTATCACATTAAGCTCCATATCATGGCATTAGCATCCATCTTGTTCTTCAGATAATCATTTTAATAGTCACATTACTTACATGATCTGAGAGCCACAGTGATTTAATAAATCTTTGGAGATATCTAGAACAATATGACGCTTTCAGTAGATTATTGCTTTGAAATGATTCATTTGGCTTTGTCTTTGATATAATGTCGTATTAAGAAGTATCTTTTGTGATTTACACCTTATTCACACTTAAATTTAGTACCACATAATTTATCTTGAAAATTGAATTAACAAGCCAACTAATAGGTACATTCCTTGTCTTGTATCAATCTATTTAATGTGGGTTTCCAACCATCTATTACTTAATTGTGATTCTTAAGTGTTTTTCTAATAGTTGTTTTAGAATTTCTCTATTTTTGTTATTGTGTGATATATGATAAGATTCCTTGACATTACATATAATGTAACTTGAACCTTCAATTAACAAGCCAACTATTAGGTACATTGCTTGTCCTATATCAATCTGTTTAATGTGGGATTCTGACCATCTATAACTTACCTGTGATTCTTAAGTGTTTTTCTAATAGTTATTTTAAAATTTCTTTATTTTTGTTCTTTTGTGATATATGATAAGAGTCCTTGGGATTTTCCATGGACCTTACCTTCCTTTCTTACTTAGGGGTTTGGCTATAGCCCACGAGGCTTCATGATGCCAATATGGTAGGGAGGAAAACAAGTGCGAGTTTAGCGTTTTTGGCTTCTATCCTCATGTATTTGTTATTGCTTATATACTTGGACACACAAATTCTCACATCCACTTGTCCACCAAAAAAATACTCTATTCTATCCATTGTATTTGTCATTGTTTCCACAACTCTCTTTTCAACTTCTTCAATAGATTATTTATAGACTATCCTTTACCAGAATCCCATGTATTCAAAATGTTCTATTATCTCTCTTTCTATTTACAATAAATAATGCTAACCTCTTTTATTCTATATCTATATTATTTCCTTCATAATGTTGCGTAAATACAATACACATTCAAGAAAATTAGTGTATTGTAAATTGTCTATTTCAAATTCTTTCATGGTCGAACAAGTTGATCAAATGTTGCTCACTCTTGTTTAACACCAACATAATCTGTAAGTACAAAAGTTTCCCATTATTAATAAATAGATTCGGTGAACCAATTGTAAATATTATTAATTATTTCTCTCGCTTTCTTTGCAATAGAATGTAATTCTGCTAGGAATCTACCTTTCGAGATAGACAAATCAACATAGTGAATGACATCCTATGTAATTCATAAACATGAAACGATTTCTTGTTCATAAGCATGTTGCTTTTGTAGGTAAAAATTTGCATAGTTGTAGGCATCAAATATGTAGTTCATTGGATAAAAATTTGTGAAGCACATATTTCATTTAAAATCATGGGGATGAAGAAACAAAAGCAACTATTTTGGCTTGAAGAGAATGTAGGGAAATATTATAAAACACGCGGCATTTGTCAAGACTTTATAATTCATGGCATTTGCCAAGAAATTATAAGTTATACTATTTTCCATGGATTTTATAAAATTTCTTACTACATGCTATACAACTCAAGAGTGCTTTCATGTCAATGCCTCAAAATTTCAACATGGTGGTTATGTCAATCGCATGTTGCATATATTCCTACTTCAACACAGGTGCTCCAACAAATATGTTCATCACTCCCAACTATGTATTGCTAGCATATCAATAAATAGATTCAGTGAACCAATTGTAAATACCATTAATTATTTTTAGTTTCACATTTTCTTTATTGGTTTTGTACATATACTTATTTTTATGCTTCCTTTTTTATTGCAATGGGTTGAGTAGAATATCTTTTTTGAAGTCAAATAAATGATTTTTTCCCTACAAACCAAGGTATTCCTTTAAATTCAATTATTCTAAAAATGCAAAATATGTGTGTCGTGTCATTTCACTATTGTTTTCGTGAGATTTGTTTATTTGTTTTCAATAAAAAATGGTGTAAGTTAGTCTTTGATTCAACTATGCACATCTTTACTTGTAAGTGCTATTTTCCCCTATATAATTCTTTTTTATTCTCATCAAATGGTATAAAATTTATCAATATAATATATTTACTTTCCTCCTGAGTAAATGCATTTACATATATTTTTTTATTAGGAGAACAATTCAAATTGTTATTCTATTTGATCATCTATTTATTATTATTTTTTATCTAAGTCCTAATTTTGTTCATACACCAATTATATAACATCTTCTTACTAGAATCATCAATGAAAATCTAATATTTTTTATATTCAATTTCCTTGTAATGGACTACTTCTGAATTATTTCTACTTGTGACCATTTTATTTTATTGCTACTAACCCATAAATCGCCTGGATAATAATGCTTCTATTTACAAAATTATGCACTAAATACTATTTATAATATATTCTTATATTAAAGATCTTTCTTTTTTGAAAAAACCATTACTGATGACCATCATAAATAATATTCAAATAAGAAATAATCACAACAAATAACATGAAAGCAATAAATTATCTAGTATAACACAAGGATTGCAACAAATATGCCATACCTAAATTTACAGACTAACTTTTTTAAAGAATATTTTTAAATTCAATATTACTAATTAAATTTTTTATTCAATAATAGTAATTAAAGGGATCACTAAGAACTCTTTAAAAAAGGAGAATTCTTTAATGTTTCATACCTTTTATAAATATTATTTAATCCACAACTTGAAGTTTTCCATCTATTAGTATCCATATCTATCTTAAGATATTAAATAATAATCAATCAATTGATTGATTAATCTAGACAAAAACATCAAATATAGATGTGCATCTAGGCCTAGCAACTATTAAACTAAAATACATATAAAATTATATCATACCTTCAATTTTAGAGAGAAATCATTATTACTAACAATACTAATCATTTAAAAATTTAAATTGTATTTAATTTCCCAAATGTAATTTATTAAGAAAAAAATTATTTTTATTAAAATTATTAAATATTCCATATTGATAAGGAAAAAAGTTATTGATGTTTAATTGCTTAAGATTGCAATTCATGATCAATTTCCAACTAAAAAATATTGATGTGGAAATGCAAAGATCAATTTCCCGCTCTATGCAAATGGTTCTTAATCTCCCATGCATTGCGTTATGTTAAGATAATTAAATAATAATCAATCAATTCATTGATTAACCTAGACAAAAATATCAAAGATCAATTTACTCTTTTATGCACATGGTTGTTAATGTCACATGCATTGTCTTATCTTAAGATAATTAAATAATAATTAATCGGTTGCTTGATTATCCTAGACAAAAACATCAAATATAGATGTGCATCTACACGTAACAATTATTAAACCAAAATACATATAAAATTATATCATACCTTAAATTTTGGAGACAAATTATTATTATTAACAAAACTAATTATTTAAAACTTAAGATTGTATTTAATTTACCAAATTTAATTTATTAAGAATTGTTTAATTAAAAAATCATTATCCTAATATTATTAATTGAAATCATTTTAAAAGAATTATTGTAATTAAAATTATTGATGATTAATTCCTTGAGATTGCAATTAATGGATACATTGTAAATAATGAAGATGATCTACAATTTTATTTAACATTTCCATAATCAATATTGAGCTGAAAATAATTGATGTGGAAACACAAAGATCAATTTTCCATTTTATGCAAATGGTTCTTAATCTCCCATGCATTGCCTATCGAAAAACAATAAAGAAGTGGACTATAACATGGGGTTAAAAATGTTGTACAATGCTCCAGTTAAATGTAGAGATATAAAATAATTTCTTCACCAAATTTAAGTGCTTTATAACATCTTCAAGTTACATAAGTCAAATTCATATATTTTCATGCACATATAGCTTTGCTTTAATTGATCTATTCATCTAATTATCCATAAAAATATATAAGTTGATTTTCAAATATCTCTGTTCATTACAATGTACTCAATGAACCTTATTCGCGATAAACCTCCTACTATAAAGTAACCTTGCGTTATTTCATATTGAATTATTAACATGTTTTCCCTTTCTTGACTCATTCAAACAATAGCAAATATTTCTCAATATTTATACTTCACATTGCGTTACAAAAACAAGTTTCTTCCTTGCTTCTCATTGAATAGCCATTTGCAGTGGACCCCTATCAACTGATTGTTGCATGCCTGCGTATGCGACTGTTAGTTTAAATATCTTTGATTTAGCAACCAAACAGTCAACTCCTGAACCAATAATATTTTAAAATAATAAAAAATAAATCCCATAAAAGTTTTCTATTCTAAAAATAGCTAATAAAACAAACCACATGGGAACATAAAAATTGTTCATCCTAGATAGATTATCAATTCGTTTTCGCTCCATGTGACTCATGTACGGGGGAAAAGCTTGTTAAGTTGATATCAGACACTGCGGCTTTAGAAAATTTGGCTCAATCTTCGAGAAACTCAATTTGTGGACCGGTAGCTTGTCTAAATAATATGTTTCCCTCTCGCAGGCATCTATAAATTTGTTCTATCATATGCTTTGTGCTTATAAATTACTAAGAAATATATAGTCTGAAAGAGATTATAACTGTAGGCTTCCTGTTATAAAATAGGATAGACTTTCACTTCTATAGGGACTGCTAAGATGGGAAAAACACCGTGCTGCTCAAGCGTAGGACTGAGGAAAGGGCTTTGGACACCAGACGAAGATCTTCGTTTGATAAAACATATCAAAATCCATGGCGAAGGGAATTGGCGAACTCTGCCTATGAAAGCAGGTTGGTAATTTCTATATCATGCTATGCGATTTGACTGTTGCTCATTACTCTAATACTTTGTACAAATACTGTAATAATTGCTTGTTCTGTCAACGCTATGATGAATACTCACTGTGTTATTTCAAAGGCTTGCGGCGTTGTGGAAAGGCGTGCAGGTTGCGTTGGATGAATTATCTTCGTCCTGACATTAAGCGTGGTAATATTTCACCAGATGAAGAGGAGATGATCATAAGACTTCACAAGTTGGTCGGTAATAGGTCAGCTCTTCTCCGCTCGTTATGTTGCTATGTAGAACGTGTCTGTGCCTCTCATAAATATGAAATGTAATTTGAACTTGAAAATCGAACTGTAGCTCTTTAATTTTATTCTAATTGGATTAATATTATAATATCTTAATAAAAAAAAAAAGTTTTCATAATACATATTGTTTATTGTTAAATCTGTTTTTGGATTCAATTAAATAAGATATTTTTGCATGGACGCTTAAATAAAAGATATAGGGAAAAAAATTATTGATTACAGACCAAGAGGATTAGAAAGATAAGAGGAAAAATAAAGGAGAATGTGTAAATGAAAAAAAGAAAGAGAAAGAATAATATCTTTATATAATATTACTCTTTTTCTTTCATTTAATTGTTCTAGCTTTCTTTCTCTCTTTATTTTCCTCACTGAATTGATTTGTTATTTAATTTTCTTGTTTGAATATTTTAACTGTCCATTTCTTTAATTTTCTTAATTCTTTTTGATTCACGTACATCCTCTCTCTTTATCCTCTCTTTTCAACCCATCTTGATCTGCAATCAGCCAATTTTTCTTCTCCTGCTCTTTTTTCATCACAATCACAGAATTAACTATTTCTCATTTTTTACACATTACCATTGTTTAATGTCTAACTAGGTCATTCTAACGAGATCACCCACAATTGCTTAAGCTAGATTCCGCTTTCCACTGATAAATGTTCAACTTTTTCAGTGAACTTGTTTCCTTTGTTCTCTCTTAAAAATTGAGTTCTCCAAAATAGAGTTGTCGTTAAAGAAAACCTGTTTCATGAAATGTAGGTGGTCATTGATAGCTGGCCGCATTCCTGGCAGAACTGACAATGAGATTAAAAATCACTGGAACTCTCATTTGAGCAAAAGGCCTGAGGAGATCGAAATTCAGCCTGCTCATAAACAGCCAAGCTCTCAAGATAATAATGATTCTCCCATTTCTCGCATTGAAGAAATCACCCGTAGTCTGTTGGGAACAAAAGAGGTTTATAGTGCGAAAGCATACGCTTCCCGAGATGCAGTAGAGCCTATGCAATGTTTCAAGCAAATAAGTGATGGTTATGATGCTCTCACCACCATTGATGATTTCAGCAATGTCTTCAGTGATGTGGGTGGTACGCCATGGTCTTACGGGGATCGCCCCTCTCCTTCGATGGCCATGCCATGCACCTTCCCACCACTATTCATTCCTCCGATAAGCATTTCAGCAGGTTATGAGAACATAATAAATAACATAAACAATGTTGAGCATCTTGCGGGTAGTGAAAGCAATATGCAATTATGGAGCACATTGCTGAGAGCAGAGTGCGACATTCAAATCCCTTCATGTAGAGATGAAATCGACGATGCTTTTGCTGTCGATTATGATAACACAGTAGAGCCCATGCAAAATTTCAAGCAAATAAGTGATGGTTATGATGCTCTCACCGCCATTAATGATTTCAGCATTGTCATCGACAATATGGGTGGTGCGCCATGGTGTTACGGGGATCACCTGTTTTCTTCAATGGCCTTGCCATGTAACTCCCCAACACCATTCATTTCTACAACGGGTACTTTAGCAGGCTATGAGAACATAACAGAGAACATAAACAATGTCGAGCATCTTGTGGGGAGTGAGAGCAATATGCAATTACCCAGCACATTGTTAAAAGCAGAGTGCGACATTCAAATTCCTTCATGTGGAGTGGAAATCGATGATGCTTTCACAGTCGACTACGATAATATGGGGGAAGGGAAGAATGAAAAAAACATGTATGCTAATTCAAGCACAACCACATCAGAATGGTGGAAACACTTTTCTGCTTCGTCTGATTGGCTGGATGCACCGAGTGATTATATTCTTTCTATTGAAGACTACAGCTAATAGATTGTGTGTTGAGTTCGGACAAAAAAATGTTTGCAAATTTGGGGCTCTTTTGAGGTAGTTCAAACAATCAAATTAATGCTTTGTAATCTACATCTTCTCTTTTTTCAGAAGATTCTTGAAAAACATCAATTGTATTTGGAGTAGAAGAGAAAACTACATTGTAAGGTTGACTATTAAAGTTCATTTTTATTCTACTCTTACTTTTTAAAATGTGAATGGTATTTATTAGATTATAGATAATTATTATTGTTAAAAAGATGGATTCTAATTTACATTTTTATATTATTGTAATGGTGAAAAAGGTTTGTCTTGTACTTTTCCTTTTCATTTTGAATACACTTTAAATTGATAATTATCTATATAATGAAAGTATATAATATGCAATTTATACTAAAATTTGATAAATAATCTAAAATTTACTTAATTTTTTTAAAAAATAAATTATTGCTTAAAATATCATATAACTTTTAATTTTACTAATTTTAAAATTCTCATTGAGATTAACAATAATGAATAATAGGATTTCGATCATGATACACCAATAAATAAACAAGACTTTTCTCTAAATACAAAAATAATATTTTTTACTAATAAACATTGGTACAAATAAACCTATAGTTTCTTTGAGCATATGATAAAATAGAAAATTTAATAGATCTTACTATTAAATTTATATTTTTAAACATTATCTATTAGGAATATTCTTAAGAAAATCTTAAGGGTGTGTGGTACTATAATGAAATTTATGCAAAATACTATCAATAGGTGTAAGACCATCACTAAATAAATCTATATTCCTATATGTATAAATACAATTTATAAATATACTAGTTAATTGGCAATATATGTATAACAAATGTGAACATTACGATAATAAAAAACAACACATAGTAAAATTAACTACTTGAAAATTATCATATCATGTGTCAAAGAAACATCATGTGATGAATAAGAAAACTAAAGAAAATAAAATTGACAATCAAGATGTACCTAACAATTAAAAGAGTATCATACCATTAATATCATGGATAGAAAAGTAATAACGAGCTTGATAAAAGATTAACAATATGGATACAAACCTAAATAAAATATCAATGAAGTATTTCTCACCATCCTTGTACTAGAACTCCTTTATGCATACTTGTAATATCAATAGAGACTAAAAAATAATACATAACAAAGTGTAAATCCATGTTGAACTCCTTTATGCATACTTGAATGTAGGCTAAAGATAAGGTTTTGTGGGGATCAATGATTAAGATATAAAATTGAAAAGAGAACAATGGAAATTCAAAAGCTAGCCATTAACTAATGACTAAAGGGAAGAGAAAGAACTAAATACACAACCAGAAATAAAATATCAAAGATGATGTAAAATATCAATTCACACACTTTTTAAAATAAAAATAAAAATAATTCTATCTTAAAAAATATGTGTTGAAATTACGTTTTCATCAAAAAAATAGATAGAATAGAGATACTTGACACAAAAGTATAATTAATGATATAACTAAATAAATAAAAATAAATATATAAGAAACTAAGAATGAAAAGAATGGATAAGGTATAATATATATATATAAAAAATCACACATTACAAATTAATATAAAATATGAAAACGGATAAGTGTCCACTATGCACCATCGTCCTTCATAGCAGTACACAAATCAAATACATGTTGTCTTATGTGAAGGAAGAGCAGCTCGAGAATCGCAGATTGTAGCGAAACATTCAACTGAAAGGCTGTTGGTGGGCAGGTTTTCATGTACCAGTGATAGCTTTTAGTAAGATCAAAATGATAGGTTTCCCGTGTTAACTAGACATAGTAAGCCTGGCTGAAAATTTTAGGACAAGGCTCTCAATGTGATCATCATGAATCTAGTTTCTCTGCAATATGTACACCCCGTGAAAAAGATTATTTAGTTTGAATTCCTTTCGATTCTCTTTTATCAAATTAAAATAAAATATACTTTCACTGGAAAATATAGACTAATATGTGGTTTCTGGATGCCCGGCAAACCATCAAATCTTAAACAATAATAAGGAAATCATTATTTTTATGGAAACAGTGAAAAATATTTTATCGTTACTGTGGTTTTGAATAAGTGTGAAAGATTCAAAGGCATGCTATTTTAAACAAGACTGCAGTTTGTTTTAATCAGTAACTGTAATACGCTTACGGTATTGTAACTTACACATGATAATTAGCGAAATCAAGTTGAATTTTCACGATTGATTCCAAGAGTCATTTATCATGATGTGTTTGTTTTAATCAGTAGCTGTAATATGCTTACGGTATTGTAACTTACACATGATAATTAAACAGATCAAGTTGAATTTTCACGATTGATTCCAAGCGTCATTTATCAGGTACATCATGATTTCCTTTTTAAGTTTTTAAGAGAAGAAGACATTAGATTAATTGTTTTCATTATGTTTTTGATTAGATAAGAAGGGTAGGGCTCTGATCTCTTACAAAATGAAAAACAGAGCCAAACAGCTCAGCAAAATAGGCTGGCCCAACACAGCCAAACAGAGAGAAATGGCAAGACAAAACAATTGGAAGCAGCAGAAAAAAAAATAGAGAAGATATGATGCAAATGCTACAGCAAATAAACACTAATTTTATTTCATACCAAAACAAGTTACAAGTACCTCTGTATTTATATAGGATTTGAAGCATATGAATTCTGCAGATATAGAAGAGATGTAAACAAAATAGGAAACTATAACTAAAGACTATGAGATGTGGAGAATAGCATAGGCTATGTGGAAACAATTCTAGCAAACTTATAGGAAACTATTTGACAGCAGACTAAATACTGGACAGCAAATGAGGAAACTCTTTGTTCATTTTCAACTACTTCTAAATGTGGAAGTGACTGTGCAGACGTGGAAAGTTGACTGAGCAAACAAATTAAACTTGATTGACAGCAAACTTCAGTTCACTCTCAACAACTGGTATACATGGTCTTTGGCATGGAGGGAATTAGACTCTTTCAACACCCCCCCTTAATTTCCACCATTAATAATTTCAACATCAATTATTCCAAATTTTTCTCTTAGATACTCAAAGTTCTCCTTCGGTAATGCCTTTGTCAATATGTCTACTAGCTGATCTTCGGATCTGCAAAATTCCAAATGAATTTCTCTATTATTCACCAGTTCTCTGATGAAATGGTATCTAATATCAATGTGCTTGCTCCTTTTGTGAAAAACATGATTATTTGATAATGCAATCACTAAATTGTTGTCACAAAAGATTGGTGTTGACTTCTCTTGTGCTTGCAATAAGTCTATTAATACTTTTCTCATCCAAACTGCTTGGCATGCTACTGATGTGGCTGCTACATACTCTGCTTCAGCTGATGAAAGTGTTACTATTGGTTGCTTCTTTGATGCCCATGAGACTGCACCTGTCCCACAATGAAAGACATATCTAGAAGTACTCTTCCTATCATCCATACTACCTGCAAAATCACTGTCAGTATAACCAATCAAACAAAAATCATTAGTTTTGGAATACAAGATTCCATATCCTGTTGTTCCTGCCACATATCTCAATATCCTCTTTCCAACTTGCCAATGTGAGTCTTTTGGTGACTCCATGAATCTTGAGATTAGACTAACACCATACATGATGTTTGGCCTTGTAGCTGTGAGATACATCAAACTTCCAACTAATATTTTGAATATTGTAGAATCAACATTAGGCCCTTTGTCTTCTTTGCTAACTTTAGTCCCTGTTGCAATTGGTGTAGATGCTGGATTACAGTTCAACATTCTAAACCTTTTCAACACATCCTTTGCATATTTGGATTGACTAATAAAAAATCCTTTATTTGATTGAGCAACTTCGATGCCAAAAAAATATTTCATCAAACCCAAATCTATCATCTCAAATTCTTTCTTCATTTCTGATTTAAATATGTCTATAGACAAATTTCCAGTGAAGATTAGATCATCAACATATAAACAAACTATCAAGATCTAACCTTCTTTACTAATCTTTGTGTACAATGTGGGCTCACTCTTGCTTGTTATGAATCCATTGCTTTGCATGTAAGTATCAATCCTACTATACCATGCTCTTGGTGCTTGTTTAAGACCATAGAGAGCCTTCTTCAATTTATAGACCATATCTTCATGTCCATGAACTTCATAACCTGGTGCTTGTTTCACATATACTTCTTCTTCTAGAAAACCATTCAAAAAAGCTGACTTGACATCCATTTGAAAAACTTTCCAATTATTTTGTGCAACAATTGCTAAAACCATTCTTATAGTATTGAGTCTAGCAACTAGAGCAAATACCTCATCATAATCAACTCCATATTGTTGTGAAAAATCTTTTGCAACTAATCTTGCTTTCTGTTTCACAATTTTACCTTCAACATTAAATTTAGTCTTGTAGACCCATTTGACTCCAATGCAATCTTTACCTTCAGGTAGATCCACTAATTCCCATGTTCAATTCCTTTCAATAGAATCCATTTCTTTATCCATCGCCTTGATCCAGTTATCTTCTTTCACTGCTTCTTCAAAATATACAGGATTGAAAGAGAATAAAGCAAAATTTGAACACAAATCCAAATTTTCTTCTCCTTGATCATATATCTCTTTTAAACTTCTCATTTTCTTACCTTTTAATGAGGCAAGAGTAGGACTTGAATCATTACTTGCACTTGAATTAGGAGTAGTACGCTCTACCTATCCTGATGATTGGCCTTGCACACGATTTTTTGAAGGAGTGCTTGGTTCTACTTGATTTGATTGACCATCTTGACTTTCTTGTTCTTCTTCACTATGAGGTATTGGTTCTCTTGTTGATACTACACTATCAACACTTCCATCCCATGATTCTTCCTCCTTAAATTTGACATCTTTGCTAGTAATCATTTTCTTTGAAATGGGGTTATACAATCTGTAAGCTTTCGATTGCTCACTATAACCAATAAAGATACATTTCTCACTTTTATCATCTAATTTTCTTCTTAATTTAGATGGCACTAAAGAATATGCAACACAACCAAAAATTATAAGATGAGAAACACAATGTTTCTTACCGCTCCATGCTTCTTGGGGAATTTCGTCCTTAACACTCTTTGTATGACTTCTATTCAAAATGTAAACCGCACACCCTACTGCTTCTGCCCAAAAGTCATTGGACAAGTTTTTGGCCTTCAACATACTCCTTGCCATTTCCATTATGGTTATGTTCTTCCTCTCTACTACACCATTTTGCTATGGTGTGTACCTTGTTGTGAATTGTTTCTTGATCCCATGATCTCTACAAAACTCTTTGAAACTCATTAGAACTAAATTCACCACCCCTATCAGATCGGAGTATCTTAATGAATAGTCCACTTCGCTTTTCCACCATAGCTTTAAACTTCTTGAATTTATCAAAGGCTTCAGACTTCTACTTGAGAAAGTATATCCAAGTTTTCCTACTAAAATTATCAATGAATGTTAGAAAATATATACTTCCTCCCAAAGATGGAGGTTGCATTGGTCCACATATATCAGTGTGAACTAACTCCAATAGAGTCCTTGCTCTATTTGAACTTCCTACAGGAAAAATTTCTCTGTGTTGCTTCACTAATATACAACTCTCACATGAACTGGCTGGCTGCATGATGGTTGGTAATCCTCTTACCATATTTTTCTTTTGCAATAAACTCAAACCATCAAAATGAAGGTGACCATACCTTAAATGCCATAGCCATGTCTGGTCCAAGTATATTGTTCTGAAATTAACTTCTTCTTTTCCTTGAATACAATTCATTTGGAGGGGGAACATCAGGTTCCTAGTCATCTCAACCCTTACAATTAATTTGTCACTAGGATTTCTATCCATAATTGTACAAGCATCATTGTTAAAGAAAACTTTGTACCCATTCTGCATTAGCTGTCCCACACTCATTAGATTATGTTTTAATCCATGCACAAAGTAAACATTAGGGATATATCTCTTTTCTCCAATTTTAGTAAAAACATTTATAACACCTTTCCCCATTACAGATACTTTACTATCATTTCCCAATTTCACTTCAGATTTCAGAGAATCATCAAGACTAGCAAATAACTCTCTATTCCAAGTCATATGATTGCTACAACCACTGTTTAAAAACCACACATCCTTAGACCTTTCTTGAACTACATTGCAAGTAATAAATAAACTTCCTGAATTATTATTAGATACATCTGAATAATTTGCACCATTCTTGTCCATTTCTTCTTGTTTCTTTCTACACTCATTTGTAAAATGACCATATTTTTTATAGTAATAACACTGGATGTTGGATTTATCAAACCTTGGTGATTGTTCTTGAAATTTATTTCTTCCTTATCATTTGTTATTGAAACTATGATTGGACTCATTGATGCTTTCTCCTCGATCTGAACTTCTATGACCATTTCTGCCTCTTCCTCTTCCTCTATTACATGACACTTGAGATCTAAAAGCATTTCCTATAGAATAATTGTTATTCCTATCCATTCTAGATTCATGAGATAATAAGGATCCCAATAATTTGTCTATAGATAGTTGAGTTAAATCTTTTGATTCTTCAACAACAACTACAATTGCATCAAATTTACTAGGAAAACTTCTAAGAACTTTTTCGACCATTGTTTGATCAGTTATGTTTTCCCCATGTGTCCTCATTTGATTAACAATATTCATAACTTCAATGAAAAAATGATCCATAGAATCAGAACCACTCATATGAAGATTTTCAAAACTTCTCCTCAGTGTTTGTAACTTAGCCACCTTTACTTTGGCCATACCTTGGTAGGAAACATCTAGTGCCTCCCAAGCTTGTTTGGACCTAGTTGCTGCAACAACCTTTGGGAACACTGAATCCTCCATAGCTTGTTGTATAATAAACAAGGCTTTAGCATCCTTTTTCTTATTGTCTGTGAGCTAGTCTTTTTCTATTTGTGATAATGCCTGAAAGACTGCATGGTCCTGAGGTTCTACAAAACCCCTCTCTACCAAATCCCATACATCTTGAGAACAAAACAATGTCTTCATCTTTATAGACCAAAAATCATAATTCTTACCGGTGAATATCGGTATTTGAGGCTAAGAAATACTATTATTTGTAGCCATGTCAACAAACTAAGTTTCTCAAACAACAACAAATATCTGTAGCAATTTCTTCAGAAATGCAATAAAAACAACTTCTTAAATCTACCTCAATGTTTATATCAGCTCAACAAACTAAAGAAGTCTCCTCCTCCTTCGATTGTTTTTTCTCAACAGTCCTTCTACACATCAGCTACAACTGGCTGCACCTTTATTTTGGACCTTGTTCACAGTTGTAGCAATGGTCTCTTTCAACAACTTTATACCTCTAAGTCTGAGAAACCCTTCCTCCTCAGCTTTCACAATCTTTCAATCTTCTGCTAAAAATCTCTACAGGATCAACTAGCTTGCTCTGATACCAAATTGGAAGCAGCAAAAAACAAAATAGAGAAGATATGATGCAAATGCTATAACAAATAAACACTAATTTTATTTCATACCAAAACAAGTTACAAGTACCTCTATATTTATAGAGGATTTGAAGCATACAAATTCTGTAGATATAGAAGAGATGTAAAAAAATTAGGAAACTATAACTAAAGACTATGAGATGTGGAGAATAGCATAGGCTATGTGGAAACAACTCTAGCAAACTTATAGGAAATTGTTTGACAGTAGATTAAATACTTGATAGCAAATGAGGAAACTCTTTGTTTAGTTTCAACTGCTTCTAAATGTGGAAGTGACTGTGGAGATGTGGAAAGTTGACTAAGCAAACAAATTAAACTTGATTGACAACAAACTTTAGTTTACTCTCAACAACTGGTATACGTGGTCTTTGGCATGGAGGGAATTAGACTCTTTCAACAAAAACAACTACCAACAAAGACCAACCAGAAACAAGATACAACCAGAAATAGTTCAAGAAACACAACTTGAACCAAGCACGACCTCTAAGAGTTAGTTAAGCAAAACCATAACCTTCTTAGAAAAATGTTTCTTCTTTCTCTAAACTGTTATCTCAGGAGAATGAGAAACTGGAATTGAGAAATTTTGATTAGAAGGGAAGACTCCCCTCCAGAGTAACAGACAAGAGGAACAACATTTACTTCAGGTGAAGCATCCAAAACCATGCTAGGAACAACCAAGTCCAGAGACCTCACAACAGTATCCATAGGAGGAGCAACAACCATCACATCTAAATCAAGTGGAGCATTTAATGAACCTGCACAAAAGGTTTTAAAACTTTTTCCAAAGCAGGGGCAATAGAGGAATCTACAAGAGGAGCAGCAACTGCCTCATCAATATTATTTTTCTTCACAAAAGGAGGAGGCCTTGAGTCTTCATCACAAGAAGAAGAATCAACAACAAGACACATCATTAAGTGTTCATAGAGAGACTTCTTCTACCAAGTCGTAGAGGAAGCAGGGTAGGAGCCACAAGAACAGTCACGAGCCAAGTGACCAACAACAAAATAGTGTCTGCAACGAAAAGGGAGACCGTCGTAGTCCACAATTTGAGACCATGACCAACCATTAACCTGCAATGCTACCTCACTAGGTAGAGCCTTTAAAAGATCAACCTCCACTAGGATCCTAGCAAAGGAGGCATGAGTAAAATTCATAGAAGCCATATCCACTTTTAAGAATCGACTAATAGCATTACCAATACCCTCATAGGAAGAGGAGCACCAAAACTATAAGGGAAGATAAGGAAATCTTACCCAAATAGGCACTACATCTAAGGGTTAAAAAAATGAACCCGAGGACTAATGAAGAGGCGATCAGATTCCCAAAGTCACAAACCATAGTCTAAACTAGTTTGGCTATCCTCAAGATAGCTGAAACTCACAAAATAAAATCCCTTAATCGAAGGGTAAATCTCCATCAGACCATCAGCCAGAGGAACCCAATGGTTGGTGATCCACAGGTGCAAGTCAGGGAGGGAAGGCCACAAGCAAAAAAATATCTAAATAAGAACATTTTTGGAATAAAAAATAATATTTTCTACAACTTCCATACCTAGAGAGAAAACATGAGAAACATCCGCACACGACAAGGGACACACAAAGCCCTCCCTTGGCCTCTTGAGCTTCACAACATTAGAAAATGATGGTTGGGGACCATGACGAGCACCAAGGCTCTCAGGAGAGTTCGTAGATGCCCCAACCACACCCACAACCATAGCAGCAAGATTAGTTGGGGAAGAACCTGCAGCCTCCCTAGAACCAATCTATTATTTTGCACCCTAAATAGAGCCCTTCTCAACTACTGAAGGGCCCACGCCACACAATATATGAAGTGACGTCAAGGCACCAAACACAGCAACCTAAGACACATCCACAGGAAGATGAGAGCTAGAGAGATCGACAATCAGTTTGTGGCAAGGTGACAGGGGCTGCACAACCAAGCGGGAGGTACCCAGGACAAATCAATTCAAAATCTACATTGTGCGGGAGAGACTAGAAGCTTCCATCTTGTGCATATGTACCATGGTTTTCAATATGTTGATAAAGTCCTATGTCTTGTTTTTTTTGAATTTTTTGGTATTTTAATTTTTTATTGATTAATGGTAGAAAGAATTTTTATAATTGATTTCAAGTGTTGTTGACCAAGAACATAATGACTTTCTTCTTAAGCCATTCTTAAAGAGAGATATTAAATCAATATTTATCAATAAAGGAGTCAAGCCCCATGTTTAGATGTTTTTTTGAATTGAGATTCTCAACTTCATCCATCTATTCTGGTTAATGATTTATAATGTAGATGCTTTAATGGATCAAGGGGTTCACATGAATGAGATCCAACTTTGACTTTTTTATGACACATTTTTCTTCTTTGATTATAATATTTGTTGAACTTTTTTATTTGTTATTTTAATTACATAAATTTTTCTTCTTGATAAGATTTTCCACTCTTTACAAACACTATATCAACTAGTAGCATATTAATTTTTTCTTTCATTATATTTTTTTCTATTTTCTTTGATGGAGATTTTATACATGTACTCCAAGTTAATTGCATCACACATTTGTTTTTCTTTGGTGTGATAGTGTACAAGTATTTCATATCTATTGCATCACCATACTTATCTTTAGAACACATGTATTATTTCTCTTAAATAATATATAAATTTTATTATTGATTTTATTTTGTCTTTGGTGGTATGAGAAATAATAATTTTTTTCATTAATTATTTTTCTATTTTGTGCAATTAATTATTTTCATATACTTGATGACGATATGTTTGATATTCACATTGAGGTTATTTTGGAGTTGGCATGGAATTATCTAGTGTGAAGTGATTATGTAGACATACAAAATTAACATTTTTAATTAAACATCACATTTAATCATTCTTCCCTCTTTAACTAATTAAATCTAATTAATTAATTAATCTCCTATAGTTCCTGATTTAATTAAATCACATATATCTAATTAAATCACTCATATGCATTTCCTCTTATTTGATTTAAAATAAATAAAAAATTTGAAATCAAATGTCATATCACCTAAACTCCTATTAGATTAATCAAATCATGATTAGTTTAATCCTAATTACATGAATCATCTAGATTCATCCACTTGCACAATAAATCATTTAAATTGATTTATTAAAAACACCTATTTTCCCTCACAAGGGCATATTCTCAAGGACTATGCCCTCATTAACTCTCATGTTTGACTTTTTGGACAAACACAATTCCCCCCAAAAACCCTCAACCACATGCATTTATGGCCATTTTCAAATTTGAATTCGCACATTAGCCAAAACTTGCGCAAGCATGGGTCAATCCCATTGTGACAAGTGGCTCTCTCCTATTGGATGGGATTTAGTCCCACATTGCCTTTCTCCTATAAGTTCAATACATTTTCTCTCATTTTGATCATCTACAATCTACAATTTGAAAGCATCTCCATTATAGGCAACTTGAGTTCAAGAGCATGTCATTGTCTATCACTTCATTTGTTTTAGCAAGGGTTGGGAAAGGGCTCTTTCACATATTCAAAGAGCACCAATCCATCATGAAATACGTTGAAATCAAGGTGGACATTAGAAGATGAGCATCAAATGAAAATGAAGGAAAAGAAAGTGGACTCAGAGATTTTGAAATCAAAACTTGGAAAAGAGCATTTTTTAATGCTTGTTTTAACAATCTTAGAGCTTCCATTTACAACCCTTTTTTTTCTGTTTTAAACCAACACACATTTCTTTTTTGGGTTTAAAATTAACCATTTGACTTGATATTTTTAAGGCTTGGTTAAAATTGAACCTTGGACATATACTAGATTTCAATTTGGACTTAAAATTGAACAAGGCAAACTTCACATCTCATTTGGTGCTTTTAAAACGAACTCATCACTGCTTTAGGGACTTAAAATGAACAAGTGTTTGTCATGTTTTGTAATCCTTTTCACAAATTAACATCATTTAAAATGTGTATGCGCTTCTCTCATGCTTCGCAATGATCTTGAGAAACAAAAGCATTTTGGTGATATTAAGTTTTCAAAAAGATTGCCTTCACATTTCAATTTGGGAACTTAAAATTGAATAAAACATCTTGCGAGTGTGAGTAAACTTATTGCGAGTGTTCTCTCTTTGTTTCTAAATGAAGGTTGATTGAACTACGAATATGTTTACTCACTTTTGTCTATCTTAGAGGGCCTTCCTTGTGGGAAAAAGTACTCACCCAAGGGAACGACCCAAGTGGGAACATGCTAAAGCCAAGCGACTTCCAATCGGTATACAAGTGTGGATTCTTGAGGAAAGTTCAAGAATCATGAGGATTATTCCAACGAGATGGAAATAAATGGAATCTCGTCGACGTTGGATAATCCTCCATGAACGGAATGCTCAAATTAAAACTCTTTGTTTAGAAAAAGGCCAAATCCTTGTCTATTTTGTTGGTGCAAAATGTCATGTCCTTTGAAGCCAGCCCATGTTATACATGCAGTTTTGTTGTACAGATGGAAAGTATGCCATGGGAGATTCATGGGTACTAATGCTTGGCTGACCTAAGAAGTGTGTGCCATGGAGGGGAGCCAGTGTGGTCAAGCATTTAGCCATCCGCACAAAATATGTGCAACTAGATTCGTCCAAGTTGGAACCCAACAAAATATTGTCTCATCATCCTAGGGTTGTAAAAAGTGCTTGGAGGTGAAAACTACCTTGCTTGGTTATAAAAACATTTGAAAAATGAACATTCATAGGACCTTCAAATTTCAAACCCCTTTTAGGAAACAAATACCTTTGAAAAATTTGAGCACTCTTGCTTTCCCTAGGGATCATATCCCTAGAGGTTTCTAAGTGCTTGTATTCTATCATCATTTGTTTTCAATAAGGTTAAACATAGGAGACTTTTTCCCTATTTCCTTGATTTCCACATAATGGACTTTGTGGGATGAAAACGAAAGGGGAACATTAGACATATAGTTTGAAAGATAATCAAGCAAGTGCTTTCGGTAAAAAGAATACAATAAGACAAGATAAAAGACAAATTGGATTACACATGTGTTTTCTAACATGATTTCCCGTAAGATCAAAATCCCAAAACCAAAGTTCAAGAAGCTTAGTCTAAAAGCTCGTGAGGAGTGTCTTGAGAGACTTTTTGAATTTATGGAAAGATTGGTTTACAACTTTTACAAAAAAGCTTCAAGAAACCATCCTGAGTTGTATGCATTCTACTATCAACAAAATCTTGAACTTTTTGAAAGGTTTGCTTTCCTCCCATAGGAAGTATAGCGTGTTCTTCAAAACTGAGGTCTTGTAAGAAGAAGTGTTATCTAGGTCAAGTCTAGGATCAAATTCAATCACTTTCATCCATATCTCAACCATCAAAATTATTCAAAAATTACCTCACCAACAACTCTTGGAAACTTTGTAAATGTAGACATCCAAAAATAACATTATGCATTCCACTGTAACTAACATCATGCATTCGTTTCGTCTACTAATCAATGAAAGCAATTTATTGATTTAATCCTAAGGTTCATCAAGCTTAATTAAATAAATCAAATTATTTAATTAAGTTCCTAAAGTTCTTCTTATTTGATTTAATAAATCAAACTGATTTAAAATCAAATATCAAATCCCTAAAAACCCCTAAGTTAATTAATCTAAATTAATTAACTTCTAATCATGATTAGCATTCTCTAGCTTTTGACTCAACTAGAGTCAAATCTAAACTCCTAACTAACCCACCCACTTGCATCAATAAATCAATTTATTGATTTATTAAAAAGAGTTATTTTCCCTCAATAACTCTCATCTTTGACTTTTTTGAACAAAGATTATTCCCCCCAAAACCCTCAACAACATGCATTTATTGACATTTTTCAAATTTGAATGGGCACATTGGCCAAAACTTGCACAAGCTTTGACCAATCCCATCATGCCAAGTGTCTCTATTCTATTGGAGGGGATTTAGTCCCACATTGGCTAAACTTGGCCTCTCTTCTCTCAACTTCTTCTATAAAAGCGATGCATCTTCTCTCATTTTAGAGACACTTTGAAGGTATCTAAACTATAGGCAACTTGAGCTCATAGCAACTCATTGTCTATCTCATTTGGCTTAGAAAGGGATTGGGAAAGGGCTCTCTCACATCTTCATGGAGGGCACCAATCCATCATAGAATAGGTTGTATTTCCTTTTCTCCATGCATGTTTGATCTAGTTTTAGCATTTTATTTGGAGAAATGAACCATGTTATTCTATGAGGATGGTTGAATCTACACAATCAATGTGCAAGATTTCACCATCCTACAAATGGCGCTAGAAGGAGGGCGGATGATCTTCACCCAAATTATTTCAGATAATGCGTTATTTATTTATTTTTTTCTGACTTGAATAAGGATGACAGTATTTTAGAAAAAAAAAAAAAAAAAAGCACAGTCTGTTAGCTCAAATAAATAGGCTACTCTTTCTTTTGGAGGACGTGTATTCATTAGGCATCTATGTTATATTGTTGAATACATTAAGTTATTGCAATATCTTTATTTTTGTTCTGAATAGTCCTTAAATTTCACGCATCCTCTTGATACCATGCAAATACTTGTTCATAATATCGGACAACACTCCTATAGCTTCATGAAGGGCACTCACAACTCAAACTGTGGTGGTGGGTTTATGATTTGCTTGCAGGTGAGATAATTCTTTGAGGCACATTGAGAAAAGAGGACCATATCATTTTTTCCCATGATAAGATCTCACCATATCTTCATATGCGTCATCCATTGTATGTTAGTATGTTGTTCAGTTTTAAAAGAAGTGGGGTTCTTTAATTTATTACTATCCTCATCTACCCCGCCGCCCATGTAAGTATCTGGTGACCATCATTTTTATCTTACGCTCTTAGTGAAAGCACGAATGGTGAATTCACCTAATAGGAAAAGGAAAGTATTCTCCTTTTATTCATTACATTAGTTATAACTGACAAGAAAGGTGTGGCATCTAGTCTGTGAAATTGCACTTTTTATTTGAGATTTTAGTGTCTGAGGATTTGGGTAGGTTCGTCTTTCCTTATTCGCTTGTGTTAGTACAGTTTGTGAACATTGAATGGATTTTTTCGAGGTATCTATCCTTGTCTATTCTCAACGCCAGTCTTCATAAATCCTCCATCTGTCTCCTTTACTCAATCTGGATATCAGATACAGATTACGAGGTCTCAAATTGGTGGGTCAGCTCTTGATGAGTCTAGCATCTCTTTTTCAAAATATTTTCAACTGCCTTGACATCATGGAATCTGAGTTAGTTTCAGAAACCACTAAACCTGTGTTACCAATGGATTGAAGCTTATTACCAGTTAACCTGTGTTGCCAGTTAATATCTGAGTATGCTGCAAGATGAGCATTGTAATTCCTAACAGCACCAGCCTTTTTTTTTTCCTAGTAATCTCACTCTAGAGACTTCTTGTTGCTGCTCACATAATTTGAAGCAAAATACTACCATCTCTTTTCCTAAAGTAGTTGGTGAAGCTATCTAGCCATGTGTTCGAGATAACATTGGCTTGTGTGCATATTTTTGCACCAAATTCTATCTTTTGTGGCTTCACTTCAGTACACACTCTTCTAATATGGACGCCTAAAAGGGTGGTGTTTGTTTGCTCTAGTTAATTCTGATCGGGGTCAATTTTGGCAATGTTTGCGTGCTTGTGTTGAATTTGTTGGATGATAAGGTTGGTGGAGTTTATTTTTATGTCGATTTTGACTGTGAACAATTTTGGGGTTGTTTCCTTTACTGGATTTTGATCACTCCCAAATTTAGTGGTGTCTGTTCTCATCCACCGACTTTGATCAGTGATAACTATTATGATTTATTATCAATTTTCATAAGTAATCATTACAATGATTTATTATAAATTTGATCAGTCATCCCTAAGTTGTATCCAGTCCTCTATTAGTCCATCGTAGCCAATGACAGAGCACTGAGCAACAACAATCAATCAACAATCAATAATCAACATACGGTAGTCTATATGTGATATGTGCGAGATCTGGATAGAAGATAGACACTCAATTTGCACTGACAGTACTTCCGGTGTACTAGGTAATGATTTGATTAAGAACAGGTTTTGTGCTTTAATTTGGGGTCGCCCTGCCAAGCTATTTCTGTTTGTCGAGACCTTTTCCCCAGCAAAGGAAAACCAAAGCGCTCACCTTGTTTATAGCTTCCAAAGGCCGCCAGCTACTCGCCTATTCTTCCTATCATGGTTATCACCTGCCAACCATAACACCGATCCATAAGTGTCATTTCTGTATTAAAGATTGAAACCCGCGGCATAAGGCATGAAAATAGCTGATAGGCAATCACACCGTATTAATCACTTTGATTTATCAAAAAGCCTTCTTAATGCTTAGCGTGTCCCAGGTTCTTCATGATACTTATTGCTCATACTCTCAAATCAATGTGGATACCCGCAATTTGTTTTCTTCTAGAGTTTTTGCCCTTGTCCTCAATATGGCATTTATGCTGACAAATAGAGTTTGAATTTGTCATTATGGTGTTTTGAGTAAGTTTGTTATAATTTTGCTGCAAATTGTTTAGAATGTCACTTCAGGAAAGATATTAAGACTATAGGTAAGTGGTCTTCTCGATGATGCTTGTAGCTGCATCAAAACATACACCATAAATTCAACCATAACTTCACAATTTGAGGCTTGGTCTTTATTGCTTGAATTGACTGCTTCAGCCTATGCTTTTGTTCTTATCTAAGTCGATGGTCTTATTAAGTGCTTTTATTTCTACCTCTTTTGTATCGAAATCTGTGGGATCCCATTAACAAATGATATCTACCAAATCATGAGGGACTAAAAGGCATGCTACATAAGTTCTGTTGGATGTTTTGCTCCTACTATCCATTCGAATAAGGATAATTTGGACTACTTTGTGCAATACAACTACAAATAAGAAATATGTTACAAAGAATCATTTAGTAAGCACAGTTACTGTTGTATTTAAACATAGAGTATTTTGTCTTAGCTGTGAATCTTGCTTTTATGGTAAAAGTCTCTGTTACAAGTCATCATCATGAGAGTGGTTCCATACATCCTGTTGTCAGAAATCTGAAGCTAAGTAGCAGACATATCAAAAATGGATATTGTTTACTCAAGACACTAATTACTCTTTGGGGGTGGGCAGTTTTTATTTATTTAAATGTTGTATATCGAAATTTCTTGGAAAGGTTTGATTCAAATGGGATCTTCTTTTATTTTCTTGCTGAAAGAGGGGGATAATGTTAAAATCATGTCTTGATCTTAATATTGAAATTGCATGTCTTTTGATTTCAAGACACAATCACTATATCAAGCACATATACTTATGAATGATTTTTTTTTAAAACCCAAATTATTTAAGTTCTTTAGAACTACAATTCAAAGGATTGATATGGTGGGTTGCTCCTTTATTTCCTTTTTCTTGATAAGGGGTTTTTATTAATCGTCATCTTATGCTTAAAATATTGATCAAAATAAAATAAAATTGGTGGATTGTCTTATAAACTTTATGTTGTTTATAGGTTGAAACATCAAGGTTGAAATCAAGGTGTTGACATCAAAGTTGAAAGCAAGGTGTTAAAGGTTGACATTGGAGATTGAAGTTGAAGGTTGACATCAAACGAAAACAAAGGCGAAGTGGAGTTAGAGATTATTTTTTTGAAACCAAAACTTAAAAAAGTACTTTTTAATGCTTGTTTCAACAATCTTGGAGCTTTCACTTACTACCCTTTTTTTCTGTTTTTAGCTAACTCACCTTTCAATTTGGGCTTAAAATCAATCAATGACTTGATCTTTTCAAAGTTGGTTAAAATTGAATCTTAGATACTTACTAGATTTCAATTTGGGATTAAAATTGAACAAGGCAACTTCACATTTCAATTGGTGCATTTAAAACGAACTCATCATTGCTTTGAGGAATTTAAAATTGAACATGTGTACTTTGTGTTTTGTAAACTTTTTTGCAAAGTAGTGTCATTTAAAAGGGCGTATGCGCTTCTCTCGCGCTTCACGGCGATCTTGAGAATCAAAAGTCTTTTTGATGACCCTAAGTTGCATAAAAGATTGCCTCCACACTTCAATTTGGGATCTAAAAATTGAACAAATCATGCGAGTGTGAGCACGATATATTGCGGAGGTTCTCCCCTTTTTTTTTCAACGAAGGTTGTGTGAATGACATAATATGTTAGCTCACTTTTGTTTATCTTAGAGGGCCTGCCTTGTGGGAAAAATTAATCACCCAAGGGAACGACCCAACCGGGAACACGCTAAAGCCAAGCGACTTCCAACCGGTATATAAGTGTGGATTCTTGAGGAAAGTTCAAGAATCACGAGGATTATTCCGACGAGATGGACACCAATGGACTCTCACCGATGTTGGATAATCCCCCATGAAAGGAATGCCTGAATTAGAACCCCTTGTTTAGAAATTGGCCAAAACCTTGTCTATCTTGTTGGTGCAAAAGGTTATGTCCTTTGAAGCCACCCCACGTAACATGCGGTCTTGTTGTGGAAATGGAAAGTATGCCATGGGAGATTCATGGGTACTAATGCTTGGATGACCCGAATAAGTGAGTGTCGTGGAGGGGAGCCAGTGTGGTCAAGCATTTAGCCATTCGCACAAGATATGCGCAGCTGGATTTATCCAAGTGGGAACCCAACGAGGTATTGTCTCATCAACCTAAGAGTGTGAAAGTGCTTGGAAAAAACACATTGCTTGATCTTGAAAACATTTGGAAAACAAACATACACAAAAACCTTGAAATTTCAAACACCTTGTGGGGAAAAAATACCTATTGACGAACTTGCCCACTCTTGCTTTCCCTAGGAATCACATTCCTAGAGGTTTCTAAGTGTGCAAATTCTATCATCATTTGTTTCCAATAAGGATAAACATAAGGAACTTTTGCCCTATTTTCCTTGATTTCCACACAAAGGACATTGTGGGATGAGAAAGAGAATGGGACATTAGACATATAGTTTGAAAACCTAAGCAAGCAAGTGTCTTGGATAAAAATAACCTCATTTAACCAAGATAAAAAGACAAATTGGATTACACATGTGTTTTCTAAGCCAAAGTTCAAGAAGCTTAGTCTAAAAGCTCGTGAGGAACGTCTTGAGAGACTTTTCGAATTCAGGGAAAGATTGGTTTATAACTTTTACAGAAAAGCCTCAAGGACCAATCCAGCATTATATGCATTTTATTGTCAACAAAATCCCGAATTGTTTCAAAGGTTTGCATTTCTCCCATAGGAAGTCAAGCATGTTCTTCAACACCGAGGTTTTGTAGAAAGAGAGTCACATCTAGGTTAAGGTTCAAGATCAAAGTTGTCATTCCCATTCATTCATCCATCAAATCAAAGTCTCATTTCATCATCAAACCTTTTTGAGAACTCTAGAATCAAACATCACACTAAACTTAGAGGGCTAAGTCAACATCATCATATCTTGGCTTAACACACTTAGCCAACATAGTCTCAAATCATTGAACAAATTTTCTTGGAGATAACACAACTTTTTAAAGTCTATTAGTTCTCCAAGACATTGGCATAACACACTTTGTCAATTCATCCATTTTTGTGCAAGTTCCCTTAGGATAACACAACTTCCTAGGGAAAACAACTTCACAACCAATCTTGTTTGACTTAACGCATCTAGTCAAATTATCTTATTCAAATCAAATCAAAAGCCCTTTCAAAGTTTAGCACATACATTCAAAAAGTTTTCCAAAGGTTTCATTCACTCATCTCATCCATTTTAACCCATCACCATCATCACCATCTTTGATATTTTAGCTACCCTAGTTCTTCTCTTTTTGGACTTAAAGGATTAGGATCGAACAAATCCCTATTTTTTATGGTCCAAACAAGATCTCAACACAAGAAGGACATGGAGAATATCAGAGACATATCAACTTCTATGGACATGAGTCATCTAAATATCGAAGTGAACCTAGCAGGATCAAGCAATCCCCCAAGCAACTCTCCCGTATCATCACAAAATCTTCAAGAGGAGAGTCATCAAGAGGACGACATAAATGAAGACATAGGGATGACACCAGAGGAAATCATGGAAATGATTCAAAATCCTAAGAACCATAAAATTGTTAGTGCTATGTTCAAATGCATAAATTCAATAGAAAGAGGAGGGGACATGCCCCCTCCCAACCTTAACACAAGCACTAGTGCAGTTGCATCCCCGTTGTCAAACATCAATCAAGAAGTACCTTGCATCACCTCAATCATCACACCAACCTCCCCGATTGTGAACAAGGGGAGTGCCATGTTCCAAGAATTGCAAGAACATCACCTTGTGGCTAATGAAGAAGCAATCATCACCCCTACATTTATTCCGAAAAACTCATTTCACCCTTACATCCCACTCACATTTCATAATCCCGCTGGTTCATCCTCATTTCATGCCACACCAGCTTATCAATTGAATATACCAACTCCCTCACCGCATGAGGAAGTTGGTTTGCTTGGAACGACAAAATCTATCAATCCTTTCTCTTTCCAAAGTGGTGCGTCATCCCTTCCCCCGCTTCCTTTCACATCTGCATCGCCTCCTGGAATAGGTCTTCCACCTTTAACCATCGAAAATTTTGCTAATCCAAGCAATCTGACCACCATTTTGAACCCGCTTCTTTTTCCCATATCCTCACAACAAATCACAACCATTCCTGTCAACACGGTTAATGCATCTATTGGTCCTCAACTCTCCCAAAGCATGCCTCATCAAGGACCAATTGTCTCAACCACCACGCCCACAACCCAAATCACAGTCACAACCACAATCCCTCGACCCGCCACGATAGTTGGCATGATTCCTGCTCCACCACCAATCCCACCGCCAAAACACAACACGACCAATTCATTCTCCATCATGTTGCAAAACGCACAACAAGCTACCCACCAAAAGGCACTCCAAAAACAACAAGCTGCACAAGCACAAGCCGGACAAGTGCAAGCACAAGCTCAAGCTCAAGCACAAGCCGCACAAGCGCAAGCATAAGCTCAAGCTCAAGCACAAGCCGCACAAGCGCAAGCACAAGCTCAAGCTGAAGCACAAGCCGCACAAGCGCGAGCACAAGCACAAGCTCAAGCTCAAGCACAAGCCGCACAAGCACAAGCACAAGCGCAAGTGCAAGCTCAAGCCCAAGCTCAAGCTCAAGCCCAACAAAAGACACAAGCTCAATACCAAGCGCAATTGCAAGCAATCCACCTGCAAGCCTACCACCAAGCCCTACAAGACTTTCAGGCACAACACCAAGCTAAACAACAAGCTTTATTGACACAACAACAGCTCGACCAACAAGAAGCATTGTTGGCAAAACAACAGCTAGACCAACAACAAGCATTACTAGCTCAGCAACAACTTGACCAACAGCAGGCTTCATGGGAACAACAGCAGATGGACCAACAGCAACAGCAAGATCAACAACAAGCGTTGTTGGCATAAATGCAAGCTTACCAACAAGCCCTAAATGCACAACCAAGCTCGCAGCAAATGCAGACCAGTATGCTCCCCACCCATCAAACACCTCCAACACCTCACCACTCATTCATCCTGCCCCCCGACCCAAGCAAGGATGTCGCAACATAGATCAAATTTATTTCGTAGCAGGTGTTGGACTTGCAAGCAGGAAAAACCACAAGGACACCAGGAAACTTGTGCCCTTATCCGTTCGATAGAAGTCTCACCATGGTACCATTTCCAAAGGGATTCGAGATCCTCAAATTTGATAAGTACAATGGAACGGGCAACCCTGAAAACCACGTCAGGGAATTTCAGGTGCACTACATGGAAGTCGCATATGATGACACGTATCTAATGCAGCTCTTCCCCCGAAGCCTGACTGGTCCAGCTATGGAATGGTTTTCTCGCCTACCCATGGGCATTAAAACATTCGAGGAAATTGTGGAGGCTTTCCTTAAAAATTACGCTTTTAATATGGGTGCGAATGTCAGTTTAGAAGAACTATCTGCACTCAAACAAAGAAGAGGAGAGTTATTTGCATCCTTCTTGCAAAGATGGCGATCCAAGGCCAATTAGAGCAAGTGGGCCATGCCAGAGGAACAAAAAGATTGCACCATCATAGCCAACTTAGATGAAAACCTGGCGTTCTACCTAAAAATGCAGTGCATCACATCTTACGATCAACTAATTCCAAAGGCGCTCAACATCGAAAGAGCCCTTACTACGCGAGGAGGCGCACATACATTCACTCCACTGCAGGATAACCACCCAAAATCATAACCACCCAAAATCATCATCATCCGCAAACTCATAACCACAACAATGTGTAGGCTAATGCGGTAGTAGCACAGTCACAACCACCTTCCACCAGCCAAGTCAACAATGTGGGTAATCAAGGAGGACCACCTCCCCGCAACAAGTTTTTCCCCAAGAGAAAGTTCACAGCTCTTGGCGAATCGATTGAGTTTGTCATGAAGAAATTGGTCAAAGAAAACCTAATCAAAATCTGTAACTCCGAACAATACACGAAGCCCATGGCCAAACCGCCATGGTACAACGAGAATCTCCTGTGTGACTTCCACAAAGTTAAAGGACACACCATCGCCAACTGCATGAGACTCAAGAATATCATCCAAGACCTCATCGAGGATAAGGTCATCAACATCGAGTAGCCGGCCGAAAACCAAGACCTAAAAATCTACACGAATCCGATGCCGAATCATAATCACGGAAATAACCAAGGGAATAATAAGGGTAAACAAAAGTATGCTAGTACCAATCTAGTATACGAGGAGATAGTCGGATGTGTCGACGAGTTGGTCACTGTCATAAATATCAAGGGAACCAACAATGACTGTGGAGTCACCACACGAGGTGGAAAAGTTACCATTGCCGGGGCACCTACCAAGACCCCCATTACCAGCACAAAGGCCATCCCCTATGATTACAATGTAATTGACCAACTGAAGAGAACACCCGCACAAATATCCATCATGGAATTACTAAAAATCTCCGCCGCTCATCGACAGATCCTGGATGAAGCACTAGCTGCCTCTACCGTCGCTGCTACCCTTGACACAAAGCAATTTCAGGCTATGGTAGGTAACATCGTTACCCCGAATCTCATCACATTTTTGGACCAAGTTTTCCCCCCGCAGCCATCTCATAACCGGGCACTTCACCTCCAAATCCTAGTTCATAAAAAGAAAGTCAAGCGAGTCCTGGTAGATGGTGGTGCAGGTCTTAATATTTGTTCTCTAAAACTTATAAAGAAATTGGGATTCGCCGAGGATTCCATCAATAAGAACAAAAGTATCACCATAAGAGCATATGATGACCAGGAAAGAGTGTCTCAGGGCACTATCAAGATCCCCATCCAAGTGGGGCCAGCAACCATGGAAACAACTTGTCAAGTTCTTGACCTTGATTTGCCATACAACATCCTCCTGGGACGCCCATGGATACACGGAATGAAGGCAGTGGCCTCAACCTATCATCAGTGCATTAAGTTCTCATATCAAAATGAGGAGGTTACCATATATGGGGATCCCGAACCCTTCGCCTATTGCAAAAACTTGGAAGCCAAGTTTTACAAGATCCCTCAAGTACCTAAAAATGATGAAGGACCATCCACTTCATACATAGACCCAGCTAATCTCGCCTCCACTTCTGCGACAGAGACACCCGCCATCCCCGACATATCCGAGATCAAGAACATGATACAGGACAATGGATGTGGTGATTATAGAATGAAGAGAAATGCTTTTGTTGTAGGAGAGTTACCACAATCTCCTAGATCACATGGGCAACCACAATTGACTCAAACACTTGTCCGCACTAGAATAGAACCCTCTGGATTCCACAGTTGGGGGGATCTCAGTCAGGAAAATGTGGACGAGGAGGACATCACAAACACTCTATACCAAGATGAAAGACCCACTCCCACCCTACCCATGGAGGAAACAAATAGAGGGTTACAAATGATGTTCGGCATGGGCTATAACAGGAATGAAAGCCTAGGAAGAAATAGTGATGGACGGTTGGAGCCCATCATTGTAGAAAGAAGAACGCAGAACCTTGGCCTCGACTGTACCCCTCCGAGTATAACTGTGCATGGAAAAAGTGTTCCTAATAGGGCAGTCAGGTCCTCTCCTCGGGTCTCGACAACTAATCTTAGATTACCCGTGTCCACAGGCCTACCTCTCGATAACTTCACATTTGACATAACTGATGTTTGTAGTAGCAGTGACGACGATGACACCATAGGTGGCCTACCTAGGCTCTTTGAAGATTCCACCTTACTAATGATTAGTGTCTCACCCGCTGAGCCAATCCAACAAACCCACCAAATCCACTTAGTATACCCCCAACTCATCGATCACGACCAACGGGGACCGCCGATTCTAGACTCATTCAAAAATGATGAGGCTCTCTCCAAATTCATGGGACTAAGGGATACTGTTCCATGTGGAGATCACAAGGCAGGATTTGATATCACTCTAGACACACAAGCATACTATGGGGAGACAATTGAGTCTTTCAGTCGCAAAAGAAAAAGAATAAGCTCAGAGTTATTGAGTGAAAACCACACTGTGGCACTCTCTAACCATAAAATAGTAAAAATAAAGGACGCATCCAATGGCGAAAACCTCTCTGAGGCACCAGAGGATGAAGGATTCAATCTGCCCCCTACTACTCTACACTAGGAGAAGTCAACAGTATTGGCAGAGCAGTGCAACCCGGTCAACTTAGGTACAGAATCAGAACCACAAATTACCTTCTATGCAGAATCCCTCCTAGAAGAAGAACAAAAACTACTGGCAGCTTTCCTAAAGGAGAGAAAGGTAAATTTTGCGTGGACCTATGCAGACATGCCAGGCCTGGATCCTGAAGTAGTAGTGCATCATTTGGCCGTTCACCCTGGAGCAAAACCAGTCAGACAGAAGCTAAGGAAGATGCACCCACAAATAGCCTTGCTTGTAAAGATTGAGCTACAGAAACTTCTGGATGTTGGCTTCATACGCCCGATTGACTATCCAGAATGGGTATCTAACCTCGTACCAGTCTCAAAACCGAAAGGGGGCATCCGCATCTGCACTGATTTCAGAGACCTAAACAAAGCATGTCCCAAGGATGACTTTCCACTACCCAACATTGACATGATAGTGGATATGACGGCCGGACATGAGATGCTTTCCCTAATGGATGGTTTCTCGGGGTACAATCAGATATTGATCGCAAAAGAAGACCAACACAAGACAGCATTCACATGTCTGTGGGGCACCTACTGCTGGAATGTAATGCCATTTGGGTTGAAGAATGCAGGAGCTACCTATCAAAGAGCCATGACATTAATCTTCCACGACATGATCCACAAAACAGTCGAAGATTATGTAGATGACATACTTGCTAAATCAAAGAAGAGACAAGACCATATAGCAACTCTAAGTGCTATCTTTGACAGGCTTGAACAATATAAGGTTAGACTCAACCCGAAGAAGTGTGTCTTTGGGGTGCAATCAGGGAAGCTGCTAGGATACATAGTTTCAATGAGAGGGATAGAGGTAGACCCTGCAAAGGTAAAAGCAATCCTTGAAATGAAAGCACCAAGAACGTTGAAACAACTAAGAGGATTGCAAGGAAGACTCCAGTCCATCCGAAGATTCATAGCACAATTGGCAGATAAACAGATTGCCTATTCACACCTACTTCACAAGGGAGTAGCTTTCAGATGGGATGACAAATGCGAGCAAGCATTCAACAAAATAAAAGAATATCTACTTACACCACCTGTATTGATGCCACCAATTGTGGGGAAATCACTAATCCTATATATCTCTGCAACAACAGCCGCCCTGGGGGCCCTTTTAGCCCAACATGATGAAAAGGGAACCGAGCGGGCTATCTACTACATCAGCAGAACAATGGTGGGACATGAGCTCAATTACACGTCAATAGAGAAAGCTTGCCTAGCATTGGTATTTGTGGCTCAGAAATTCAGACACTACATGCTAGTGCACCAAATCAAGTTGATTGCCAAAATAGACCCTCTAAAGTACCTATTGACAAAAGCAGCACTTATAGGTAGAATGGCTAAGTGGGTAATGATATTATCTGAACATGATATCGAGTATGTAGAACGAAAAGCCATAAAAGGACAAGTCATTGCGGATCAGCTGGCAGAAGCTCCCCTCTACACAGATAATCCACTCATATCAGAATTCCCAGATGAGTCCCTTTTTAACCTTGATGCAACAGACCACTGGAAGCTATACTTTGATGGCTCTCACACACAACATGGGTCAGGAGCTGGTGTGTTTTTCATCACGCCGCAAGGAGACTGCATACCTAGATCATACAAGCTGGCATTCCCTTGTACGAACAATATAGCAGAATATGAGGCTTTGACCATAGGACTCAAGATTGCAGCACAATGGCGAATCATGGCACTAAAAGTCTATGGTAACTCACAACTTATCATCAACCAAGTCAACGGCGAATACCAAACCAAGGATGATAAGCTCACACCATACAAGAAGGTGGTAGAAAGCCTCAAGGAATCTTTCATCGATATTACCTTTGAGCAGATACAAAGGACAAACAATAGAGCGGCTGATGCAATGGCGACAATTGGATCCTTACTCGACATCCCTCGTAACATCTCGAAACATGAATTCCTCGTAGAGCAGCTTCTCATACCCACATTCGAGGTACCAAAGTCAGAATACGCATGTGAACTCATTGGTCCTGGTGATCTTTGGTATCATGATATATACACCTACCTAAAGTTAGGAATCCTCCCCACTGACATCACCCCAAACCTAAAACGCACTTTCATCAAAAGAACTTCACGATTCGTCATCCTAGGAGAGACCCTCTTCCGTAGGAGTACCGATGGAACCCTGTTACGTTGTTTAAAACCTGAGGAAGCCCTGACTGCTCTAACCGAGGTACACAATGGCACATGTGGGTCACACTCAAGTGGTATGACCTTGGCTAAAAAGTTGCTAAGAACAGGTTACTACTGGCCGATGATGGAAAAAGAGGCACACAATTTTGTCAGAAAATGCTTGCAATGCCAACAACATGGAGATCTTATTCATGCACCAGCTCAAGAACTGCATCCTATTGTTAAACCTTGGCCCTTTTCACAATGGGGGCTTGATCTCATTGGTAAAATATCACCCACCTCATCCAATGGCCATAAATTCATTATCACCGCCACCGAATACTTCACTAAGTGGGTCGAAGCAATTCCCATGACCTACATCACCGGAAAGCAGATATCCAAGTTTATCCTGAATTACCTCATTTGTCGGTACGGTGTCCCCCAATCCATTATCTCTGATAATGGGACGCCCCTCAAGAATCAGGATGTCCGTGACTTGTGTGAAAAATTCAAAATCGAGCATCGCTTTTCCACTCCATATTATCCACAAGGCAATGGCCAAGCAGAAGCTACAAATAAAACCATTTTGAAAATCCTCAAGAAAACAGTCAATGACTCTGGTTGTGACTGGCATCTACAGTTAAATCTTGCCTTATGGGCCTACCGCACCAGCATCCGCACGCCAACAGGTGCCACCCCATTCTCTCTGGTCTACGGATCAGAGGCCATACTCCCCATTGAGATCGAGCTCCCATCACTAAGGATATCACTGCAAAACCTTATCATAGATGAGGAATAGAGGGTCACAAGACTCAATGAGCTGGAATTACTAGATGAAAGGCTCATGGATGCCCTTAATCATCTACAAGTGTACCAGAATCACCTAAAAAGGAGCTACAATAAGAACATCAGACAATGCACTTTCCAAGTTGGTGACCTCGTGCTGAAAGAAAACCAAAAGAACGTGCCAAATCCAGATACAAAGGGAAAATTTGAGCCCAACTGGCTGGGACCTTTTGTCATCACTGCAAGTTACACATTAGGGGCATATCAACTAGCAACACCAGAAGGCGAGCCTCTACAGAAGCCTCTGAATAGCTCTCATCTCAAAAAGTTTTATGCCTAAACATTGCAAGGTATAGAACCAGAAAATTACAAAAACAATCAGAAAAAGTCTTGAAAAAATGGTTACCTCGATGAAAACCTAGCAAATAGGCATCTTGGTGACAACAAAAAAAATCAAAAGATCAAAAAAAAATCAAAAAAGGATTGAAAAATAGTAAAGAGAAAAAATCGTCCTCTAGTGAAAACCACTTCGGTGGCGCTTTGGGAAAATACCTTGGTGAAAACCTGGCAAACAGGCATGAAGTGTAAATAAAGTACCTTCCCCATTTATCAGGATCTGCACAACTCATCCACTCCATCACATTCCACTTATCCGCTCGCATCCATACCATATCCTGCGTTGGTATCTGTACTATATTCTACCATCGGAACTACTTGGCATTTCAAAGGTCAGTCTGTCCCGCCTTTATCTAAGTAGTCTATCACACCACACTGGGGGCACGTTCTCGCAACATCGTATCGGATTCATGTATATTCTCATGATCTTTTTCAAAATTCATCAAAAAATTACAAAAACATTCAAAAAACTCATTCAAAAAACCAAAAACATTCAGAAAAATCATCAAAAATCCAAAAACATGTCGAAATATCAGAAAATCTTCAAACATTTCATCATTAAGTCTTGTCAATTTTTTCTACCTTGTCGAACTACGTCGTCTCTGAGCTTGAACGTAGGCAAGGGTGATCTTTGATCATCCCCCGAGACGGTTGGGTCAGTCCTTTAGGTGTCCGTCGCATTGGCAATCCGTTTGCCCATTTAGTCTGCATCTTAAGTCAGTCCTTTAGGCAATAAAATGGTAATCCATTTGTCCATATTATCATCAAGTCAGTCCACCACCAGTCGAACTATGTGGTCTCTGTGTATATAACATAGGCAAGGCTAATCTATGGATCAACTCCTGAGACCCCTAGGATAGGTCTTTAAGTTAGTCTGTTCGTTGGAAAATCTTGAAAATACCAAAAACAGCCTCAAAACATTTGAAAGAAAAAACCAAAATGGTGCATCCATTTCATCTCGCTTTTACTCGTGATTGTCATCACTCATAATAAATCATCGTCGCTTTCACCCTTTGGTGAGTTAGTCAGAAGCAAGTTTAGTAGGTTCTAAAGTGAACGCCTAATCGTCAAAGTCTGGAAAGTCTAGATCCATAAGTCAACAAGTTGGTCAACTCAGAGTATCAATAGCTTATCACGCAATCAATCTCACCAAAACCCTGATCACTACATGTCCTAGGATGAAGCTTTCCTGCGATGGACATAAGCATCAGGTACCCCACAGTAGTTTAGTCTTGGCTAGTGATACGAAGAACATCAGCTTGTTTGTTTACTTTATTTTAGTCTTTTAGACTTATCTTATTTTGCGCTCATTCCAAGGACCTCTCGATGATGCCTAAACAAAACTGGTTTAGAGAGAAAGGAATGGGGCAACGATCAGTATCTTTTTATCTGCTGTGCTTGTTGGATATTCTTGTAAAATAACTTCGTCATGCATACTTTGTTTTGTTTGTAGGAAGGAGGTTTTAGGTATCTTGTTGACAACATAAGAAGGCTTGCCTTTTTATGTTTTGGCTCGAGATGTCTAGAATATCTGAACTACATTCTGAATAAGGTTATGTCTGTCAAGTGTGAACAAGAGTACTCCTATCTGATTGTCGAGTCAAAGTCCATCACACTAGGCGCAATGCCATCTTGGTTCTTAATACCTTGATGCATCGCACCTACATGTGTTATCAAACATAAAGAAAGGTACGCTCTCTCCCATCCCTGGATAAGCAACACATCATCCTCATTCATCGTCATATCCAATAAAGTCTTGATGACTAGGAGACTTATTGGACTTCTTCATCTTCTTGAATTTAAGGGTTCATCCCTCTCATTCTTCTATCTTCTGTCACGCTAACAATGCATCCATCTTGCATCCATATTCTCATTTCGCATAATCATGTCATACCATCATATCAGGACAACATCATCCATCTCATCCATCTCACATGCATTGCATAATCATTTAAAGTTGTTTACGATAATATAAATTTGTTATCCTAAGCATCTTCCAAACATCTCATTTTCATCATCATTATCATATAGTCTAACCATCCATACATCCATTTTGAACCTCTTTGTCATGAGATCCACCTCAAATTGAATCTTTTCGCTTGATCTCTTGAGGGGGCAATGTACTAACGTACTCATTTCCACTGGGGCATTCGAAAAAAACCAAACAATTTTTTAATTTCGATGCCAACAACATCATTCTTTGAACCAATATAACGAGTACATTGCTTCAAAGAGGGGCAAAATGTAGACATCCAAAAATAACATTATGCATTCCACTGTAACTAACGTCATGCATTCGTTTCGTCTACTAATCAATTAAAGCAATTTATTGATTTAATCCTAAGGTTCATCAAGCTTAATTAAATAAATCAAATTATTTAATTAAGTTCCTAAAGTTCTTCTTATTTGATTTAATAAATCAAACTGATTTAAAATCAAATATCAAATCCCTAAAAACCCCTAAGTTAATTAATCTAAATTAATTAACTTCTAATCATGATTAGCATTCTCTAGCTTTTGACTCAACTAGAGTCAAATCTAAACTCCTAACTAACCCACCCACTTGCATCAATAAATCAATTTATTGATTTATTAAAAAGAGTTATTTTCCCTCAATAACTCTCATCTTTGACTTTTTTGAACAAAGATTATTCCCCCCAAAACCCTCAACAACATGCATTTATTGACATTTTTCAAATTTGAATGGGCACATTGGCCAAAACTTGCACAAGCTTTGACCAATCCCATCATGCCAAGTGTCTCTATTCTATTGGAGGGGATTTAGTCCCACATTGGCTAAACTTGGCCTCTCTTCTCTCAACTTCTTCTATAAAAGCAATGCATCTTCTCTCATTTTAGAGACACTTTGAAGGTATCTAAACTATAGGCAACTTGAGCTCATAGCAACTCATTGTCTATCTCATTTGGCTTAGAAAGGGATTGGGAAAGGGCTCTCTCACATCTTCATGGAGGGCACCAATCCATCATAGAATAGGTTGTATTTCCTTTTCTCCATGCATGTTTGATCTAGTTTTAGCATTTTATTTGGAGAAATGAACCATGTTATTCTATGAGGATGGCTGAATCTACACAATCAATGTGCAAGATTTCACCATCCTACAGTAAACATCTTTTATGCTAAACTTTTAGGCAAAATCAAAACCACTTTGTTTGACTTAACACATCTATTCAAACCATCATCTTATACATGAGTTTTCTCTAGGATAACACAACTTCCTAGGGATTACAAGTTCATATTGTTTGGCTTCACACACTTACCCAAATTATCAAATCATCACCCCATTTGACTTAACACACCTAGTCAAACCATCCTCTTATGTACAAGTCCACTCTAGGATAACACAACTTCCTAGGGTTTTACAAAGTGCATTTATCACATTTTGTTTGACTTAACACATCTAGTTAAACTATCAATCCGATCATGATCAATCAAATTTCTAAAAAGTTTAGCATTTCCTTCAAAGTTTCTTTAAGAATTCCATTCATCTGTATCACTCATATTCCGTTTATCTCATCCTCATTATCATTTTCATCCTTGAATTATCCTAGTTTTTCACTTTTTTGAACCTAAGGTTTAGACCGATCTAAAGAATTAGAGGTTCATCTCTTACATTCTTGAAAAATTGATATTTATTTTATGGTTCAAACTCGATCTCAACACAAGAAGAACATGGAGCAAAACAAAGAAACATCCATTTCAAGTGATTTAAGCCAAATTGAAACAACGTTCAATCTGACGATAACAATTGAATTCCCAATCAATCCATCTCAAATGCCTCAAAGTTCTCAAGGGGAGGGTCATATTGAGGACATCACTTAATAATGGAATGACACAAGCAAAAATTCTAGAAATAGTGCAAAATGCTGAGAGTCATCAAATTGTCAGTACGATGCTGAAGTTGTACCCATCCCAATACATGCTTGAGTTAGCAAAAGAAGGGGCTAAAATCCCTTCTGAATTTGACGTAAGCACCCTTGTGGAGAGGTCTCTCAACATCATGCCTTCACCTGCATCTGCACTTCCACTTCAAAATATGACTCAAGACATCCCTCAAGTCATATCATCTATCGCTTCAACCCCGTCGGTTGTTAACAAGGGAAGTGCCATGTTTCGCGAACTTCAAAAACATCATGTTTTGAGCAATCGAGGGTTGAACGTAGGGTACACATCAAAAAAATCCATCCTAGTGAATCCATTGCACCCATATGTCCCTCTCACATTTAATGATCATACCAATTCATTCTCATTTCATGCAACACCAGATTATCCTCCTGACATACATTCTTCTCTCCCTATCTCACAAGGAGAAGGTGACTTGTTTGGAGCAGGGGGAATCTTGGATCCATCATCATCACTTTTAGGGATTGCACCCCCCGTCTTCCCACCATTTCCACCCTTACCACTCTCATCCACATAATCACTCAGGTTGGGTCTTCCTCCTCTTCCCGCCATCAACTATTCAAATCAGGGCACCTCATCAAATCCATCAGCTGTGTCATCTATATCACAACAAAATATTGCAGCCATCCAAGAAACCACAATGATCAACACATCTTACATTCCTCAAAGCATGGTCTCACAGGGACCAAGCACCTTGACCACACCATCCATAACTCAAACTCCGATCATTAACACGACTATTCCGCTCATCACGATAGTTGGCATTCTTCCTAATCCACTGCTATTACCACTAAGGCACAACACAACCAATTCATTCACCACGATGTTGCAAGCTGATCGACAAGCTACCCAACAAAAAGCACTTCAAAATCAGCAAGCTGCACAATTAGCCGCTCAGTAAGCATAAGCGCAATTAGTTGCACAATAGGCTGCACAAGCCCAAGCCTTGTTACGACAACAACAAGCTGCACAAGCAACTCAAGCTACTCAAGCCGCTCAATCCACACAAGCTATGCAAGTTGCACATGCTGCTCAGATGGAACAAGCAATCCAACAAGCACACACTCAAGCACAAGCATAATTCCAAGCTCAACAAGTGCAAGCGCAAGCATAGTACCAAGCTCAATTTCAAGCACAACAAGAAACGTATCAGCAAGCCTTGCAAGACTACCAATTAGAACATCAGTATGACCAACAACAAGCATTGTTGGCACAACAACAACATGACAAACAACAAGCGTTGTTGGCACAACAACACTAGTAGCAGGACCAACAACATGTGTTATTGGCTCAATAGCAGGCATAGGCATCACTTGCTCAGGAAAGCTTGCAACAAAATCACATCAACATCCCATCTATCACTCCCACACCTCAGAAAGCATTCACACCACCTCTCAATCCACAAGGTGACGTAGCATCATAGATCAAATTGCTTTCGTAGCAAGTTCTAGACCTTCAATTTGGGAAGATAGTTAAAACACCAAGCAACTTGTGTCCCTATCCATTTGACAAAAGCTTGGCAATGGTACCATTCCCCAAGGGATTCGATATCCCCAAATTCGATAAATATCATGGGATAGGAAACCCTGAAGATCACATCAGGGAATTCCAAGAACATTGCATGAAAGTTGCCTACAATGACACATATCTAATGTGGCTATTTCCTCAAAGCTTGGCTGGCGATGCCATGGAATGGTTTTCTCGTCTGCCTACGGGAATCAAAACCTTTCAAGAAATCAAAGATGCTTTCCTTCAAAATTATGCATTCAACATTTCTATGGATGTTAGTTTGGAAGAACTCTCGGCACTCAAACAGAGTAAGGGAGAATCATTCACCACCTTCCTCCAACGATGGCAAGTGAAAGCTAATCGACGTAAGTGGGTCATGCCAAAAGAGCAACAAGTCTGTACCATCATCACCAATACAGAAAAAACCTTGGAATTCTATTTGAAGATGCAATGCATCACTACATATGATCAACTGATCCCCAAAGTGCTCACTATTGAACAAGCTCTTGTTACATAAAGGGGCACACCCAATTATCATGAACATCAAGATAGTTGTCCATCCACTAGTTTCAATGACAAACCTCGCACATGGGTGAAGAATCAAAATGTCACCAACAATGGCATAGTGGATGCCAAAGTTTTCATCAATGCCCCCAAGAAAAACAATCAAACGCAACATCGGAAACCGCAAAACAACAACCAGAATAATGTGCAAAAAAATGTGGTAAACCAAGAACCACCCCAAAACCAAATCAATAATCTCATTAATCAAGGAGGACCACCTCCGCGAAACAAGCTCCCCCCCAAACGAAAATTCACAGCCCTTGGGGAGTCAATCGAGTCCATCATGAAAAAGTTGGTCAATGAGAACATCATCAAGGTCCCAACCCATGATAATTATAGCGAACCCCAGGTGAAACTGCCATGGTATAATGAAAACCTCCTTTGTGACTTTCAGAAAGTAAAGGGACACACAACTGCCAACTGCATGAAGTTGAAAAAAATCATCTAGGATCTCATTGAGGACAAGATCATCAATGTTGAACAACTAGCCAGTAATCAAGACCTCAAGATATACACCAATCCGATGCCAAATCATAATCAAGGGAATACTCAAGGAAATAAAAAAGGGAAGAAAAATTATGCTAGTGCAAACCTTGTTTATGAAGACATTAACGCATGTGTAGATGAAATGGTCAATGTCATTAATGTCAGAGGAGTCGACACTCATTGTGAAGTCACCACATACAGTAGAAAGCTTACTATTGCAGGGGCATCATAGCCATCTAAGACCCCCATTTCAAATGCAAGAGCCATTCCCTATAATTACAATGTTATTGACCAACTGAAGAGAATCCCCACCCAAATCTCCATCATGAAACTATTAAAAATTTCCGCTGCCCATAGGAAAGTCATTGATGAAGCATTAGCTGCATCCACCATCTATGCCACCCTTGACATAGAGTAGTTCCAGGCTATGGTGGATAACATCATTATCCCAAATCTCATTACATTCTCTGACAAAGATTTCCCTCTGCAACCATCATAACCATGCACTCCACCTTCAAGTGCTCATCCATAAAAAGAAAGTTAAAAGAGTCCTAGTGGATGGAGGTGTAGGCCTTAACATTTGTTCCCTAAAGCTCATAAATAAATTGGGATTCATCGAGGATTCCATTAATAAGAACAAAAGAATCACGATAAGGGCATATGATGATCAAGAAAGAGTGTCTCAGGGCACTATCAAAATCCCCATCCAAGTGGGAATGACAACAATGGAAACCACCTGTCAGGTCCTCAACCTCGACCTACCATATAATATCCTCCTTGGACGCCCATGGATCCACAGAATGAAGGTAGTGGCCTCGACGTATCACCAATGTATCAAGTTCTCATACCAAAACAAAGAGATCACTATATGGGGGGATCCTGAACCTTTCGCCTACTACAATAACTTAGAAGCCAAGTTTTATAAGATCCCCCAAGTACCAAAAAATGATGAAGGACCGTCCACATCATACATAGACCCAACCAACCTCGCTTCCACTTCTACAACAGAGACACTTGCCATCCCCGACATATCCGAAATCAAAAACATGATCCAGGACAATGGATGTGGCAACTACAGAATGAAAAGGAATGCATTTTTTGTAGGAGAGTTACCACAATATCCTAGGTCACATGGAAAACCTCAGCCAGCTGAAACACCTATCCACACTATTAGGGTAGAACCTTCTGGATTCCACCATTGGGGGGATCTCAGTTGAGAAAAAGTGGATGAGGGAGACATCTCAAACACATTATACCAGGATGAAAGGACAACCCCCACCCTACCCATGGATGAAACTAACAAAGGGTTACAAATTATGTTTGGTATGGGCTATAACATGAACGAAAGCCTTAGAAGGAACAGTGATGGATGACTAGAGCCCATCATTGTAGAAAGAAGAATGTGGAACCTTGGCCTTGGATGTACTCCTCCAATTATATCCGTACATGGAAGATGTACTCCCAGTAGGGCAGTCAGGAACTCCCCTCAAGTGTCAGAAACTACCCTTAGACGACCTGTCTGCCTAGGCATCCCACTGGACAATTTCACCTTTGCCATCACTGATGTTTACGCCAGTAGTGACAATGATGACACTATAGCAAGCCTACCCATGCTTTTTGAGGATTCTACCTTACTAATGATTAGAGCCTCACCAGTTGAGTCAAACCAACAAACCAACCGAATAACCTTAGTACACCCTCAACTCATTGATCATGACCAACGTGGACCACCAATTCTAGACTCATTCGAAAACGATGAGGCTCTCTCAGAATTCATGGGACTAAGGGATACAATTATGTGTGGGGATCAGAAGGTGGGTTTTGACATCTTATTGGACACCCAAGCATATTATGGGGAGATGATTGAGTCCTTAAGTCACAAAAGAAAAATATCAAGAAGAAGCTCAGAGTTATTGAGTGAAAACCATAGTGCGGCACTCTCTAACCATAGAATAGTAAAAATAAAGGATGCATCCAATGTTGAAAACCTCTCTGAGGTGCCGAAGGATGAAGGATTCAATCACCCCCTACTACTCTACATCAGGAGAAATCAACGGTCCTAGCAGAGCAATGTAATCTTGTCAACTTGGGAACAGAGACAGAACCAAAAATCACATTCTATGCTCAAACACTTCAGACAGAAGAGCAAGAATTGTTGGCTGCATTCTTAAGAGAAATAAAGGAAAAATTTGCATGGACCTATGCTGAAATTCCATGTATGGATCCTGAAGTAGTAGTTCATCATTTGGCCATTCACCCCGAAGCTAAGCCAGTCAGACAAAAGTAAAGAAAAATGTACCCACAAATAGCTCTGCTCATGAAGATAGAATTACAGAAACTCTTAGATGTTGGCTTCATACAACTAATTGACTATCGAGAATGGGTATCTAATATTTTTCCAGTCTCAAAACCAAATGGGGGCATCCTTATCTACATGGACTTTAGAGATCTAAACAAAACATGCCATAAGGATGATTTTCCACTACCCAACATTGACATGATAGTGGATATGACGACTAGACATGAGATGCTATCACTGATGGATGACTTCTCGAGATACAATCAGATAATGATAGAAAAGGAAGACCAGCATAAGATAACCTTTACATGTCCTTGGGGCACCTACTGCTAGAATGTGATACCATTTGGGCTAAAGAATGCAGGAGCTACATACCAAAGAGCCATGACACTGATCTTCCATGACATGATTCACAAAACTATTGAAGATTATGTGGATGATGTATTGGCTAAGTCAAAGAAGAGGCAAGACCACATAGCGACCTTAAGTGCAATTTTTGATAGGCTGGAAAAATACAAGGTCAGACTCAACCAAAAGAAATGTGTCTTTGGGGTACAATCAGGAAAGTTGCTGGGGTACATAGTTTCAATGAGAGGGATAGAAGTGGATCCTACAAAGGTAAAAGAAATCCTTGATATGGGAGTGCCAAGAACACTAAAGCAAATCAGAGGATTACAAGGTAGACTCTAGTCCATCCGGAGATTCATAGCACAACTAGTAGATAAACATATCACCTATTCACATCTGCTCCACAAGGGAGTAGCATTTAGGTGGGCTGAAAAATACGAACAAGCATTCAACAAAATCAAAGAATATCTACTTACACCACCTATGTTGATGCCACCAATCATAGGGAAACCATTGATTCTATACATCTCAGCAACGACAACCGCCCTTGGTGCCCTTTTAGCCCAACATGATGAAAAGGGAACCGAGTGGGCAATTTACTATATCGGCAGAACAATGGTAGGGAATGAGCTCAATTACACATCAATAGAAAAAGCTTGCCTAGCAGTGGTGTTTGTAGCCCAAAAATTTAGACAGTACATGCTAGCTCATCAAATTAAGCTGATTGCCAAGACAAACCCCCTCAAATATCTATTTTCAAAAGCAATGCTTACAGGAAGAATGTCTAAATGGGTGATGATACTATTTGAACATGATATTGAATATGTTGAGTGAAAAGCGATCAAAGGACAAGTTATTGTAGACCAGCTAGTAGAAGCTCCCCTCTATAAAGACAACCCACTCGTATCAGAATTTCCAGAGGGGTCCCTTTTCAATCTTAGTACAACGGACCACTGGAAACTCTACTTTGATGGCTCCCACACACAACATGGATCAGGAGTTGGTGTGTTCTTCATCACCCCACAAGGGGATTGCATACCGAGTTCTTATAAGTTGGCATTCCCCTATATGAACAATATTCCAGAATATGAGGCTTTAACCCTAGGTCTCAAAATTGCGGCATAGTGGCGAATCATGGCATTAAAGGTCTAAGGAGACTCACAACTTATCATTAACCAAGTCAACGGTGAATACTAGACTAAAGATGATAAGCTCACACCATACAAAAAGGTGGTAGAAAGCCTCAAGGAATCATCCATCGACATCACCTTTGAGCAAATACTGAGGGCAAACAATAGAGCAGCGGATGCAATGGCAATGATCTGATCCTTGCTAGATATCCCTCGCAACGTCTCGAAACACGAATTTCTCATACCAACTTTTGAGGTACCAAAGATAGAATATGCATGTGAACTCATTGGTCTTGGTGAAATTTGGTACCATGACATTTACACCTATCTGAGATTAGGAGTCCTCCCAGATGACATTACCCTGAACCTCAAGTGAACCTTTGTCAAAATTTCCTTATGATTTGTCATCCTAGGAGAAACCCTCTTCTGTAGAAGTATCGGTGGAACCTTGCTACATTGCTTAACACTTGAGGAGGCCTTGACTGCTCTAACAGAGGTACACAATGGCACTTATGGTTCCCATTAGAGTGGTATGACCTTGGCTAAGAAGTTGTTGATAACTGGATACTACTGGACGACAATGGAGAGAGAGGCACATGATTTTATCAGAAGGTGTCTATAGTGCAAACAACATGGAGACCTCATTCATTCACCAGCTCAAGAACTACATCCTATTGTTACACCTTGGCCCTTTTCCCAATGGGGGCTATATCTCATAGGTAAAATCTCACCCACCTCATCTAACAGCCACAAGTTCATCATCACCGCCACCGAATATTTCACAAAGTGGGTTGAAGCAATTCCCATGACCTACATCACTAGAAAGAAGATATCCAAGTTCATCCTGAATTACCTCATTTGCCGATACGGTGTTCCCTAATCCATTATCTCTGATAATGGGACACCTTTGAAAAATCAGGATGTCCGTGACTTGTGTGAAAAAATCAAAATCCAACACTACTTTTCCACACCATATTACCCACAAGGCAATGGCCAAGCAGAAGCTACCAACAAAACTAGTTTGAAAATCATTAAGAAAATAGTCAATGACTTCAGTCGTGACTGGCATTTGCAGTTAAATCTTGGCTTATAGGCCTACCGTATCAGCATCTGCATGCCAATAGGTGCCACCCCATTCTCCCTAGTCTACAGATCATAAGCCATCCTCCCTATCGAGATCGAGCTTCCGTCCCTGAGAATATCTTTGCAAAACCTTATCATAGATGAGGAATACATGGTCACAAGACTAAATGAGCTAGATTTACTAGATGAACGATGTATGGATGCCCTAAATCATCTATGGGTCTACAAGAATCACCTGAAACAAAGCTACAACAAGAAGATCAGGCAATGCACCTTCCAATTCGGTGATCTTGTGCTAAAAGAGAACCAAAAGAATGTACCAAACCCGAATAGAAAAGAAAAATTTGAACCCAACTGGCTGGGACCTTTCATCATCATTGCAAGCTATAAATTAGGGGCATATCAGTTGTCAACACGAGAGGGAGAGCCTCTGTAGGAACCCGTGAACAATTGTCATCTCAAAAAATTTTATGCCTAAGAACTTGCAAGGTATAGAAACAAAAAATACAAAAACAAGCAGAAAAAGTCCTTAAAAAATGGTTACCTTGATGAAAACCTGGCAAACAGGCATCTTGGCGACAACAAAAAAAATCAAAAAATACAAAAAAAAAACAAAAAAAACAAAAAATTAGTAAAAGGATTGAAAACAGTAAAGAAAGAAAATCGTCCTCTAGTGAAAACCACTTCGGTGGCGCTTTGAAAAAGTACCTTAGTGAAAACCTAGCAAATAGGCATCAAGTGTAAATAAAGCACTCTCTATCCACCAAGATTTGCATGACTCACTCATCCATTCCATCACATTTGATTAATCATTCATAGACCCATCCGCTCACATCCATACCATAGCCTGAGTTGGTGTCCATATCATATTCCACCATAGTACTACTTGGCATATTTCTAAGGTCAGTTTGTCCTGCCTTTATCGAAGTAGTCTATCACACCACATTGGGGGCATGTTCTTGTATCAGCATCAGATCAAATTCGTGTAGATTCTTGAAATCTTCTCAAAATGTAAAAAATTAAAAAACATTGAAAAAATTCATCAAAAAACTCAAAAACATAAAAATAAATAAAAAGCCAAAAACATTGAAAAATTCATCGAAAATCCAAAAACATCCAAATCATTCAAAAATCCAAAACCATGTCTAAATATCAGAAAATATTCAAAAATTCATCATTAAGTCTTGTTAGTCTTTCACCTTGTCGAACTACGTCATCTCTGAGCTTTAACGTAGGCAAGGTTGATCTTTGATCATCCCCCGAGACAAGAGGGTTAGTCCTCTAGGTGTTTGTCACATTGGCAATCCATTTTCCAATCTAGTCTACATTTAGGTTAGTCCTTTAGGCATCCGTTGCATTGGCAATCCATTTTCCCATCCATCTTTTCATTGTGTCAAGTCTGTTGTCAGTCGAATTACGTGGTCTCTGCATGTATAACGTAGGCAAGGCTAATCTATGGATTGGCTCCTAAGACCCCTAGGATAGGTTTTTAAGTTAGTGTGTTCATCATAAATCTTGAAAATACCAAAAAACATTTGTAAAACATCTCAAAATTTCCAAAAATAGCCTTAAAACATTTGAAAAAACCAAAATGGTGCATCCTTTTCATCTCGCTTTCACCCATGATTTTCATCACTCATAATAAAATAATCATCACTTTCACCCTTTGGTAAGTCAGTCAGAAGCAAGTTTAGCAGGTTCAAAAAGTGAACACTCTAATCATCAAAGTCTTGAAAGTCTAAATCAGTGAGTCAACAAGTTGGTCAATTCGAAATATCAATAGCTTATCACCCAGATCAGTCCCATAAAAACCCTGATCACAACATGTCATAGGACGAAGCTTTCTTGTGATGGACATAAGCATCAGGTACCCCATAGTAGTTAGTCTTCGCTAGTGATATGAAGAACATTAGCTTGTTTGGTTTGCTTTATTTAGTCTTTTATTGACTTATCTTATTTTGTGCTCATTCCAAGGACCTCTCGATGATGTCTAAACAAAATAGGTGTAGAGAGAAAGGAATGGGGTGATGATCATTATCTTTTTATCTGTTGTGCTTATTGGATACCCTTGTAAAATAACTTCGTCATTCATAATTTTTTTTGTTTGTAGGAAGGATGTTTTAGGTATCTTATTGACCACATAAGAAGGCTTGCCTTTTTATGTATTGGCCCAAGATGTCTAGAATATTTGAACTACATTTTGAATAAGGTTATGTTTGTCAAGTGTGAACAAGAATACTCCTATCTATTTGACAAGTCAAATTCCATCACACTAGGTGCCACGCCATCTTGGTTCTTAATACCTTGATGCATCACACCTACTTGTGTTATCGAACATAAAGAAAGGTATGCTCTCTCCCATCCTTGGATAAGCAATACATCATCATATCCAATAAAGTATCGATGATTAATAGACTTGTTGGACTTCTACATCCTCTTGGATTTAAGGGTTTATCCCTCTCATTCTTCTATCCTCTTTCATGCTAAAAATGCATCCATCCTGCATCCATCTTGTATCTTTCATAATCATTTTATGTCATCATAGCACAACATTGTCCACCTCACATCTCATTTTCATAATCATTTAAGTTGTTTAGGATAATATAAATTTGTTATTCTAAGCATCTTCCAAATATTTCAGTTCCATTACCATATAGATCATATAGTCTAACCATCCATACATTCATTTTGAACCTCTTTGTCGTGAGATCCACCTCAATCTTTTCGCTCGATCTCTCGAGGGGGCAATGTACTAACGTACTTTTGGGACATCTGAAAAATTAAAAAAAAATTAATTTCGATGTCAATGGCATCATTCTTTGAGCCAATGCAACAAGTACATTTCCTCAAAGAGGGGAAAAATGTAGACATACGAAATTAACATTTTTAATCAAACATCACATTTAATCATTCTTCCCTCTTTAATTAATTAAATCTAATTAATTAATTAATTAATCTCCTATAGTTCCCGATTTAATTAAATCACATATATCTAATTAAATCACTCATATGCATTTCCTCTCATTTGATTTAAAATAAATACAAAAATTGAAATCAAATGTCATATCACCTAAGCTCCTATAAGATTAATCAAATCATGATTAGTTTAATCCTAATTACATGAATCCTCTTGATTTGTCCACTTGCACAATAAATCATTTAAATTGATTTATTAAAAAGACCTGTTTTCCCTCACAAGGGCATATTCCCAAGGAATATTCCCTCATTAACTCTCATGTTTGACTTTTTGGACAAACACAATTCCCCCCAAAAACCCTCAACCACATGCATTTATGGCCATTTTCAAATTTGAATGGGAACATTAGCCAAAACCTACACAAGCATGGGCCTATCCCATTGTGACAAGTGGCTCTCTCCTATTGGATGAGATTTAGTCCCACATTGCCTATTCTTGGCTTCTCCTCTCTCAACTTCTCCTATAAGTTCAATACATTTTCTCTCATTTTGATCATCTACAATCTACAATTTGAAAGCATCTCCATTATAGGCAACTTGAGTTCAAGAGCATGTCATTGTCTATCACTTCATTTTTTTTAGAAAGGGTTGGGAAAGGGCTCTTTCACATATTCAAAGAGCACCAATCCATCATGAAATAGGTATACTTTAGGTTCTACGTGCTTTGTTTATCTTTGTTATTTGGCTGCATTTTAGTCATGGAGTATTATTTCATGAGTTTTTTTATTTCTATCATGTTGGTTTTATCATCATACTAACATTGCAGATTTAAGCAACTGCATATTCTAATTTGTAATTAGTTTGTATGAATTACATAATATTATGGCCACTCTCCCTTCATGTAGAAATTTAATGCATTGATGTATAATTGAGCATACTACTTTCAAATGTTGTATCTAAGGTATACCAAATAGTATCGAGAATCTATTAGGTAAAGGAATAATAGGGTGACTATTCTTAAATATGCATAAAGATGTAGAAAATATGTGAAAATATTGAGGTAACCATAGTCAATTATTATCTTAAGAAATCCCTTGAAAAATATATTTTACAATTAAAAATCATGTAAAAGATGATGCAATCTATAACATTATTATTAATATCATATTGGAACCATTTATTTATTTATTACATCCTTAGGAACAACAAAATAGGTCAAACATAGTAACCTTATGAACCATGTTAGCTTTGAATTACTTTAAATAATAATACCTTAGTCAAGTTACAAAAAATATTGCATATACCCATAAAGGAATACAAAATACTATTTAATGAGATGATGTTTCAATGTTCTAAAAACATTTTTAGCCAAAATCCTATCCTCATACAAAAACTTCAAGCATGTAGTAGTGAAGGAAATCAATTGTGTATATGGTTACATTTCTCATCATGTATTTAAAAAATGGTTCTATATATCTAATTGAGAAATAATGTGTAAAAAAATCCCAACATACATTTAAAACTAAGGTGCCAAAATAAGTTGCAATTAGGAGTAACACTATGGGATGGAAGAATGGTAGAAGTAGATATTTTTTGGATAAAAAATAAGGAAAGGGCCCCAATCCCATAGGTTTCATGGGATAATAAAAAAAAAAGGCCCAACCACCTGAAGCAGTAAAATCCCAACTCATAAAATAGGCACACGAGCCTGAGAAAGGTATTAAAACATTAGTAATAGATAACAGGTGTCACTAAAAAGGCATGCACTCTAGAGATAAATAGAGGACAAAAAAATACAACATAACATAACATACATCAATATAATTTAAGGCTATTTTAATCGAGTCCTAGAAACTCTTCAACTTGTTCAGAGAATCCTTTCAATATTTCTCCTTAGTGTTAGTCCATGTTTTTCATCATCCTCTTAGTTCATTCCCATTTTCTTCTTACGTTTGTTGATCTTAGATCTACCTAAAATAGTACCAAAAATAGCCTATCACAGATCCCAATCATTATAGAAATAAATTTTCCTTTAACATCTTCTAGATTTGAAACCCTATCCTTCAAGTTATCATAGCTACAATTTTCCTCAACTCTTGAAATACAGCTTCACAGGTCCTTTAATTAGTCATTTATATTTTGCAAAGGCTCAAAATTAGTCGCTTCCTCTCTTTCTAGTTCCTTCATCTCCTCATTATTATTGACCTTAACATCCTCCTACCCATATCAGGGATATTTTTTTAATCTTCATTAATCTCTTCAAAATTCTCCACCTCCTTACTATTTTCCTCTTCCTCCTCCACACTAAACTCTTCGTCATCCTCTTCTCATAAGCTATAATCTGGGCTATCTTATTCATAATCAAGGAGGAAATATTCATCAAAGGAGCCCAACCCCACCTCCTCACAGGTCAAATTCTTACCTTTATTACCATTTCATTTGTTTAGTTGGCTAGCACAGAATAGCCTAGATGACCTTCTCTCACCTAACTAACTACTAGTAATTATGTCACCAAAAAGTGTATACCTTGGCACTTTTTCACTCATTTTGGCCTTTTCCATTGGATTTTGGCCTTATTTTATCTTGATTCAGTCTTGTAAGCTTGTAATTCAACAATAACCTAGCGGTGTTTTACTAAGGTGTTGAGAAGTGTTGTAACACATTTCCTCCCTTTTATAAGACACTTTCAACATAATTCACCTAAACAACACCTTCATACACCTTTCTAAGCATTATGAAAAAGTGTTGTAAAGTGTTGTAATGCATTTTCACACTTATCTAGGCTTATCATCCACTAATTAACTCTTTTAAATGCTAATTTTGGCCCCTTATATACTTTTAGGCCCGATTAAAGTGTGTTTTGGGAGGCAAGGCTAATAGACCTCATTAATCACTATTTTATTCCTGACCACCACTTGGATTTTCCCAACTAGACTAGGTCACCACTTTGGGCGACCTAGTCCTTTTAGGCATATAATTCAAACTTAAAACAAAATCTAATGAGAATCTTACATCCTAAACCCTAAGGTCAGCCTATCATAAGTCATTTTTGGAAAAATTAGGGTTTTCATCCTCATTTTGACCTCTCCTAAGTTCCATTTTTTACTTTCACTCATCTTAACAATCATTCTTCCACTCAAGCTTCCTAAGAAAACAATCAAGCACAAAGACATCACAAGCCAACCTCCATTCGAGCTTGTTCATGCATGTTGCATACATCAACAAAAAAGGTTTTCTAAGCATTTCCATTAAGTTCATCATTCAATCTTACATTCCTTTGATTTAATCTCATTTTGGTTTAATCACCTACAAAGGCGTTTGACTTAGGCAAACCCCTATTTCCTAACACCAACATCCTCTTGGTCTTTGCATGTGTTTCTAGGTTTTTATGCAAATTTGGTGAAGTAAAAAGTGTTGAAGGAATTACAAACATTCTTCTGAAGTCACATCCAAGCCTCAAACCCTAGAAGGAGCAAGAAGACAAGCTATAGGTCACTTTCAGGAGTTTCTATCATAGATTGCTGCAAAAAAGGGAAACATCAATCGGGACCCATAAAATTAAGCCCTAATTCCTCAAAAAGCCACAAGAGGACTAGGTCACCCCTATTGGCGACCTTGTCCCTGCGCTAAGCCCTGAAAAGGGTTTCTACATTTTTGGGCACCCATTTCCCCGAAATTTGTTTTGGCAAAGTTTCCTGGCTAGAGGACTAGGTCACCCCACATGGTGTAAGTGTCCTTTTGTTATTTTCAGACATTTTCCGAAGGACTCTGAGACCATTCATCTGCAACATCACTTTTACAAGTGCATCCCTTTTTTCCTTCCTTGTTAATTTCCAAATTACTCTCATTTAGGGCATATAGTTTAGCTATTTTAGATTACTTTAGATTTACTTTGCATACATTAGATTAGCATCATTTTATTTCAATTTTAGCCACACAATACACACACCTATCACAACCTTCATGAATCAGCCCTACCCTTTTGAATGCAACCGCTAAAAATCTTGTAACCACCTAGAGGCAAGAGTGTAATTCCTACCCACCAAGAGCTCCTAGGGTGAAAAACCCTAAGGGCCTAGTAAGAGGGATCCTTTTTCCCTTGGTCAAAGATACATTTCTGGTGGTTTAGTAATTTTCTTCTCAAAAAGATCAACATCATCACAAATCTGTATATTTTCCTCTACAAACCCCTTAGATCCAGAGGGGCCCAAATTTTTCTTTCTAAAGGTAGTAAGGGAAGGAGGGGAATTCCTTTTTTGTGGCTGACATACTATAGCTCTTCAAAAAAAGGGGGATTCAAGGAAACAACAAAATTAGAATCCCCTTTTTTGGACTTAGTGTTTGTACTCAAAAGAGGGGTATATAGGGATGTGAGAGATTTTGTTTCAATTAACTTGATTTCTAGGGGATGGATAGATGAGGTAGGGTCTAACTCGGGGGCACGGTGGAGAGCAAAAATTTATAATGGGTAAGGATTAAACCCTAATGAAGAGGTAGAGAAGCCCCTTTGCAAATGCAAGCAACCAAGGAAGAAACTATGTAAAAGGAAATATTAATCCATTTCTTATGATAGTTTAATGATGGAAATTGACCCCCTTATTAGATATAGGCCAATTTATCATTTAATTTGGACCTATTTTAGTACCTTTCCATTAATTACCCCTTTAATTCATCATTTATATGCCCCTAAGACCCATTCTTTGAGATCTCGAGACTCATTTCACCTAAAAATCCCATTAAATCTCTTAGATCCCCAAAATTCATGAAAACCCCACCTCAAAAACCTAAGGTGGGACTCATTCACCACCTTGGGTGAATGAGTCCCCTTAAGTGAGACCCATTCATTGAAGGTAGTGAATGAGTCCCATTTGGGACCTTTTCAATTCTAAGTGGGAAATTCACCAATTTCATTCAATATTTTGGTTGATGTCGACCTTTGAGATCTTAATAATAGTGGATTAGGTGATAATTCCTATAAAAAAAGTTTTCAAGTCATTTTTATCAATCTAAGCCATTTGAGCAAGTATTTTCAAGATAAAATTCAAGATTCAAGTGTTGAAAATATTTCACAAGAGCATTCAAGTTTCAAGAGCAAGTAAATTTGAAGCTTCGGAGCAACATTAAAGTGTTTTTGCAGGTCTTCAAGCTCACTTTCATTCAATATACAAAATTTTCAAGGGTTGATCATGGTTGTCTATGGTGAATCATAGAGAAATATAGATTGGGGAGATGCAACTATCCATCAAGCCAAATCTAAAGACTTATTTTTTAAGTGATTCCATCTTCCATTCTCACTCTACTCTCATCCTAAAGAAGGTTTATACATCATTGAGATTCATTTCAGGTGATTAGAGATCTTCTAATGTGAGTCTTGCATCATTCAAGTTTCATTCATGCATCTTGTTCTTGCACATTAGAATAGGATTACATCATGTTTCAGATTTCTTAGTCTTAGAAATACTTAAGGCTAGGGTTTTTATTCATATTTCATTATTCAATCAAGGTTTAATTGCGAAACTAAGGGTTTCACCAAGGAAAAGCCCCATAAGAAAATCTAGTTATATTCTATTTTACAAGTATTTTTGTAGATTCAAATCCAAGAATTTGATTGGAAGGAAAGAGCAAGTGTTGAAGTTTAGATTGGAGTTTTCAATTCTTGAAAAAGTAAAAGTGGCGAATGAGTCCCATTGTAGGTGTTTTTCAGATATCTTTCCAGATTTTGGATACCCTTTTGGCTGAAACTTACTCCAGTACAAAAACCCAGATCTAGGACTAATTTTCCTAGAATGGTGAATGAGTCCTACTAGGCTAGAAAATTAGGTTTTTCAAGATTTTAGAGCTCTATTCCATCTCCTTCAAGTTTCCGGGTGCACACTTTCTGCTTTAAATCTTTTTGTTTTGTTTTGTTTTTCATTTATAAGCCAAGCATTGCATTAAACTAGGTTTTTCATTTCATCTTGCATGCCATGCATTTTTCCAAGCCCTAGCTTGGTGGTAAACTCCTCAGTAGATCATATTTCGTACCTAGGACAACCTTTAGCAATATCTCTTTCTCTCTTGATATCTCAAGAGTTATCCTTGAATGAAATTGGAAAAGTGGGTATGCTCCATGTCCAAAACCATACGATAGCATTCATAACCACCTTTTCACCATTTCATTTTGGTGAGCCTGCATTTAGAATACCTTCTTTGCTAATCTGGAGTCCATCATCATCCTAGATCTAGCTTGCTTTAACTTTGCATTAGGATTTGCATTAGTTAATCGGCATCTAGGGTTTCTAAATTTTGCATTACTGAAGGTACATATAGGTTGTATTTTTGTATCTAATTTCATTGAATTTGATTCAAATTTTGCATTTACATCTCGTATCTAGATCATACAGCATAGAATACTGAACAATAGGGAAAAGTGGAAAAGATGGATTGCCTCCCCACTTTATCTAGTTCATTTAATTATGTCCTAAGAACCCTAATAGGATTAACTATCAACCTCTCAAGGTGAGTCAATACACTAAAAGGATGACTTAGGAGTGGGTGTTCTATCAGATTAAGGGGTTCACCACCAAGAAAATGCTTGGAAATATTATTGTTTGAAAACATAGTGTGATATGAAAAACACTTAAAATGAGAAAGTTGAAGCTTCTTAATACTACAAATGAACAACTCCAAGTTACAGTATATGCACCTGGGAAGACTGGAGATGCCAAAATGATTTTAGAAATGTGAACAGACTACCAAAATATGCCTTAGAGGACTAAGGCGCCTTAACTCCCATCTTAGTCTCACCGCTTTCTTTTAGGGAAGACAAAAAATCTTTGGATAATGGAACAAAATCTTGAAAAATCACTGATACATTCCACCTAGAGGACTAAGACACCTTTACTCTTGTCTTAGTCTTGATTTAAATTTATGAAAAGTGTGAATGGGGTCCTAAGATCTCAGCTCTGCAATTGCTTCTCCTTAGATCTCAGGTTCTAAAACAACCAAATCTGATTTGTAGGTGAGATTTTGTGAAGAAAACCTTGAAAATGCAACTTTCCAACTTTGACAACTTTGCACTCTAAGTGATCTTCAAGCCTACAACCTAGATTTGCAAACACAAATGGACAAGATGGAAAAAGTTGTTGATTGTTAGTGGTTCTTGGTAATTAAACCATGAAATGAAATAGAAATGATGAAGGAAATGGTGAATGAGCAACATGCAATGGTACAACTCACCAAACCCTTACAAATGCTGCAAACTTGTGTGTAATGGTTGTAATGGACATAGATCTTGAAATGCTTGCTTAGATCAAAAACTTATGTATCAAAAAATTTAGCACAACAACACACATGATACAAGAACAATCTTTGACATGATTCTTAAAACTTGATGATGGCTCCAATTGCTTGATGAATTTCTCTTGAATGCTCTTGTGAACTCAATTTGACTATAGTGAATGCTCTCACAAAACAATTAGATTGCTTAGGATGCTTGTTAGGAGAAAATGAATGAATGAACCTTGTATTTATACTTGTTCATGCTTAATATCCCGAAATCATATCACACCAAGCCAACATATGAATTCAAAGAATAAAGGAGGTTAAATCCTGCCAAGATTTGAAATTAAATCCCGAAAATGACCCAAGGAGGACTAAGACATCCTAGGTGGAATCTTAGTCCCAAGTGATGAAACTTGGGGCAGATACATAAAAAACGGGCCCAAAATAGATTCCTCAAAATTAGGGTCCCAAGACCTTAGGGGGACAATAATGCCCTTAGTGGCATCTTGGTCCCGACTAGAAATTAGGGACACACCAATCAAAGTCATTAGGGGATCATATATGCTTTGAAGAATGTCAGGATTTACCAAAAAATTATGTCATTCATAGGGCTTGTGGACATAAAATACGACCAATTAAGCCATAAAGAAGGATACATAAAGCAACACGGGCACAAAAAAGTGTGAAAATATAAGGGTATGCATTTTACTACACTACAAATACATAAAAATCAACCAAAAAAAATTAAAAAAATTGAAAAAAATCCCTACTAGGACTCATTCATGACCTTGGGTGAATCAGTCTGAGTGAAAATTCAGTTATAGAGTTAAATTTGTAGTTTTAAAGTTTTTATTTGTTGTGGTTACTTTTCTCTTTCAGTTTGATTACATTCTGTTGCATTGAAATAATTAGAAATAGAATCATTTACATTTATTAAAATTGTGGATAGAGTTAGATTTTTCTATTTTTATTTTTTGCATTTAGATTAGATTACATTAGACATAGATCAAAAAGAAAAACCAAAAACAAGACCTAGCACCTAGGCCACTTAGAGAAAGTATAATTATTTGACTATGTCAAATCTCTCTTTCTAAGTTAACCTAGCCCTCAAGCCTTTTAGTAGTGATGACTTTGACATGTTAGATGAAGCGCTTAAGGAATTCATCTCACAAAGTTCATCCACTAAGGCTTTTCATGATAAACCAAAAACAAGAGACGTTAATGTGATTCAACCTCAACTCATCCTTTACCCACCTTCACACAAACCTCAACCTAAAAGGAAACCTAAACTTGTCCTTTATCCACCTAAGAATAATGTTTTGCCGCAACTGAATCATAATACCGTTTCTCATAAATACACTACAAAAAAACATGCAATTAGTTCCTAAAATAGCACCGAAATTTAGTGCATTTGAGTTCATGAATTGGACACTTCCGCCAACACAAAACTCAGTGCCAAACTGCATGTTCACTTTGGCACCATTTTTTTGTGTCGAATTTTGTGCCAGATTTTCCACCGGATTTTGTTACTTCCAGTTTGGCTTTTTATTTCACTTTTGGTTTTTCTTCTTGTGTTACTTCCAAGTTTTCTTCCTATTTTGCTTTCGATTTTTCTTGCAAGTTCGCTTTCAATTTTGCTTCAAATTTTGCTTCTAGTTTTGATTCCAAAGTTTCTTCCGATTTTGCTTCTATTTTTGCTTCCAATTTTGCTTCTGATATAATGTTGCTTTTTGCATCTAGCTTTGCTTCCATTTTTTCATCTTTTGTTGCTTCTAATATGGCTTCTATTATTGCATCTTTTGTTGCTTCTAAAATTGATTCCATTATTACTTCTTTGTTTGCTACTTGAATTGCTTCTATTTTTGCTTCCTAGATAACGCCAAGTTTTGCTTCCAAGATTGCTTCTAGTTTGGCTTCCATTGTTGCTTCATTTTTTTCTTCTAAAAATACTTCTTGTTTTGCTTTAAGTTATTAATTTAATATGTTTTATTTCAATTTAACTATTTAAATATATCATGACTCTTAAATAACTTATATGATTATAAAGTAAATTAAATAATATGCTTTATTTCAATTTAATTGGTTAAATATATCATGCCTCTTAAATAACTCATATGATTATAGAGTAAGTAATTTAATTAGTTAAATCATATGATTAAATAGCAAGATAATTATTATAACATGATAATCATCTATAATTAAAACAAGTGAGTCAAATATCTATTATCTAATTCAATCTGACAACATCCATCTTGAGCAGTAAATTAAAATTGTCATACATAATAATATCCATCCAAAAATCATTGACCACTTTCAATATATATAAATTGACAAGTCAATACTAATAAGATCATCATCATATATAGCTAAAACAAGTGAAATTCAAATATGTCACTACATCAATAACATGTCAAAATGATACATGTTCAACGGTCGACATAAGTCAAAATGATACATGTACAAATGATATAATTAAAAATGATAAATTATGTTACTCAAAATAATACAAGTCAAGATGATACATGTCCAAATGATATAATTCAAAATAGTATATGTAAAAATGATACAACTCAATAATATGGTACTATAAGACATGAAAATGATACATATGATATTAACCATGAAAAGAGGCATCATAATGATATATCAACAATGATCCATTAAGTAGTCTATATGATCATGAATGCCACTGGCTACTACAAGAAACTGACTCATCATCATCATCACCATAATGATCATGATCATGATCATCCTCATCATCATCATCATCACCATCATCGTCATCGGCCTCAATGTATTATGTATCCACATCATCATCACCCTCTGCCATGTGATCTATACCAAAACCAACATATTCTAGATCTATATCATGAGGATCATGTTGATCTTCTCGAAGACCTGTGTCCTGCTAAAAAAAATATTTAAAATGAGAAGTTATCATTTATTTCATTCAATAATTTATTTTTCTATTATATATATCTAATATTACAACATATGAAATTAAACCATAATCATATTACATCATATCAAAGTGCACATACCATAATAAAATTTCAAAAAAAGTTACAGCTAATATGTCATTCCAATGATATAAAACATGCAATAATTTCAATAAATGTTAGTAAAATATGCTAGAATTTGGTGGAAGAGGAAGAAAGATGACTAGAACTTTGGAGGCCCACCATAATGGATTTTGGTATTCAACATGAGAGAAGACGAGAGAGCTGATATCATGTATCAAAAAATTATGCATGCATTCTTCCAGCCAGTGAAGAAGGAGATGATTAATTTTCTTCATTTTCATTTGTATAACCATATCATGGTGTGAACCAAGAAGACCAAGGGTGTCGAGTTTTATGTGGAGGTAATGGATGTGGTCCAAACTTTAGGAGGGATAAGAAGGTTAATGTATAATCCTGATGAAATTGAGGAAGAACAATAAGAGAGGGACAGGAAAAATAAAATCAATGTAGAGTTTCAAGGATTTGTCAAGTGAGTAATAGAGCTATGGGAGAAGCCTCATATAAGACATTTTGAACTAGAGTTTGATATACAATTTAGAGAGCTTAGTTTTCATGGAGTTCCTTACAAAGCAACTAATTTACTATTCCTACGGTAAACTATTTGGTAGAGTTGGTGGAATTATCTTTCTTAGTAATTAGTATTAGTGACATTTATATTGTTAACCTTAAGAGAGTAGGACTTGGGAAAAAGGAATTTGATATGGCTATTATTTTCAAAGACTTCAAGTGGGTTGTACTCCACATTGATTCCATTCCTCAATCTTTGCTTGATAGCATCAAGGAATGCTTAAACTCCATGGATATAAAGTATTATGAAAGCATAATGAACATGAACTGGTGGCCAATTTTGAAGACTATTATTGATCATCTAGATAAATTTATTGAAGATGGTGGTTGGGAATTTTGGAATATGAAAGCTAGCTGCAATTCTGATTATGATAATCCAAAAGAGCTAGATCAAGGATATGAACCCTCTGATCAATGTAGAAGAGGAATCAATATCAGATGAGGAAGGTTCAAAAGATGAATCTCTTATGGAGTCAGACGAGGAAAAAGAAGAAGAAGAAGACTATAAAGAGGCAGAAGGTAAAACATGGGATGAATTAGAAGCCGAAGCCAATAATGTAGATAAGGAAAAATGAGATGAGTTTGATAGTGAAGATGAAAGGCGCCAAAGAAAGGTAAAAGCTATAGGGAAGTCTCGGGCACCTGATATTAGAGATTCAAGAGGAATACCTACCAAGAGGCATAAAGGCATATGAATTGAGTTCATCTACATCCTTCCTTCTACTATTTATTCATGCACATAAATGGTTTAGTTGTTTATGCAAATGATGCATATATGTTAACTTGATCAGTGTTGTTACTTTGGTAGTTTGACTTCTATGATAACCAGCCATTAGGCCATTGTGTACGGGAGCACATTTGTGTTTTTAGTTAGCTTTTTTAGATAGCTCTACTAGGTGTTGAGGAAATTCCCTTTTAGTTTTTTATGTTAAGAATTCTATTATTACATGCTTCTATATGTTGATCAGATTAAGTTGTAGGTTTTTTATTGCTGATTTCTTTATTTATATGGAGTTTTTTTTACTTGTAAGATAGGAATTTACTACCTTTTTAAAAAATTAGATGGACAAATTAAGTGGCTGGTTAGCTATGCCAAGTGATGAGTTGGTATGCAATATTAAGGGTTTTCTATATCAATTCATCTTTTTGGTTCTTTATAATAATTAAATAGTGTGAATGTTATATAAGGTCAAATAATTCTATCAAAGCAACCACTTGGATTTTTACCTGAGTTTCACAACAAAATTAATGATATAATTAGGAGAATATTTTGTTCTTTATAGACAGTTCAAAAATATCATTCACCTCTTAAGAATTGGGGAAAAGATGTGTAAATTACTACCTGCATTTGCAACATTGTAAGAGAAGAATATTAAAATTGTATTGATTTCCCCGACTTAGTGTATTCCTTCCTTAATCTATATGGGCATTTTTCATCAGTAGTTGGTTGCTCTCCAAGAACTTTGTTTATGAGTGCTTGTTATTTGGTAGACTACTTGACAAGTTGGAATTTCGCTTTTATTTATACTATTGTAGGATTTCTAGATAAATTTTGTCTTCAAATAGGAATGTAGCTATCATTTTTTTATTATGTAAAAGGAAATGGAGTTTATATCTCTGGCCTTTTCTACATTACAATGTGTGTCACAAAAAAGTGTAGTCTTTGGCACTTTTTCACTCATTTTGGCCTTTTCCATTGGATTTTGGCCTTGTTTTACCTTGATTCAATCTTGTAAGATTACAATTCAACAATAGCATAATGATGTTTTACTAAGGTGGTGTGAAGTGTTGTAACACATTTCCTCACTTTTCTAAGACCCTTTCAACTCAATTCACATAAAAAAAACCCTCTTACCCCTTTTCAAGCCTTGTGTGAAGGTTTTGTAAAGTGTTGTAAGGCATTGGCACACTTTCCTAGGCTTATCATCCATTAATTAACCCTTTTCTTATGCTAATTTATCCCCTTAATGTAATTTCAGTCCTGACTTGAGTGTGTTTCAAGAAGCAAAGCTAATAAACTTCATTAAACATTATTTAATTCCCGACCACCACTTGAAATTTCCCAAGTGGACTAGGTCACCACCTTGGGCAACCTAGTCCCTTTTGGCATAAAATTCAAATTTAAAATAAAATCTAACGGGAATCTTGCTTCCTAAACCCTAGTGTCGGCCTATCATGTTCCATTTCAGGAAAATTAAGGTTTTGCATGTACAAATAAGGGTTTTCATATTCATTTTTCCTCTCTTAGTCCCTCCCCAAGCTCATTTTTATATCTCTTCACAAGTACCCTTTCACTCAATACTTCACAAGTAAGCAATCAAGCACAAGGGTTTCACAAACAAGTTCCATTGGAGTTGTCCTTGCATGTTGCAAACCTCAACAACAAAGGATTTGGTGAGCATTTACATTGTTTATCATTCAAACATCTCTCCTTTGATTTTTTTCTCATTTGGGTTTAGCTACCATCAAAGGGGTTTGAATTAGGCAAACCCCTATTCCCTAACCCCAACATTTTCTTGGTATTTGCATGTGTTTGTAGGTTTTGTACTGATATTTGGTGAAGTATAAAGTGTTGGAGAAAGTACAAACATTCCACTCAAGTCACATCAAAGAATCAAACCCTAGAAGGAGAAAAAGGACAAGCTACAAGTCATTTTTGAGAGTTTCAGACACGAATTGTTGTAGAAAAAGGAAGCATCAACAAGGACCCATAGAATTAGAACCTGGATCCTGAGAAAGCATCAAGAGGACTGGTCGCCACTATTGGTGACCTTATCCCTCAGTTAATCCTAAAAAAGGGTTTTTGCATTCTTGGGTACTGTTTTCCCTGAAACATGGTCTGACAGATTTTCCCGATAGGAGGACTAGGTTGCCTAACTTGGCATAAGTATCCCTATGCTGATTTTAGATAATTTCTAGAACATTCTGAGGCCTCTCACCTACAACATTCCATTTCCAACTGCACAAGTTTTCAACTCTACCATTTACTTTCTGTTTTGCATACATTTAGGTCATTTTAGGTTAGTTTGCATTAGTTTACATTTACTTTGTTTACATTTCATACATTAGATTACTATCATTTCATTTTCATTTTTCAGCCACACAACACACACATGTATCACAACCTTCATCAATCAAACTTACCCTTTGAATGAAATCACCAAAAAGACCATATCACTAGGTGAAAGAGAGCTATTCCTACACACCAAGTGCTCCTAAGTGAAAAAACCTAGGAGCCTAGTAAAGGGAATCCTCTTTCCCTTATTTGCATATATTTTTGGTGGTTCACAATGTTCAAACCTTCTTTCCATGTTTAAACTTGTTTCAGTACAACTGAATTGTTAGAGTAAAGGTCCTAACTTAATTATGTTGATTAAGTTACCTTTATTCCCTTCTTAAGATTTCACGTTAGTTTGCATAAAGTGACATTTAATAATTATATTAATTATTAAATGTTATCCTATTAGGGCTTCTATTAGGGTTTTTCCTATTAGGGTTTTATTAGGGTTTGCATGATCTCCTTTTTATAAGGATTGATCTCATTGTATTTCATATCAATTCATTCTCTCATTCTCTCTGATATATACATTTTTAGTTTTCAAAGAACCCTTGCTTCTTTGTCTCCATCTCTTCTTTTGTGACAGGTTATTTGCATGCAGGTGATCTTCGGGGTTTGTGGTGTTGTATTTTCTCAACTCCTACATGAATCACTTGACTTATATTTATTTATTCCCTTCCTTTTGATAGGCATAAGCATTTTCCTTCTACTATTGAAGTGACACAAATATCATCTAAGTCTACTTTCCAATTTTCTTGTGAAACTAGAAGGACAATGTATTGTTTAGATCCTTTTGTAAGAGTTTAAAGGAAAATGCATAAGGACAACAAATGAAAACTTTTCCATTGATTGAAACAATAAAATCATGGCTTCTAGGATCAATACCTCGCCATAACTTAGTCATACCTCCAATTGCTACTTGAGATAGTGTTCCTTAGGCTAAACCCCTCTCCAATCATACTGGTTCTTAGTGCTATTCCAATATTTATCTAGAAAAGGTGAATAAAAAATGAAAAAACATTTTTTTCCTGCACAAAAATGTACTTACATGTGCACATTTATTCATATTCAATTGAGAAAGAGAATCACTATTTATATTCTATAAGAGCAAAAAAATTAATTGTTCATTACAATACCATTTTGGTGAGTGAGTTCAAGGTTCTCATGTTGTGATAACTTTAATAAATGTCATACATGACCAGATTGGATTTAAACAACACTAAATATACATCTTATTAACTATTTTATTGTTTTTGGTGCTTCGAATCTACCGCCACCCCCTCTCTCCATAGGAATTAGGTTTGGATTTTACACCAAAAAATCTCTCTATAAGACCTATGTGGCAATTCAAGGCCCTATGCCACATCACCCATGGGTCCTACAAGTGGATGCTACAAAAAAAGTGCCTAGTTTTCAAGCCTGAAACATAGTCTAAACCTCAAAAGGAGGAGTTAGACAATCAAATTCTAGTAACACTAAATAGTATCCTTCCATCAGCCTCAAGGGTTCAATAAAAAACATAGTTTCTCTAGTTAGTAGGTTGTATGGGGAGAAGGATGCTTCTCATTTTCAAGAACCCTAAGTCTCATTGTACTACATATGTTTCTTAAAGAAGGGCCAATTTTAAACTAGGTAGTTGTATTTCCAATCACTTTGTACAAAGAAATAATGAGAGTCGAGTCTCCTCCAATGGGAAAAAATCCAAAATTCTATACAACCTCTTACTTGTGTTATGTTATTTGTGCAGCTAATAAACTCCTTGGGGATGAATTGGACATGGAGCATCCCATGTTGTTTTGTCCATGTTTATTGCTAGGACTAATGGAAGCACAAAAATTAATCCAAATATGAGCACATTTGTGACCGATTATTTGCTCCCTTGCATGAGCTTATAGAGTGATACTTGTCAATTTGCATTTCTTGTGACTTTCAATAATCTTTGAAGAGGTTATAAAGTGATACTTGAGATAAATAGTTACAGTTGTACTATTTTTGTTGTTAGAAAGCATATTCATCCAAATACTACTTATGTGGAGGCTTGTGTGTATCCTTGAATATTTTTAGAATTGACCTTGATTTGCGTGACTCAACACATTCTTGAGCCATAGGTCTAGTTAACTAACTTATTGCATTTGAGTTACACATTTTTCGAGTGTAACTTGTTGAAATGAAATTTAGGTAGGCATCAAGTGTTACTTGACTAAACCTCTTTCAATGCATAGACAAGTGTATTTGGTTAATCACAACACCTTGCATTGTGTTAAGTGTCACTTGAATTGGTACATCAAACATGCATAAATCAAGTGTCATTTCATGTCATCATGAGCGCTTCATTACACAAGTGTTAATAAGTATGAAGTTGAAGTAGTAATAAGACATGTTATGTCTTGCTGATACCCATATGTTCTTTCCATTGCATCAGGTGTTACTTGATCAGAATTGAACTTCCTATTGTATGAAGTCATGGCATGCCTTCCATAGATTGGTAGTTCCTTCGTATCCCATCAAGTGTTACTTGATCAATTATGGAAGTTCAATTGCTATAGGTCATGTCTTGACCCTTCATGCAACCTTGGATTCTTCGATTTATTTCAAGTGTTACTCCAAAAAACTTGAATCCCCAAATCTTCATGTCATGCCTTGCTTCCAACTACCTATCCAATTATGATTCATCAATCTGCCCCTATTGCAAAAATAGTGTATCTTTCACAAAAGTTAGATTTATGTACATTTTATTTAAGATGTAGTAACGTATGGTTTGATTTCTTAAAACCATTTAGATGAAAGTATTTTAAGGGATATTTTCAACTCTGTAGTTCTTATGACAGGGTTAACTTCTTGGACTAAGAATACTAGTATTTGGTGACCATTAAAGGTGATTCCAGATCTTATTGTTATAAGAGCTTGTATCCCAAAGTATTTAAACTCGGGTTTATCAAGTCATTGTCTAACTTTATGTCTTAGAGTAAAGAAAAGTTCTTATTCACCCTTTATGTAATATCATAAAGTTCACTCTTCTTAGCTTGATTGCTATAATGATTTACACATATTTTAGCAAGTTTTCATAATCAAAATAACTATAAAGACTATTCAAGCCATATACAACAGATTCATACTTGATCAAAACACTAAAAATAACATATTAACTACTGTACCTCCACATACATTATAACAATACAAGGTTACATCTAAGGACTTCATCAAATACTAATAGTTACCATTAAATTATATCATGTCACTGATAGATTTATGCTTTATACATCATTATATCAGCCACCTAAATACTCTTCATTATATCATCCATGGGTTATATGAATGGCTTACTACAATAGTACAATTTTACTAGAATCCAACAACTCTACCACTTGAGATACAGAGCATAAATTATATCTATTCTTGACTGATATTAAGGTGTCATTGCATATTCAAAAAAAAATCATGAACATTTCCACTCTTTATATTAGTATAGATTTGCATACAACAACCTCCAATACAAGAACACCACACAATGCACATTGAACTTTATGGTACCTTAGCTCAGACATGATGCTATAGAAATCTAAAGGTACCTCCTACTAAAGATGTCATGCCATAGACTAGATACCTATATATAGTATATATCACATCTACAGTAACAATTTCCTTCCAAATGTAGGGTTACATTCTATGATTAAAATGCGTAGAACTTTCTAGTGTTTACACGATAATTCCTTAGTCAACACCATACTAGTGTCCATAGGATGATTCCATAGTTAACATAAGAAATTAATTCTACTTTGCAAACAATAAGAAATCCTTTAGAGAACTTAAAGTTTCAATTTACATCCATGCACAATAGCTTAATCAACCCTTATGATTTTATTCACAATGAAATAAAAGGTCCTATATTCCATTTATGAGTCCTCTACCCAAATGACGTAGCGATCATAAGTACATAATATCTACTATTCTATGGGTAGTGCTAAGTCATTCAAATGTAGGGAAGTATATAGTACGATAAATTTGTTCACAAAAAATCTCCAATTTAATAAATAATAGTTTGAAATAACATTTCTAAGTTAATGCAAGTGATTACAATGAACTCAAAGGTCATTCTCATCAAACAAATGCCTTCATAATAGACTGTTCTAGTTACAAGTACAATACAACTATTGCAATGTTACATAATTTGTAATTGACAAAGCCCATTCTTTCCAAGATTCAACTGGTAATCAAGTACAATCATGTAGTGTTATTTCAACATTGTATTCCATTATGGCTTCAATAATTCAAACCTCATAAACTTGGAGGGAGTGTTTGGGGGAAAGTTGACTCAGACCAAGGATCCAAAACCATCCCAAAACCCGACCTAGGAGTGGCATTATGAATCTCAAGACCTCACATACACAATTGAGAGAGTGGAAATTTATAAGTGAAATACCAACACCATTAGGGATTACAACCAAGTAAAAAAAGATACCCATGAACTAGGCCAAGTTTCCTCAAGACTCATGGTATGTTGCAATGATAGCATTCTAGCAATTATAGTTAGGGTTTGAAACTCCACCTCAAACTATGACCAAACTAACGTAGCTTCCTTCATGATAGAAATCCAAAAGACAATAACCAATAGTTTTCCACAAAATAAAGTCGAAAGATAACTACATTCAAGATGGAAATTTGAAATAAGAAAACCAACTGGTTTCAACGAAACCAAGTTAAAAGCTTACATAAAATTGGACAGTGAGAAAAAACAAAACCCATGATGGGTTTACTCCTGTAAGAGATTAATACAAACACAAAGTCTTTGTTCGTAAGTCTCATGATCTTAAGTCTGAACTCTCACAGTTAACAATATTTTCCTCATCCAAACCCTTTAGCATAGGCTTTCACAAGATCACATACAGTTACACAATTTAAAGGAAATGTTTCATGAAAATGGTCAATGTAATTTTACAAGAATAGATGACAAGGAGATTTACTTCAAAGAAAGGTTAGCCTAGTTGAAGAAGACCAGTTGGTGATTTGATTCTTAGTCTCCAACCTAAATAGAAAGACACTCAACCAACATGATGAGCACACCCAAATTCTCCCCTTCCTCTAAATCACTTATAGTCCAACCATCAACCTTCCTTCCTCTAAATCACTTACAGTCCAACCATCAACCTTCCTTCCTTTACCCCAAGGAAAAAAGAAGAATTCCCCCCATATAATGGTTCCCCACTCTTTCCTTTTCTCTGTCATATCCCTCAAAACCAAGCACATTAAAGACTAGTACATCCCAAAGTTGTTATGGCAGAGGAGAGTTAATTCCTACTACCAATGATGGCTCCTTCTCAAAAAAATAAATGTTCAAATTAAAATTTAAATGTCCACTATTATATTTCAAAGGTTTGAAATATAACCAATAATGTAACATTAATGCATGCCCCCCTTTAAGTCTTGTAAAAAAAGGTTAGGAAACAAATACTTGAGATAAACCCTTTGGTCCGTTTACTTAGGAGACCACCTAAAAACTCAATGATAACTACATCCACATGATCAAAAATAATGACAAGCGACCTATGAATAACAATACACTTGAGTAAAAAAGACAAGAAGACCAACAAAAACCAAACACAATAAACAGAGTACAACTGTAACTATTTGTCTCATGTATCACTCTATAACCTCTTGAAAGATTATTCAAACTCAACACAAGAAATGAAAATTGACATATTAACACACTAATACCCAACTAAGTTATTGAAATTCAACTATTGATACCTCGTTCTCCATCCAAATAAAAAAATCAGTCCACTTTTTTCTTTGTAACATTTCCTTTTCAAATTGCGTTAGATTTTGGCCATATTTCTCTGCTTATTAAAACATGGCACATGGACTAGTTAAACTAATTAATATGAAATAATTTACTTTTTTTCTAGGAAATAAAAAATATATCATTTAACATATTAAATATACTTACAAATGTACATATCAAGGCCTATAAACGTTTCTAGCCACAGTGATGTGCAACACAAAATTTTTCAAGCCTAGCCATGGAGGCCTTGTCCTAAAACATATACTAATTCAATTTAACTATGCACAAATAAAATATAAAATTATTTTAATAAATTTGATATAATCTTATGAGAAAATTCAAATACCTGCGTACTCTCCTCATAAGAATTCCTTCGTGCATCAGACTTCTCATATGCTTTTACAAGATCTTTCAATACTTTCACATTTACATCAATTGGCCTTTTTTTGAGCCTTAGCTCAGGAGGGAGATTTTTTATCTTCTTGTTTGGTTGCAATGAAATCTCACAATTCCAACCTATGCCAAATTTAGTCTCCATTTCATAGATAACTTCTTTTTGCAGGTGCATGGGTATCTTTGAGAATGGTAAATGCAGATGGTCTTTGAACTGTTGAAGGCATGATTCCTTCAACATATTCACAAATTTTTTTCTATTATCTATCATTCAGACTTCCTCTGAAATCACATCATATTCTATCTTGGTATCGTAGCTACCAATGCAAGATACAAAACATGGCATGTTGGAAGAAGTCTATATTTGAGGAGTGGCTAGGAAATTGGAAGTCTAAGCTCCATGTTCCACATTGTTAGAGTTTATTGTTACTGATTTCCTCCTGGATATTTTTCTCGATCTAGGACTAGTTGGGGAATCAATTGATTCCCCTTTACACGATTGATTTGGTTGCAATGTTTCAGGGGCTTTACTAGATCATTTATCTATGCATCTGACAAGCATAGTCAAGTCCACACCGTCCAATTTGTTCATTGCCTCTAACCAAAATATGGAAGCCAATTCTTGTTTATCTTTTTCAGTCTCATGTCCCTGTATATATATATATATATAAAATAAATTTCTTCTTTTAAATTTAGAAAAAAAGAAACTAAAAGTCAAAGGAACAATAGAAATATTTACAAATCTATAAATTGACAATGAATTACCTCATTGTGGCAAGAGTCTACTCCCTTCCCTCTATTTCTTGATATTTTTAGGTAACCTAGGGCAAACTATTTTCATCCAGCTTGTGGAGGCAAACAAGGTACACACTATCGGGTATGAAATTTTTTGTCCAAGTTGTTGTATGAAACTTGTTTTTCTAGAAGATTTGGTCTCTATCACATGGACTAAAAAAATCTCTTGATCATCATTAAAAGATCGGAAGTTCCAATAACAATGAAATCTATGGTATTGTGCATTTAATATCAACCATTGAAAAATTGAAATCCTAATTTTTCAGAACAACAAAAAATAAATTTAGATAAACCCTTATTTTTTTATCATTGCAACCTAATTTTTTTGTATGGCTACCCTAGCTATATCCTATATAAAATCAAACCCTCGTTTGACCTAAATTTTTTAAGTTTGCACTATAATAATGTGTGATTTGTCAGATATCTAGTAATAATGAATGGACGTCCATCAAAGCATAGCAGTGGCAATTTTTCCTTATGATGTAGTTACAGTTGGCCTGCTAGACATGCATGAAAATACGAAAGCATAGACAAGGAAAGTGAGTTGTTTTACGAAAAAAAATTAAAAAAGAAACGTGATCTCATGGAATACCATGATTTTAGGTTATGTTCATATGGGTCTTTCTGATATCTTCACCTGATTTTATTTGCTCTCCACTATTTCCCTGCGAGCTGTCATTTTTCCCATTTTCCTTCTCTTCCCCACTATGCCCTCCTCTCATCTCTTCCTTCACGTGGGAATTTTTCCCCTTTTTCTCCTCTTCCTCACGGTGCCCTCCTCTCATTTCTTCCTTCACACATGAATTTTTAATTTTTTTTTTTTGATTCATTAGTCCATGCTATAGTCGGCATAGTTAACGTCATCTTTAGCGCCTAATTTCAGACCTAAATGTAATCTCTTTGGGGTGCCAAAGGTGGCACAAAGTGTGCCTAATTTAGTGTCTAGCTATGCCAAGTTGAATCTCATTTCATAAAAAATAAATTATATTTGGACTATGGATTGGGATTTGAGTTTTTGTTACATTTGTATTATATTTCACTCTATAGTATACCAATATCTTGAACATAAAAATAAATATAGCATAAATTATTTGTTTAGTAATAGAAATTATTTCAATTCATTGAAGGAATGTATGTTCTATAGAGGATATTATATGGTTGAATCTCAAGGGACTAAATTTGTATACTTTCTTCAATTATAAATAATATTTTTTTTTAACTTTAAGAAAATAAAAAAAAATTGCATACAATAAATTAGTGTTTTTTCTTAGAGCTACATCTGAAAAATGACCTTTACTTAGTTTATATAATAGATTCAATTGATAATTAAAATATTTATAGGTTTCATAGAATAGAACACATGTCTTAAAAATATTTTCTACTATTTATATACTTGTAATGGTAACAAATTCATACCCTTCACTTTTCCCCTTCATTTTGGGCTTACTTTGACTTGCTTGTCCCTAAAGCAATGACTAGTGTGAAAAATGTTGTATTTTTCATGGAAGTTGATAAATAAATTTATCCTAAATTGAATTCATCTTTATATGTTCCAAGGGAGCAATCATGGTTCCCTATTTTATCTATTCCTTATCCCATGTCAATTTTTTGGGTGCAAAACTAATAGAGGTTAGATTTATGAACTCAAAAATAATCCCTAAACTTTTAAATTTAAATTTAAATGGGCCCATGTTCACCCTATATAGCTAGATGAGTCATCTAAGGTGTGAAATATTTCAAATTACATGTTACAATTTTGTATAAAAGGAGAAACCCTAATTGATTACTATCATCTTAGATATAGGGCTTATTGGGGAATTATGAAAAATTGTCTATGAGAACTAAATCATTATCATGGGCTTAAACTGCTATATCTTTCTGCTAATTTTCTTAAAGGTTTTGGTTGAGTTAAGAAGATTTTCTAAGGTCCAAAAGGGTTTATATTTTGAGTAGACTAATTCATCCACCTCTCAGTCTCTAGGTGTGTTGAATATGAAGACCCCTCACAACACATAATCATTTTTACATAATAGAAGATAAATGCATCAAGGAAACCTAACATAAAACATAAAATAAATTAAAGAGATCAAATCTACATATATAGATTAAAAATATGATTGCTTATTTAAAATTCACATTAAAATTATCATCCCATAGTCATTCAAGTGGCCCATAATATAAAAAATGATTTTTCAAATCCTAAGACATTTATCTAGTTATTCATAGAAATTTCCTTCATCTAAATTAATAACGTATAATGTTTCTCATAATTGTAGTGTAGGAAAATACATACCCTTACATTTTCACACTTTTTTGGGACTTCCTTGCTTTGTTTATCCTTATTTATTTCTTAATTGGTCCTATTTTTCATCCACAAGCCTAATAAATTATATCTTTTTATGGCTAATCCCAACAAACATTAAAAGGTAAATGATAGTTTAATGATTTTGGCTATGTGACCTTGATTTTTGGGTTAGGGCTAAGACACCACCTAGGGCATCTTTGTCCCCCAAGGATAATGGGAACCGAATATTAAAGGCACCTTAAATGGGCCCCTTTTTGGAGTTTGTGCCCCGAGTTTCAAGCCCCGGGACTAAGATGCCACCTAGGGTGTCTTAGTCTCCCTTAAGTTATTTTCAAGATTTACTTTCAAATCTTGGCAGGATTTAGCCTCCTTTAATTAATGATTTCATATGTCAGCTTAGTGTGGTGTAATTTTGGGATATTAAGCATGGATAAGTATAAATAAAAGGTTCTTTAACTCATTTTCTCCTAACAAGCATTCAAGTACTCATCCTAATAGCATAATTGAGTTCATAAGAGCATTCAAGATCAATTCATCAAAAATTTGGAGTCATCATCGAGACTCAAGAATCATGTCAATGATATTATTTCATCATGTGTTTTTTGAGCTAACATTTGTGATGGGTTTTGATTCAAGCAAGCAATTCAAGTCAAGATCCACATTCAAGATAGCCACTTCACACAAGTTTTTAGATTTGATAACAAGGGTTTGGTGAGTTGCAACATAGAACTTTGTTCATTCATCATTTCCCTTCATTATTCCATTTCATTCCAAGGTTTAATTACCAACAAGGGGTTTGACCAAGGTAAACCCCCATTTACTAACAATAAACAAATTTTTCCTCTCTTGTGTGTTTATTTTTATAGATTTAAGTTGAAGATCATTTGAAGTGAAAATTTGTAAAGTTGCAAAGTTGCATTGCAAAGTTGTCATCTTCACAAAAAGTCACCTATAGGCCAAATCTAGAAGTTTCAGAGCCCGAGATCTAAGAAGAAGGAAGTCTATACATTGAATCTTTGGATCACATTTTGAAGTTCAAAAAATTTAGATCAAGAATAAGTCAGAAGTATGGGCATATTAGTTACCCTAGTGGTATTTTACAAATATTCCTTTAGATTATATTCTGGTATTCGAAGATTCTACTTTTGCCCAAAAAAATGGTAGCATGTTTAAGGCAGTAGTAAGGGCGTCTTTCTCCTCCCTAGCATATTTTGACAGTATTTTTGCATTTCTAGAATCCTTATCACATTTCTAGACTTCCCAAGCACATACATCCTAACTTGTTGTTACTTAATTTTGTCATTTGCACTCATTATTTGGCTTGCATTATTAGGTTTTGTGAGTTGAATGTTAAGTTGTCTTTTCCAAGATTTTTCTTGGTGGTGAACCCTTCAAAGCTTAAGGTATGTTCCTAGGTCTCCCTTGTTGAGAATTGAATTACCTTTTTGTTTAGAGTCAGTCCAATTTGGGATCCTAGGTTTCCTTGAATTAACCATTTCCCTCATAGGGACAAACCAGGGATTAGGGATTCATTTATTGCATTGTGAATCATCCTTTGATCCTTTCCCCAATAGTTCATTTTGGTGAACCCGACATTTTGAACATTCATTTTTCTGATTTGGAGTTCACTAAGGTCCTAGATCCAGTTTGCATTCATTCTTGCATTGCATCTTGCACTAGTGAAAGTGCATCTAGAGTTTCTCACATTTGGATTAGTTAGAGTGCATATAGGTTGCATTTTTCTTTCTTGCTTCATCTTATGTCATTGAAAAACTGAAAAGTGCCTTGTTAATCATCCTAGTTGCATTTAGGAACATTATTATTACATTCAAAATTTAAAAAAATTGCATTCAACTTTGCATTCAATTGCTTGTCATTAGTTACTTTTTCTTGCATTCATTTACACAGTTTTCTATTTCTAAAAATTAGGTCCCTAAGTATGCAATTTGGGAACATTGTTAGCAACTCAGACTCTACTATTTTTCTACAAAAATCCTCTACTGGGACAAAAACACCCTTATTGGCGTCTTAGTCCCTCTATGGGTTTTTGGCTCAGAACTTTATTTGTGTTGTTTTCTTTCTGTTCCAATTTCTAGAACCTCAGAATCTCATTAGTAGGACCAAGATTCTCTTATTGTGTCTGAGTATCTATTGAATTTGGCCTTGCATTTTTCAGGGTTTGAAATTGCTTTTATGTGCTTCTTTTGGCTTCTTTCAATTTTTTGTTACAGTTTGCATAATTACTTTCATTTCAAGTGTACTTGTTCAATCTTGCATCATGGATATGTGCTTTGGAAAGTTTTGGAAGTCCCTGAAATATTTGGTAGATGTTTCAAGTTGTGCCTTTGGTAATGATCCTAATGACATTGAACATACTCATTCTCAATAAACTCCTAATGCATGTCCTCCTCGTGATGTTGACATCATTGGAGAAGATGACGACATAATGAAAATGTTCATAAATGATTTTCTTAACAACCTTGAAGCTAATGCATCCTTTTATCCATCAATGAAACAACCAACATGCCCTACAATACCACCTCTTGAGATGTTTGGGTACTTACATCTCAAAACCGAAACAAAAATTGAACCTACGATCCCTACAATAGGTGAACCTAGTTCCTATAAATAAACACACACTCAACCATTTTATGATAAGAAAGTAAAAAACACTCCAATCAATCTAGAAGAAAAATATGAAAAAGGATTTACAATCTTGAGTAAACAAGGATGTGATACAACAAGAACATGAAATTCATCAACTCTTAGAGAAAATATCAACTAATGAAAACATAAATGGGTTAAAGGATATCAAGATCCCCCTCACAACATAAGTGGTCGTAAACAATACCTAAGGCTTCATAGTCATGGTATGGTGATCTTAGATTCTCCTCTCGATATGAATTTCCTTCTTCCTAAAGAACAACCAATGATTCACAACAATGACAAAGATGATAGGATCACCTTATGTCCTCCTCCTCAACCTTCAACTCAAGAAATTTGTGAATCTAGCAAGTGCAAGAGGCCCTACAAGCTACAAAAACTAAAGTTCCCTTATAACCACCTGAAAAGTGAAAGGAAACTACAATTTCTTTTGAACAAAGAACTAATAGTATTACCACCAAATAAAGATAGGCTCATACTATATCCTAAATATGCAAAATTTCCACATTGTTGATACCACATAAATCTTGGATATAGTACTGATGAGCTTCATGCATTCAAAATAGCATTAATTTTTTTTCACTTTTATGGCAATGATTGCCATCAAATGATTGCATAACATATTCTTTCCACCGCTTGTCATGTGATAGTTATATAAAATTCTATTCTCACTATTACATGATCTTCCCCATCACCTACCTCGGCTCATTCCTGTATCACACTCAGTGAGGGTAAGAAGTAGATAGCCTTGTTCTAGTAAGGCATTTTTTCTTTGTCCCTTTGGTTCATTCTCTACCTTCCGCTTATATAGATTGAGATTGGGAGATAGATGACTTGCTTTAGGTTGACTAGTCTGTGACTTACTAGTCTTTTACATTATTTTCTTTTCTTTTGTGTGATTTCATGTGCGTAACGTGTTCTCGACCATTCTGTTTGATGTTCCCTCTCTCTTTGTGCATTCCTCTATTTGTACCTACATTCTTCTATATGTCATAAGCCTTTTCCTTTTCATTGGTCTTTACCTTTCATTTGAATTTTTGTCTTGTGGTCTCCTTTTGGGGATGGTGCAAGGCGTCGAGACACCCTATGTCTCTTCCATGTTAACCCGAAAGATTTTGTATCTTCCATTTACCTTTCATTTGCATTTTTGTCTTTTGTTTTTGTTTTGGGGATGACACAAGGCGTAGAGACACCCTATGTCTCTTCCATGATGAATCAAAAGGTTTTTATTTATTTTCATTCTTTTTGTGTCATTCTTCCAATTCTATGTGTATTTGGGGAATGATGACAGTTCCTAGCTCTCTAATATCATTACAACAAAGATAGATACTAACCCTGAATCCATAGATCCCTTATGTGTTATGGAGGAAACCCTCTTTTCCTTTTTATTTTTCATGTTTTTCTACTTTAAAGTAGTTGCTCATAGCATGGAGTTTAGAAAATTCTTTAAAGTGGGGGCATACATTTCTATTATTTTGGTATTATCTTGGCATGATTTCATATGCATTTTTTTTCCATTTTTCTTGATGTGATATTCTTATTTCATACGATGTGTTTTTCTCTTTGTGGTGACATTGGGAGTAATTTCCTTGAAGAGCTTGATCTATCTTAGCATATTATATTCCTCTTAGTGGTAATGTGATACACTGCATTCCCTAAGTTGCGAATCTCTTATCCTTTGATTGGTCTTCTCTTGGAGACACTAGGGAAAATGTCCCCTAAGACTAAGACCTTGCACAAACTAAGAAAAATACCTTCAAACATCCCTCTCTTATTGCATTGCATGTTTTTAACTTATTAAAGTCATGGAGGTATGGCTTTGATATGGTTCCTTGGGGCTCACCTAGTGAAAAACTAGCTTCACTAGCCCTTATGAACGCGTGTTTTTCTTTTAATCCTTATCATAGTCATGGGGGTATGGCTTTGATATGGACCTCTTGGGGCTCACCTAGTGAAAAACTAGCTTCACTAGCCCTTGTGAGTGTTTGTTTTCCTTTTTGTCCTTATCAGAGTCATGGTGGTATGGCTTCGATATGGACCTCTTAGGGCTCACCTAGTGGACAACTAGTTTCACTAGCCCTTGCAAGAATGCATTTTTTTTTGCATAGTAGATAGTGTGTTCCACTTGTAAACCTCTTTTTGGACAAACAACCTAGACCCGGTCCACAACACGTTGAATGGCTAGCCAAAGCTTGATCCATTGCATTTTTTTTTTTTCATTTTCATTTTTCTATCTTTGATGATGTATGTTGGTGATCTAGTTATGGCTTCATATATCATTTGTAAGTGTGTTCCTTTGTGCCTATGTTAGTCCTCCATAGGATATTGATGCTAGGAGCTTGACCACCCTATTGGTTATTGTGATTCTATATTACTAGCATTCATACATTTTAAGCCCTCTTGATTGTGTGGTTAGCTACTTTAGTGTGATTTTAAAGCAAGTTCATCCTCTGACTAAAGTGGGAGCTAAATGTAGTGTATGAAAATGCATACCCTTGCATTTTCAAAATTATTTGGGCCCACCTTGCTTTGGTTATCCTTATTTATGTCTTAATTGGTCCTATTTTTCATCGACAAGCCTAATAAATTATATATTTTTATGGCTAGTCTCGACAAACATCAAAGGGTAAATGATAATTTAATGATTTTGGTTGTGTCCTAAATTTTTGGGTCGGGACTAAGACACCACCTAGGGTGTCTTTGTCCCCCAAGGATCTTGGGACCCTTATTTTTAAGGGACCTTAAATGTGCCCCTTTTTGGAGTCTATGCTTCGAGTTTCAAGCCTCGGGACTCAGACGCCACCTAAGGCACGTCTTAGGCCCCCTTAAGTTATTTTAAGGATTTAATTTCAAATATTTGCAAGATTTAGCCTCCTTTAATTAATGATTTTATATGTTGGCTTGGTCTGGTTTAATGTCTGGATATTAAGCATGAATAAGTATAAATACAAGGTTCTTTCACTCATTTTATTTTGGAAAGCATTCAAGCACTCATCCTAATAGCATAATATAATTCAAAAAAGCATTCAAGATCAATTCATCAAGAATTTGGAGTCATCATCAAGATTCAAGCATCATGTCAAATATATTCTTGCATCATGTGTGTTTTTGAGCTAACATTTGTGATGCGGGATTTTGATTCAAGCAAGCAATTCAAGTCAAGATCCAAATTCAATATAACCACTTCACACAAGTTTATAGATTTGATAACAAGGGTTTGGTGAGTTGCAACATAGCACTTTTTTCATTCATCATTTCCCTTCATTATTCCATTTCATTCCAAGGTTTAATTACCAACAAGCGGTTTGACCAAGGAAAACCCCCATTTACTAACAATCAAAAAGTTTTTCCTCTCTTTTGTGTTTATGTTTGCAGATTTATGTTGAAGATCATCTGAAGTGAAAATTTGTAAAGTTGCAAAGTTGCATTGCAAAGTTGTCATCTTTACGGAAAGTCACCTACATGCCAAATTTGGATGTTTCAAGACCCACAATCTAAGAAGAAGGAAGTGAAGACATTGAACCTCAGGATCACATTTTGAAGTTGCAAAAATTTAGATCGACACTAAGTCGACAGTAAGGGCATCTTTGTCCTCCAAGTGGTATTTTTCATAGATTCCTTTAGATTTTGTTGTGGCATCTGAAAATTCTATATTTGCCCTGAAAAATAGCAACGAGACTAAGATAATAGTAAGGGCATCTTTGTCCTCCCTAACATATTTTGACAACATTTTTGTATTTCTAGAATCCTTATAGAATTTATAGACTTTCGAGGTACATACATCCTAACTTGTTACTTAATTTTGTAATTTGCACTCATTATTTGTCTTGCATTATTAGGTTTTGTGAATTTAATGTTAAGTTGTATTTTCCAAGATTTTCCTTGATCCATATTGGAGGCAGGTTCCTCCTTATTGTAGGCGCTGCAAACATTATTGGATCAAGCCACATTCACTCAATAGTTTGAAATAATTGGAATGCGCAGACTTCAGCGGTTGGCAGGCATTTACCCATGGAGGCTTCAGTCATTGACAGTTAGCTCGTTTAACCGGGTTGTGTGGACGGCATATATTGTGATTGGTTGTGTTTGCGGTGGGGTAAGTCGTGAGGTCGCTGTGGCATCTTCTTGTTTGCCACAAAGACCGCGGTTCTCTATATGGAGTCTCGGCAGGAAGATCCTTATTTTCTTCAAATGTGCAACTGGATCCGATTTGCCTTCATCACCCATTCATTTTATTGACCAGCCACTTCATCAGCATTGATTAAAGGTGTTGTGGATCTCGTGAATGGCCACTTCATTGCAAACGATTTCTTCTATAGTGCAGATATGGTCGACCGTCATCCTGCAAGGACCATATTTTGATTTGTGGTCGGGGCTTGCTGGTGGATTGGATCGAGCTGATCGCACAATAGCGGACTCCCAAGTTTGTTTTGGTTGTGAAGGACTGTGATTTACCTTGGATGGAGCTTATAGCTGCCCTTAGCCTTCAAATGCGTGAGCCAACGGCCGAAGTCTCCATGGAGCCGACGCCTATGACCATAGAGGGGTCGACCTAAGTTCAAGCTTGGCATCGAAGCATAGAACCATTGCCATAGAACCAAGGACCGAGGGCGCCGCTCAAATTTTGGTGAAGTTTCATTTATTAAAGTTTGGGTTTGTTAAAGTTATAATATGTCATATGTGTTGTGTTGGCGCAAGGTTGCAAAACACCAATGGGATTTTATTTAATCCAAAGCTTCGAAATATATGTTCACATATATATTATGTAGGTTTATAACCATAGTGTTGATTTTAATATTGACACATATTGCACATATTAAAACTATAGCTTATGCCAAAACCCAAGTCTTATACAATGCCAAAAGTTTTTGAATCCTAGGTTTTGATGTGCATTGCATCATGAGTTTCATCTTATAGTTTTTTTCATGAAAACTATCGAAACCCATTAGTGTAATTTTTCCATATGGTTAAAGTTGGATCATGGAAAACAAGGGAGTTTGGCCATTTTTCTTATGTGCACATCTTTGTAGTAGAGTTTGGGGACTATAGAGTCTAACTACTAGTGCATAACTATTGTTTCCTTGAAAAATTGATGTTGAAACATTGTAGAAAGTTTTTTGTAGCCACTCTTAAGTGTTGATGGGAGTGAGTGACATTTTATTCTTATGCCTAAAGCCTTGTTGAAAATTGTAATGGGTCATGTAAATATGTCGGGTAAGAGGCAATGTTTTGTCTAAGGTCAATTTTGGTAATAATTGTAAACTTGACCATGAGTGTGTTATAAACTCTTGGCAAGTATGATTCTTCTTCAGATCTTGCAAAGTTGTAAGCATGTATTATCAGCTAAGGATTTGCATATTAATGCAAGTGTCAGCTTTGACATTATAGTTCTGAAGTACAAAGGTGAAGGAGAACAAGAATGTGCCTGTCAGAGACATTTGTTATGCAGATCAAGCAAAGGGGAAAGTGCAGTCTCTTCCTAGAAGCTGGTATAGATATTTGCAGATTACAGTTTCTCTTGATAGTTTTGGAGGTCTAAAAGTTTCTCTGTGGGGAGGTTTGATCCAGGAGGATCTCCACACAAAAAAATCCTACTTTGCTCAGCATAGGATAAATCATTAAAATTTTGATGATAGGTGACGAAGTTTAAAATAAAAGATTAATTCTTCAAATGGGTTGGAAGAAAACTCATGTGTTATTCATTTAAAAATTTTAAAAATATTAATACTTGAAATGAGTGTGGGAAGCTCATGTATTATTCATTTAAATTGGAAAAATTATTAATACTTGAAGTGAGTGGAATTCTCACGTATTATTCATTTAATGCGTAAGAAGGGAAATTAGTTTTGTGTGAGAATCCACCTCTCAACTATTTTCCTATTCTCAAGGAGGAGTTGACAGACTCACAAGATTTTCTCTCATCTCATCCCTTGAGTTGTTGTAAACCCTCTTTTGTCTATTTGGAGAGTTACCCTCTCCTTCGATGATGGATTTAGTAGAATTATAAATTCCTTATGTAAGCTCTTTTTAAGACGAGAGAGGAAGGACATTAGTCCTTATGGTGTTTGAAGAAATGTCACTTATTTGTGAACCTTCTATAATCCTATTGTTAAAGGAGAAGGTAGTTATGGGTTTCAACCCTTTATGGAGCATGTAACACATTTGTGAGAAGGTTTCAGCCCTTGCTAAAGGAAGGAAAATAAAAGTGATTCATGTTCAAGGGAATCTAGAGATGTAGCCAGAGTCTAGTGAGCTTCGTTAACAAATATTTCTCTCTTGTCGCATGATTTTCTTCATCATTTTCTTTTTATTTCATGTGCTTTTATGTTTATTTTCTTTATATGTTATGGTTTTAAAGAATTCTCATTAATGAACTAATGTGCTTTTATTTGACACACAAAATTATGTCAATAAAAGATCTTCAACTAGAAATTTGTTTTAGAGAGAGATCTCATAAAATTTATAGATCAGCCTTTGGCAACCCATTTACGTTGCCTCAAAAGATCAACATGATCACTAACCTTAAAAGTGATTCCCTTGAACTCTATCATATATTCATCCACAAGATTTGGCTACAATGGAAATGTCATTGCCATGAATCATAATTGAAGGCATATTAAAGGATTCATAAAGAAATAAGAACAAAAGCATGGAAGTGTGTTGGGTCTATTACCAATATAGATGGTAGGTCGTTGCTCTCCTGGTCCCCATGTCCATATTTATTTGCATCTCCCCCTTGGAGGCCAGCACTCTCCTTGTCCCCATGTCCATCTTTATTACCCTCTACCACTTGCAAGCCAGTGTTATCCCCGTCCCCATGTCCATCTTTCTTGGCATCTCCCCCTTGGAGGCCAACACTCTCCTCATCCCCATGTCCATCTTTATTACCCTCTCCCACTTGCAAGCCAATTTTCTCCCCGTCCCCATGTCCATCTCTATTACCATGTTCCACTTCCAAGCCAGTGTTCTCCCTGTCCCGATTTCTATCTCTATAACCATGTCCCACTTACAGGCCAATGCTCTCTCCATCCCCATGTCCATCTATGTTACCCTATCCCGCTTGTAGGCCAATGATCTCCCTATCCCCATGTCCATCTTTATTTCTCTGCTCCACTTGTAGGCAAGTTCTCTCTCCATCCACATTTCCATCTCTATTACGCTCTCCAATTTCAATTGCAACCACATGGCCAATTAGGTCAATCCAAACACTCTGTTCATCCATGCCCTATAATACTAGGAATTCAAATGTCACTTCAAATTTAGCTCCATGCAAAAAATTCATTGAAATAATCAAAAAAAAAATTAAACATAAGAGTTTGAATTCACCATTTCTTCTAGTTTGTCCATGTCAAGACACCTTCAAAATATTGACCGTGTACGCTCCTCCTTCTTCTTCTTCTTCTTCTCAATGTTAGATGGTGGGTTGGGAGGAACAACATAATGTTGTTCTCCTATGGCCTCCACTTCATCTTCCAAATCAAGAGTATCTTGTTCAAAGGTAGGACTCCATTGTTCATCGTTTCCTTATAATAACAGGAACTGAAACATCACATCAAATTCAGATGTATGCAACCAATTCATTGAAATAATCAAAACAAAAATGATATAAGAGCTTAAAATCCCTGTTTCTTCTTGTGAGGGCATGAGGAAACTTTCAACCCTATACACTCCTTCTTCTTCTTCTTCTTCTTCTGAATGTTATACGTCGGGTTGGGAGGAACAACATCATCTTGTTCTTCCATGGCATATGCTTTGTCTTCCAAATCAAGAGTATCATGTTCGAGAGCAAGACTCTATTGTACATCATTGCCCTATAATAGTAGGATTTGAAACATCACATCAAATTCAGATGCATGCAACCAATTCATTGAAATAATAAAAACAAACATTATATATAAAATTTTGAAATCACCATTTCTACTCGTTTCTTCTTGTGAGGGTGTGAGGAAACTTTAAACTGTATATGCTCCTTGCCCTTCTTCTTCTTCTTCTCAATTTTGTACAAAATCTTGGAGGAACAACATCATCTTATTCTTCTATGGCATCCACTTTGTCTTCCAAATCAAGAGTAACTTGTTTGAGGGAAGGACTCTTTTCTTCATCATTGACTTGTAATAGTAGGAATTGAAACACCACATAAAATTCAGATGCATGCAACCAATTCATTGAAATAATAAAAAAAAACATCAAATAGAAGATTTTGAAATCACCATTTGTACTTGTTTCTTCTTGTGAGGGCATGAGGAAATTTTAAACCATACATGCTTCTTTTTCTTCTCAATGTTAGACAAAGGATTGGTAGGAAAAACATCATCTTGTGCTTCCATGGTCACTGCTTCATCTTTTGAAACAACAATAACCTACGAGGGAATCACTTCATTGTTCATCCTTATTCTGTAATAGGTGGAATTGAAACATCACATCAAACTCAGATGCATGCAACCAATTCATTCAAATAATCAAAACAAACATTAAACAAAAGATTTTGAGATCATTGTTTGTTCTCGTTTCTTCTTCACAAGGTTCCTTGAAAACTTTAATTGTGTACACAGCTTCTTTTGAATGTTATACATCGGGTTGGGAGGAACAACATCATATTTTCCTTTCCTCGGCATAGCTTCCTCTAGAAAATGTACACTACTCTGCTAGGCAGCAAGAACTGCTTCTTGACCATCACCCTGTCATGTCATGTCATGTAAGTTAATGTTAAGTGAACTTTGTATGCAACATAATAAAAACTATGAACCAATTAGAATTTAGATTTAACAGTTTAATTCAACATTACCATTCCTCTATTTCTCTTTCTCTCATTCAATTGCAATATTTTTCTCCTTCTCTGCTCCTTTTTCTCCTCACTATTGTATAACACCGTTCACTTCTTCACCTTGTCCTTTCCTTTTTGAGGAAGTTCAAGGAAGCTATGTTTCCCTTAATTTTGATAGACACTTTGAATAACACGCTTCTATTCGACATGCTATTGTACATTCATTCAGTACTCCATATTTTCCACATTCTTTTGAAGGTACTCTTTCAATTTATTTGGGGGAGGAGGAGGGCATTTTACTTCCCCCTCGACGTACTTTGGCCACACTTTGTTGGCATGAGAATAGGAAGGTGGTGATGTTGAATCCTATGCATGTTGAACACTCTCCAATCATGATATTTTCTCATAGATTCTTCTAGAATACAATAATATACATATCTACCATTCTGCACTTCTCTTTTATATTCAGCAAAAACCTGCACAACAAATTCAAAAAATGAAATCGCTTAATATATTTGATATTAAAGCAATCTGAATGCACAACATATGCACACAACAAAATGATGTAATAATTGAGTTATTATATCTACCTTCCCATCCACCACATCACCCTATGCTTCAGTGTGTCCCTCTCCATCCTTAGGGTCTTCCTCATTGTTTTGGACTATGGAAAGAGCATGATGATCTCCCTAACTATCATCCTGAATAGAAGGAACCATATACTGCTAAAATCAGCATATTTGTAATAGACATGATATTTTCTAACTAAAATTATAAAGCATTCTTATTAACACATTGGAATGAAAGGGAAATTAGAAGTTCACAATCAATTACCGAACACGTCGTTGCATCAGGGTTCAATGATTTCCTCAAACGAGGGGACTTCCTCTGTACCACGGTTGCTACTTCTTGATTAAGACATTCCCACTTTCCAGTCAACATCGTAACCATTTATGTGAGATTAAAATTATACATTTGATTGCATCTTGTAATTATTGGATCTTACCTACATGTTTGGGGAACACGACCGCCCCAAAGAAGATGCACCACTAGACACCCTTTCAAGTGTGCTATCCACCTCAACGAAATTTTTTGTTGTAAAAAGCATATTCCCTTTTACATAACACATCCTTGGTTTTCTGTAAACTATAAAATTGTTGCAAGTTTTATGGATAGTTAAAGTTCAAAAATTTATTGCACCATTTGTAGTAAGCAAGCATATATTTTTTCAATCATAAGAATAATTTCAAACACTTATTTTACTCTACTGAAGACTTCTGATAAATTTTCAAGTTACCTTTCATTACATTCTTTGTGTCTAAATAAAAATAGGTTCTCAACACATTCCTATTGTTAGGGAAAATGTAGGTTGGAAAAGAGATGGTGTTATGAAACGTACAACCCACAATATTGTAAAACTCTACAGAAGTAACCCACTGTGTTTTCCAACATGCAATAATTTTGTGCATTTAATTTTTTCAATCACATGAAGATACTCAATTGCAATTTATACCATAACTAACAATTGTAATTATTGGAGGTTCCCTTTTATTAAATTCCTACTATCTAAATAAGAAAAGCTTCTCAAGGCATTCAAACTGTTATGTGTAATTTGAGGATGGAAAACATAGGGTGTTATAAATCATGCAACCCATAAACTATTCTAAAAACCTCCACAAACTATTCTAAAACCCTTTACAAGTAACAACCCTATTGGTTAGTTTCCCCACCTCAATTTGCTATGTTTTGTGATTGTCTTGAGAACATTTATCTTTCTAGATAGCAATAATGTAATTAATTTGGAAAACAAAGGGAATTAAGAAACTTGCAATGGAATGTATCCCACACTTGCAAGTCCTCCTCATCCTCTCAAGTGTTTAGATTTAAATATGCAGAATGAAACAACTGACAATCCACGTTGTATTTTCCATTCTGCCATTATTTTGTGCATTTTTTTGTTTTAACCGTATGAAGAAATTCAAATACAGTTTATATTGTAAGTAAGAGTTATTATATATTTTTAAGGTGAACTTAATTACATTATTAGTATGTACAAATCAAAAGGCTTCCAGGACATTCATGTTGTCACTATAATTGTAGCTAGAGGATACATAATACTATTTCCTTTTTCCATGTGATTGGAACAAAAAAAAATGCTTGCATTGCTTGCAGTGTTGGAAAACACACTATCCGTTGTCAATTATTTTGTGTAGGATGTCAAAATATTCATAATGTTAGAAAACCTTAAACATACACACCCGCTTTAGTATGGTTAGTATTCTAAACAAGATAAATAATCAACATCTTCATAGAATAATCTAGCATGCTTGATAAATGACATAACAAACTAACTTAGTTAAAAGCGAAAAAGCATATTAGATACCTATTCTATAGTGGATTGATATACCTCTTTGTCTAGAAGGTAGCCCTTTCCCAAACCTTCAATAAGCTAAGTGATTGAAAGTATAATGCTATGATGATGAACAAAATTAGTTCTCAAATGTAGAGAGTAACTCTGCATGAGATTGTGTTGTGTCTTTGAAGGAGAGAAGCCTTGAATTTATAGGTGAGTTTGAAGAGATAAGAGGCAATGTTGAAGAATGTGGGACTAATCCCCAAAAAATAGGAAAGAGCCACTTGTCACAATGTGAATGAGCCATGATTGTGCAAGTTTTGGCCAATGTGCCCATTTGAAATTTGAAAATGGCATTAAATGCATATGGTTGAAGGATTTGGGGGGGAAATTTTCTTGGACAAAAAATTCAAACAAGGGAAGTTAATGAGGGAATATTCCTTGTGAGGAAAATAGGGCTTTTAATAAATCAAAAGAAATGATTTATTGTGCAAGTGGGAAAAGCTAGAGGATGGGACATGGGTTAGGCTTAGCATTAATCAGGGATTTGATTAATTAAGCTAGTGATTAGTTGGTGTGACATCTGATTTAAATTTTAGGATTTGTTTTAAATCAAATGAGAGGAGAATGAATATTAATCATTTAATTAAATACAAGCGATTTAATTAAATCAAGAGACTTTAGGAGATAAAAAGTGATTTATTTGATTAAAGAGATAACATTAGTGAATTAATTAAATTGATTTATTTAATTAATAGATGAAATAATGTTGAGTGAAGCATAATTAGATGAATGAGTAAATTTTGCATGTCTACATTTTTCCCCTCTTTGAAGCAATGTACTCGTTGCATTGGTTCAAAGAATGATGCTACCAACATGGAAATTAAAAAAAATTCTGATTTTTATGGATGCCCCAGTGGAAATAAGTACGTTAGTACATTTCCCCCTCGAGAGATCAAGCAAAAATATTGGATTTGAGGTCGATCTCGTGACAAAGAGGTTCCAAATGGATTTATGGATGGTTATTTCTATATGATCTATATGATATTTATGATGAGATTATTTTTAAGATGCTTAGAATAACAAATATATATTATGCTAAGAAACTTAAATGATTATGCAATGCATGTGAGATGGATGAGATGGATGATGTTTTCCTATGATGATATGATGTGATTATGCAAGACGCGGGATGTATGCATTGTTAGTGTGAAAGAGGATAGAAGAATGAGAGGGATCAACCCCTAAATCCAAGAAGATGTGGAGGTCCAACTAGTCCATTAGTCGTTGAGACTTTATTGGATATGATGATGAATGATGATGATGTATCACTTATCCAAGGATGGGAGAGATAAAGAGAATAGCCTTCTTTATGTTTGATAACACACATAGGTGCAATGAATCAAGGTATTGAGAACTAGGATGGCATTGCACCTAGTTTGATGGGATTTGACTCATCAAACAGATAGGAGTAATTTTGTTAACACTTGACAAACGAAACCTTATTCGGAATGCAGTTCAAATATTCTAAACATCTTGGGCCAAAACATAAAAAGGAAAGCCTTCTTATGTGGTCAACAAGACACCTAAAACATCCTCCCTATAGATAAAACAAAGCACATATGATGAAGTTATTTTACAAGAACATCCAACAAGCACAACAAATAACAAGATAATGATTGTTGCCCCATTCCTTTCTCTCTAAATTTTTTTGTTAGACATCATTGAGAGGTCCTTGGAATGAGTGAAAAATAAGAGAAGTCTAAAAAGACCAAGATAAAGTAAACAAACAAGCTAATGTTCTTCGTATCGCTAGCCAAAGACTAAAGTATTGTGATACCTGATGTTGATGTCCATCGCAAGAAGGTCACATTCCTAGGACATGTTGTGATCAAGGTTTTGATGAGATTTATTGGATGATAAGCTATTGATACTTCGAGTTGACCAACTTGCTGACTTACTAAACTAGACTTGAGACTTTGATGATTAGGTGTTCGCTTTAGAACCTACTAGACATACTTCTAACTGACTCACCAAAGGATGAAAGCGATGATTTGTTATGAGTAGTGATTATTGCGGGTGAAACCGAGATGAGATAGATGCACCATTTTTTTGGGTTTTTTCAAATGTTTTGAGGCTATTTTCAAAATTTTCCAATATTTTTGGTATTTTCGAGATTTATGACGAAGAGACTGACTTAAAGACCTATCCTAGGGGTCTTGGGAGCTGATCCATAGATTTGTCTTGCCTATGTTATACATGAAGAGACCACTTAGTTTGACTGACAACAGACTTGACTCAATGATGAGATAAATGGGAAAACGGATCGCCATTGCAATGAATGGCTAAAGGACTAACCTAAATGTCTTGGGGGATGATCAAAGATCAACCTTTCCTACATTCAAGCTCAGAGACGATGTAGTTCAGTCGATGGCTTTGTTTTTTTGGATTTTTTGGGTTTTGACATGTTTTGTATTTTGAATGATTTGGATGTTTTTTGATTTTTGGTTTTTCTGAATGTTTTTGGATTTTGAATGATTTGGATGTTTTTACATTTTTGGTTTTCTGAATGTTTTTGGATTCTTTATTTTTTTTATGTTTTTGGATTTTGAAGAAATTTTTTAATGTTTTTGGATTTTTTTGATGTTTCAAGAAGATCATAAGAATATACACAAATCTGATCGGATGTAGGTACAAGAACATGTCCCCAGTGTGATGTGATAGACTACTTCAATAAAGGTAGGACAAACTGACCTTAGGAATATGCCAACTAGTACAATGATGGAACGTGATATGAGCACAAGATCATGAATTGGTACAGAATGTGAATGGATGTGATGGAATGATAAATGCATTGCAATGGATGAGTGTGTAGAATAGGCCATGACGATCCTGGTGGATGGAGGGTGCTCTATTTATGCTTAGTACCTGTTTCCCAGGTTTTCACCAAGGTACTTGTCCAAAGCGCCACCGAAGTGGTTTTCACTAGAGGACGATTTTTTTCTTATCTATTTTCAATCCTATTTTTCATTTTTTTTTGGATTTTTGTATTTTTTTCTTGTCGCCAAAATGCCTATTTGCGAGGTTTTCATCAAGGTAACCATTTTTTCAAGACATTTTTTGACTTTTTTTTTTGTATTTTTCGGTTCTGTACCTTGCAAGTTCTTATGCATAGAAATTTTTGAGATGCCAATTGTTTAGGGGCTCCTGCAGAGGCTCGCCTTCTGGTGTTGATAGTTGATATGCCTCTGATTTATAGCTTTCTATGATGATGAAAGGTCCCAACCAGTTGGGCTGAAATTTTCCTTTGCTATTTGGGTTCGACATGTTCTTCTGGTTCTCTTTCAACACAAGTTCACTGACTTGGAAGGTGCGTTTCCTAATCTTCTTGTTGTAGTTGCACTTCAGGTGGTTCTAATAGACCTATAAATGGTTGAGGGAATCCATGTGTTGTTCATCTAATAAATCCAGCTCGTTTAACCTTGAAATCCGATATTCCTCATCTATAATGAGGTTTTGTAGTGATATCCCTAATGATGGGAGCTTGATCTCGATTGGGAGGATGACTTCTGATCCATAGATGAGGGAGAATGGGGTGGCGCCTGTTGGTGTTGTAGGCCCATAACGAAAGATTTAGCTGTAGATGCCAATCACGACCAGAGTCATTGATTATTTTCTTTAGGATTTTCAGGATGGTTTTATTGGTAGATTATGCTTGGCCATTGCCTTGTGGATAGTATGGAGTGGAAAAGCCATGTTGGATATTGAATTTGTGGCAAAGGTCATGCACATCCTAATTCTTGAAAGGTGTCCCATTATCAGAGATAATGGATTGAGGGACACCATATCGACAAATGAGATTGTTGAGGATGAACTTTGATATCTGCTTTTTGATTATGTAGGTCATTAGAATTGCTTCGACCCACTTTTTGAAGTACTATGCGGCAGTGATGATGAATTTGTGGTTGTTGGATGAGGTTAGTGTGATTTTTCTGATGAGATCGAGCCCCCACTATGAGAAGGGCCATGATGTAACAATAGGATGGAGTACCTGAGTTGGTGCATGGAAAGGTCTCCATGCTACTAGCACTGTAAACACTTTCTAACAAAGTCATGTACCTCTCTTTCCATTGTTGGCCAGTAGTACCTAGTCCTTAGTAGCTTCTTAGCCAAGGTGATACCGCTCGAGTGTTAACCACAAATGCCATTATGTACCTTAGTCAAAGCAGTTAGGGCTTCCTCATGGTTTAAGCAATGCAACAAGGTTCCTTCAATACTCCTACAATAGAGGGTTTCTCCTAGGATGACAAAACGGGTGGATTTTTTTATGAATGCTTATTTGAGGTTTGGGGTTATGTCAATTGGGAGGACTCTTATTCTCAAGTAGGTATAGATTTCGTGATACCATGGATCACCGAGACCAACACGTTCACACACATATTCAAACTCTAGTACCTCAAATGTGTGTATGAGAAGTTGCTCTACCAAGAATTCATGTTTTGAGACATTGCGAGGGATATCCAGTAAGGATCCAATTGTCGCCATGGCATCATCTGCTTTGTTATTATCCCTCGGTATCTACTCAAAGGTGATATCAATGAATGATTCTTTGAGGCTCTCTACTAACTTCTTGTATGGTGTCAACTTATCATCCTTAGTTTGGTACTCGTCATTGACCTAGTTGATAATAAGTTGTCAATCACCATATACCTTTAGTGCCATGATCTGCCACTGTGCTGCAATATTGAGAGCTATGGTTAAAGCCTCTTATTCTGCAATGTTCTTAGTGTAGGGAAATGCTAATTTGTAGGATCTAGGAATACAATCCCCCTATTATGTTATGAAGAAAACACCAGCTCCTAATCCATGTTGTGTATATGAGCCGTCAAAGTACAGTTTCGAGTGATCGGCTATGTTGAGATTTAAGATGGTTTCGTCTAGAAACTCTGATATGAGTGGATTCTTTGAATAGATTGGAGCCTTTGCAAGCTGATCTACGATGACTTTTCCCTTGATTGCCTTTCAATCCATATATTCAATGTCATATTTTGATAGTATCATAACCCACTTAGCCATCATTCTTGTGAGCATTGCCTTTGATAGTAGATAATTTTGGGGATCGATCTTGGCAATGAGTTTGATTTTGTTTGCCAACATGTAATGTCCAAATTTTTGTGAAGCAAACACTACTGCTAGACAAGATTTTTCAATGAATGAGTAGTTTAACTCATATCTGACCATTGTTGTGTTGATGTAATAGATGGCCCTCTCTATCCCATTTTCATCATGTTGAGCTAAAAGAGCACCAAGGGTTGTTGTTGTTGCCGAGATATACAATATTAATGGCTTTCCTTGGATTGGCAACATCAAAACTAGTGGCTTGAGTAGATATTATTTGATCTTGCTAAATGCCTACTCACACTTGTCATCCCACTTGTATGCTACTCCCTTGTGGAGTAGATGAGAATATGGGATCTACTTATCTGCCAGCTATGCTATGAACTTGCAGATGGATTAGAGCCTGCCTTGTAGACCCCTCAGCTGCTTAAATGTCCTTGGTGCTTCCATATCAAGGATTGCTTTGACCTTGGTGGGATATACCTTGATTCCTTTTATTCATACTATATATCCAAGGGGTTTTCTAGATTGTACCCCAAAGAAACACTTCTTTGGGTTGAGATGAACCTTATATTTTTCCATTATGTCAAAAATAGAGCTCAAGGTTGCTATGTGGTTTTGTCTTTTTTTGGATTTTTCCAATATGTCGTGTACATAGTATTCCACTATTTTATGGATCATGCCATGGAAAATCAATATCATGGCTCTTTGGTATGTTGCACCTGCATTCTTTAGCCCAAATGAAATCATATTCCAGTAGTAGGTGCCCCATGGACATGTAAACGTTTTCTTATGATGGTCTTCCTTTTCAATCATGATCTGGTTCTACCTCGAGAAGCCATCCATCAGTGATAGCATCTCGTGTTTGGTCGTTATGTCCACTATCATATTAATGTTGGGTAGTGGAAAATCATCCTTGGGACATGCTTTGTTGAGGTTTCTAAAGTCTGTACAGATACGAATGCCCCCATTTGGATTTTAAATTGGCACAAGATTTCATACCCATTTCGAATAATCAATTGGTTGTATAAAACCGACATCCAAGAGTTTTTGTAACTCCACCTTAACTAGCAAGGATATTTGAGGGTGCATCTTTCTCAATTTTTGTCTCACTGGCTTTGCCCTTGGGTAGACAACTAAATGATGAACCATGACTTCCAGATCGAGACCCGACATGTTAGCATAGGTCCATGCAAAGTTCACCTTTATTTCCCTTAGGAATGCTGCTAATAGTTCTTGTTCTTTCGATAGAACTAATTCAACGTATAAAGTGATGTGTGGTGTTGTTTTTGTTCCTGGATTGAGAAGATTGCATTGCTATGCTAAAACTGTTGATTTCCCCTAATGAAGCGCAGTAGGGGGGAGATTGAATCCTCCATCCTCCAGTGCCTCAGAGAGGTTTTCACCATTAGATGCATCCTTTATTTTTACTATTCTATGGTTAGAGAGTGCCACAGTGTGGTTTTCACTCAACGACCCTGAGCTTATTCTCATTGTTTTACTTTTGTGACTTAAGGACTCAATCATCTCCCTGTAATATGCTTGTGTGTCTAGCGTGATATTGAACCCAACCTTGTGATGTCTGCATGGTACTATACCCCTTAGTCCAATGAATTCTGAGAGAGCCTCATCATCTTCAAATGTGTCTAGAACCAATGGTCCTCATTGGTCATAGTCGATGAGTTGAGGATAAACTAGGTTTATCTTGTGAGTTTGGTGGTCTAACTCAATGGATGAGGTACTAATCATGAATAAGGAGGATTCTTCAAAAAGTGTGTGTAGGTTTGTTATGTTATCCTCATCATCACTACTACATACATCAATTATGTTGAAGGTGAAATTATCTAGGGGTAGACCTGTGGATATAGGTAGTTGAAGAGCGGGTGCTGATAACTGAGGAGGAGACCTGGTTGCTCTACTAGGGGTACCTCTACCACATATAGTTATACTCAGAGAGGTACATCCAAGGCCAATATTTCTCATTCATCTCTCCATGATGATGGTTCTAGTTGTCCATCACCGTTCCTTCCAAGGCTTTCATTTTTTTTGTAGCCCATACAAAGCATCATTTGTAATCCTCTCTTAGTTTCATCTATGGTTAGGGTGGGTGTGAGCCTTTCATCTTTGTATGACGAGCTTGCAATATCTCTTTCATCCACATTTTGTCGACTAAGATCCCCCCAATGGAGAAATCTAGAAGGGTTTTCCCTAAAAGTGTCGACAGGTGTTTCATCTGGTTACGGTTGCCCATGTGACCTAGGAGATTGTGGCAACTCTCCTACAAAACAAGCACTTTTACTCATTCTGTAATCTCCACACCCAATGTCATGGATCATGAGCTTGATGTCGGATATGCTGGGGATGGAGCCTGTCTCTGTCACATAAGTTGAAGTGAGGTTAGATGGGTCTATATATGAAGTGGATGAGCCTTCATTATTTTTTGGCACTTGGGGAATTTTATAGAACCTGGCTTCCAAGTTTTTGCAATAGGCGAATGGCTCTGGATCACCATGTATTGTGACCTCCTCATTTTGGTATAGGAATTTGACACACTAGTGGAATTTTGTGGCAACCACCTTCATTCCATGGATCCATGGGCATCCTAGGAGGATGTTGTAGGGAAAGTTGAGGTCAAGGACCTGACATGTGGTTTCCATGGTGGTTGGCCCCACTTGGATTGGGATCCTAATAATGCCTTGAGACACTCTTTCTTTGTCATCATATGATCTTATGGTGATGCCTTTGTTCTTGTCGATGGATTCCTATGAGAATCCCAAGTTCTTTATGAGTTTGAATGAACAAATGTTGAGGCATGCATCTCCATCCACCAAGACCCTTTTTACTTTCTTCTTGTGAACTATCACTTAAAGGTGAAGTGCACGATTGTGAGATGGTTGGGTGGGGAAATATTGATTGGAGAAGGTCAGGAGGTTTGGAGTGATGATGTTAACAACCATAGCCTAAAATTGTTATGTATCTAGGGTAGCAGAGATAGTGGATGTGATTAATGTTTCATCAAGGAGTTTCCTATGGGCAGTGGAAATTTTCAGCAACTCCATGATGGAGATTTGAGTGGGGGTTCTTTTTAGCTAGTCGATGACATTATAATCATAGGGAATGAATTTTGGGTTTGAAATGGGGGTCCTAGATGGCTGTGATGCCCCTATAATAGTAAACTTTCCGCTGCATGTGGTGACTCCACAATCAACGTTGGATCCTCTAATGCTAATTAAAGTGGCCATTTCATCTAGGCATGCGATAATGTCTTTGTATACAAGGTTTGCACTAGCATACTTTTGCTTCCCTTTTTTGTTTCCTTGGTTATTTCCTTGATTATTTACCTGATTATGATTGGGCATTGGATTTGTGTATATTTTTGGGTCTTGATTTCCAGCTTGTTGTTCAAAATTTATCATCTTGTCCTCAATAAGCTCCTGAATGACGTTCTTCAACTTCATACAGTTGGCGGTCATCTGTCCCTTGAGTTTACCATAATCACATAGGAGATTTTCATTGTACCAGGGTGGCTTCACCTGGGGTTCACTATAATTATCATGGGTGGGGACCTTGATGATGTTCTCATTGACCAAATTTTTCATGATGGACTCAATTGATTCCCCAAGGGCTATGAATTTTTGTTTGGTGGGAAACTTGTTTCGCAGAGGTGGTCCTCCTTGATTATTGAGATTTTTGATCTGGTTTTGGGGCGGTTGTTTGTTTACCACATTTATTTGTGTGTTATTTTGGTTGTTATTCTATGGTTGATTATGATGCATTTGATTATTTTGCTTGGGAGTGCTGATGACAACCTTGCAACCCACTACAACATCGTTGGTGAAATTTTGATTCTTCAACCACGTGCGAGATTTATTGTTGTAGCTGGTGGATGGGTGACTATTCTAATGTTCATAATAAGTGGGTGTGCCCCTTTTGTAACAAGAGCTCATTAACAA